>JBBMKD010000053.1:5948368-5975352 GCA_037834095.1 Argya squamiceps
AGAGACGGTGACAGCGCTGGGACCGCGGCCGGGCCGCCACCGCCATGGGCAGTGAGTGCGGACGGAGCCGGGAGGGAGCGGGCCGGGACCCGGGCTGGGGGACAGCGGCACCGGCAGCGCCGACAGGACGTGGCCGCTGGCCTGTGGCCGCTGATAGGGCGCCGTGCTCCGGGTGCTGCCGCAGGCAGGGCCGGGGGTGCCGAGCACCCGCTCCCCGCACAGGGTCGGTGCTGCCGGGCACGGCGTGAGGCCGGGCACTGCTTCGTGGTGGGGTGTCCTGTTCCACTCTAGCCCTACTATATATATATATATGTATATATACACCATATATAGGTATTTATACCCCATATACACATACATATGTGTATGAGAGTCTAAAGGGCGGTTGTCAGGAGGATGGATCAGGCTCTGCTCAGTGATGCCACACAGTAGGACAAGAGGCAGTGGGCAGAAACTGATGCACAGGGAGTTCCACCTGAACATGAGGAAGAACTTCTGTCCTGTGCAGTGACCGAGCACTGGAACAGGTTGTCCAGAGAACCTGTGGAGTGTCCCTCAGTGGAGATATTCCAGAACTGTTGGACAGAGCCGTGTGCCGTGTGCTCTGGGATGGCCCTGCTTGAGCAGGAGGTGGGAGCAGATGAGCCCTGTGGTCCCGTCCAACCTGAGCCATTCCACGATGCTCTGAGATCTTGCCGTGCCTCCCTCTATGGAGTGAGGTGTGCCTTTCAACAAGCTGTGTGAAGGCTTGGGATAAATAGAGGAGACATATGTCACGTGAGAGGGTAAATGTAAACATGGCACTACGACCAAAATGTTATTTACAGTGTAATAAATGCATTCTGCAGTGTAATAAACACATTCTCTTTGAAAAGGAACCAATGGTGGGTTTTTTGTCTGTCCCAGTGTGTTGGGGCTAGAAATAATGTTGAAGTTTTGGAGGGCAAATTCCCCACCAAGCACATATGCTTTGATTTTTTTTTCTAAATTGATTTCATTTTTTTCCCCAGAAAAAGAGCTCAAACTGTTGAGCTTTTCTGTGTTTTTAAAGGCAAAACTGAAGAGAATGTATTAAAAGCTAAAATAAAATCCCCTGAAATTCCAATCAGAATAGATGTTCCACTCATTTAAATTACAATTTCTCAACATATTTCTGTGATTGAATTATTTTTTTAGCTAAGTACTCCAGTAGACACAAAATTCTAATCTCGTCATGGATACCTTTTGATGTCAGCATCATTCTGTGTTTAACTAGCACAGAGTGATACTAGGTCATTTATTTTTAGATTCAATACAATTCAGTTCACTCCTGGTGATACACACAGCACCCCTTCTCTAAAATTATTCCAGCTGTGGAAAAAAGAATGGGCCAAATCTGGTTAGAACAAGAATTCTATTTCACATTTTTCCCCCCAATTTTCAGCTGTTTCAAGAAGAGGATATTAGTTTTCAGGCACTTTTGGAAGCTAAATAAAGTTCTGTGAAGTTTTATAAATTCATAGATGTTCATTAATATATTTTTCTGTCTTCTTTTGTGTGTCTGTGTTTTTTTTCTGGAACAGTAAAATTTTTAGAAGTTATTAAGCCATTCTGTGCAGTGTTACCTGAAATCCAGAAACCGGAAAGAAAAGTGAGTGCCACATTATGTTCTTACTTTTGTTAGTTCACAGAGGTGGGAATATTGTGAAATTCTCCAGTATAGTTACAGGCAGTGGGCCCTAAAGCAGAACAGCAGGGGGGAACCCATGTTAAGGTAAAACATTACTGTGATGATGAATTCTGAGCACCCTTCTGGTAAGTTGTTCCCTTTGGTAATTATGCTAACTCATTTTTTAAAAAAAATCTTAATTCTAGACTAAGTTTATTTGTTTTCAGCTCCATGTGATCTGTTTCAATATACTAGGGTGGAGTCTTTGTTTTCCTGTGAATCCCACTGTTGGCCTTGAGCTGGCTTGTGTATTACTTGGAAAAGGATTGTTCTGTTGATCAGGAAACACAGATTTAATTCTCCCCCTCCCATAAAATGTTTCCTCCACCCATAGCTGTGACTGACCTTGCTGAGGTGGGGGAGTGATCTGTGGTGCAGTTCAGGTAATTGATCTGTGGTACAGTTCAGTTCACCTTCTGGATGGGACATTTCTCTTTGATCTGAAATCAATGAACTCAGTTCTCTTACAGCTGATCTCTCCAGTCCTCTAGCCCTTGAAACTACTCCCATTTCTTGGCACATTTTCTGGATGAAAAAACAGGCAATTTCTGCAGATCAGAAAGAGACCTGCCTTGTCCAAAAAAAACCCCAACCAAACACCATTTTTGCTTTCAAAACTCAAGCAAGTATGCCCATGTGACAATCTAATTAGAGTAACAAACTGACTTGTCATGACTATTGTCATGACTTCTGTGAAAATTCCTTAAGAGCTAAATGTTGGTTTTTATATTCTTAAAAGGGAAAGCTTAACTGGGAGCATGATACCATCTCAGAGAATCCTCTTGGGTTAATGAGAGGTTCCCAGAGGTTAGGGCTGGCTTCAGAGGTGTTTGTGCCAGTGACCATAGCTGAGCCTGCTGAATTGAATGGAGAAGATATTTGGCCCTCTGGAATTGATTTTTTTAAAAGACTAGAATTTACCCCCTGGCTCTTAGCTCCATTTAGTTGCTTTGCAGCATCTTTCAGCTTTGAGACAGGTTTCTAAACAAATTGTTTAGGTCAGAGAAAGGTGTTTTCAGAGCAGGAATCTCCAGAGCCACACCCCCGTGCTGAGGCTTGGATGCAGCAGGTCTGGTTGGTAGGTGCCCATCTTTGTTTCTGCCCTGGGGAACCTTGGTGCAATCTTTTGGTGCTGATTTATGGCACATCTGTGATAACTTGGCTACAGCCTTCCCATTTCTGTCTTGTGAGATGAGTGAGAAAACTGACACAAACCTACAGACACTGATGTTTCTGCAAAGCTCCCTGGCAGATGTTACCTGTCAGAGAGGAGGAGGGGCTTGATCTGTCCTTGTTGCCCATCAGCAGGTGAAGGATGCCCAGAGAGGTGCCAGGATTCCTGTCCTGCCTATTTGGGTCACTTTGTCTTTGCTGCTATTTGGGTCGCTGTCTAGACAATGGCTGCCAGTTGCCAGCTTTGTGCAAATTTAAAGTGAAAATGTAATTGGGAACATCTTTCCTGGGCTGAAGAGCCCTTTGACCATTTTCATTCCCATTCCTTGCTTCTGTGTAGTTTGTCAAGTGATTCAGGTCATTCCATGTAACTCTAATTCTCTAATTTATTGTTTTCCTGCAAGCTGTCACGGGCAGATATGACCAGTGATGGTTTTAGTGAATTGGTTTAAGGCCACGATAAGAGATTTAGGTAACCAAATAGAAAAGGAGATTCATTTTCATTAAGCATGTATTGATTGTTAAGTGAAGGTGATGTTTTGATTCAGTTGGGCTCTCACTGAATCATTTTGCCATCCTTGTTGATGAGGAAAGTGGTTTCTTCTGTCTCTGGGGGGTGTTGCTTTTGTGTTTTGGCCAACTTGATTAGCAAAAGTGATTGCTACTTTTGTAGTTACTAGAATGGGCTCACATTTCTCTCATGCACAGATTTGCTAAGTAGAACACACTGTTCAGAGCACCAAGATGATAATGCTCAAGTCCCTTCCTTTTCACATGATTTAAGAAAAATGTCAAAGGAAGAAAATGTCCAATTGAATCAGATCAGATGGTGAAATTTACTGTGCCTGTGCTTGTTAGCATTTGTGGCTGGAATATTTTGGTACCACTCTGTATTTTGCCATTCCTGGCATATGGATTGGGATGACTCCTTTTTCTTTTTTGTTGTCTTGACTCATAGAGGCTGTTTTCCTTGTGCATAACTGTGATTTGAGTGATGCAGATTTCCTCTAATGCTCATATTCACCACAGTTACGGAGAGAACCAGAAGCCTCTGAAGCCAAGTTTAGCTGTGAGGCTGTAGAGATAATTTGGTTAAGTGTTTTTGGCTTTAGAAGTCTGTGCTTAAAATCTAAATTGTGGAGTTCAGACTTGGTAAAGTGGGTCAGCACTGCATAGTCTAACACAAGGTATTGTTTGGATTTATTTGCTGCTGTCACTGTTTTTTTCTTTTTATAACTCTGTGCTGTAAGTATTTTTAGCATCTGTTCTCTTTTAAGAGTGAGGCAGTAGTAGGAAATAAATTAAATTACCTTATTTTTGCTGGATTATTTTGCTTGTAAGTGCATAGTTTCACTTAAAAGATGTAGACTGGGTTTTCTTTTGCTTGAGGACCTGTGCTGCTGCTGCACTGGTTTGTAATTTCTCATTTGTGGGTGTTCAGTACCTCTTAAACCAGGCACTAATCCTTGTTACTTCTCCATGGGCAGATTCAGTGGTTGGAGGCAGAGAGCTCCAACCATTTCTGCTGTCTCTCCCTTATGTGTTAGTTCATGTCAAGTTTTAGTAGCTGCTCTGCTCTTGTCTGCAGTGAACACACTTAACCCTCAGGTTTACAGTCCCTGGAGGGGAGGTGGGAACTTGGACATAACCCTGAATCTCAGCTCTCTCTGCCCTCCTCAAGTGCATTTCTTTGTCTCATGCTTTGAGTAATCCTCTGGCTCAAACTTAAATCTTGTGATTCTTCTCTTCTTGCACCCAGCACTAATTACAGACACCTCAAATGTTATGTTGTGCTTCTGAGATTCTCTTCAGTGAATTAACAAATAGGGATCATTGGTCTGACAGTCTTTTTAAAGTAATATATAACCTACATCAATAAAATTATTTTGGAGGAAAACAAAGAATATTTAAAAACACATTTTGTGGTGTTCATCCATGAACATAATGATGAATTTAAAGATCCCTCTAACACCCTTTGAAGAACTTAATTCTAAATATTTGAATTACTGTCAAAAACTCATGGTTCTTCTGGTTTTAATCATGTGTCTTCACAACAGTTCAATCCATCTAAAAATTTATAGTGCTTTAGTTTAATTAGACTTCCAGCCTTACAAAACTTCTGTTGAAGCCTAGGGCTCTAAGTACTGAAGATAAGTTTTTTGCATTAATCTATCATGTTTGCTCTGCTAAGTCCATGATTTTAGCCATGCTGTTGCTCTTCTATAAATACCCACTGCACTAGAATAGTGTAGATAAAATATATTCTGGTGACTGAATGTCTGCCAGTCCCACATAAGTTACCTTTGTCTTTCTCTCTAAAATCTGAAATGATATTAAAAATAAATTCCAGTGAGGAGTGATGCTTTCTGGTTTGATATCTTTGCCTTGAATCCTGACTGATTGAGTACTGTTGTGAGGGTGCAGTGGAAGTTGTACATGCAGTGAACGTGTTTGTGTCTCCCCTCTGTCCTGTAGATCCAGTTCAGAGAGAAGGTACTATGGACAGCCATCACACTCTTCATTTTCTTGGTGTGCTGCCAGGTAGGTACTGATGTTGGCTGTGGTCAGAAAATGTGTGTTCTGGGCATTAAAAGTACCCTGAAAGCATGAGATGTTCTAGTTTCATGTTGCTCTAACAGTTTCAGCTTCTATTTTTATATAAAAGTATTTAAATTTCAGTTCAAAAAAACCTGGTTCTCTGAAATAGTCTTGAGTGCTGAGCATAGATGTTTCTAGAAACTAATGCTTTATATTTATTCAGAAATACATTTTTTTCTTGTTACAAAGGTCCTGTCAAATTATGATAGTGGCTGCAGGGTAAACAGCCAAGGTAAAAATGTATTGAGCAGCATAAACAAACTGAGCAATTCAAAAATGCATTTTTTACCCTCTGCTCATGGCTACACTTAAATTTTAGCACTGACAAGTGTGAAAGCAAGTGACTTTTTACCAATTTCCTCTTCAACAAACTGATGGATGTAAAGATTGCAGGAAAATGTTTTTTGTGAAGTGTTTAAATTGACATTTAGAGTTTTTTGCAAATATCCTGGTAAAGTTGTTTGCTAAAACCCTTCCAAAATGCCTGTCTTTGTAAACATTTATGTGATCTTTATTACTCATATTTGTAGGCGTTCCTAGAACCTGTGCTTGGCTTGTAAACAGTGGAGGCTTTTTGTGTTTTTCTTTAAAGAATACTTGGATACTGAAGAAAATGAGAATCCATGTATTACTTGATAGACATTTTTTAGAACTTACAGACTTTTTGGAAGATTCTAAATGAACTGTACATTTCAGAATCAGGGTTTTTAGCTTATGTTGATTAATGCAGCCATTCCAGACTGCAGAGCAGTAGTTTAATAGTTTTTGTTTTCAGCTCTGAAGGACTGTTTAAAGGCTAAAACCCAGCTCTTGTACCTGTCTGTTTTTTGGAAGGGGGAAGTGGGAATGATACTAGAGCTGGAAGAACATGTAGTTTATCTGGGGTTACTAGCAGCTGGACGTATGCATAACTAGAATTTTGCATCTATATGAGAGATTATAGTAGTTGAATAAGGAAAACAGATGGTGCAGATCAGAGTTTTCAGAAGTTGATCTCTAAGATTGCCTGGATTCCTACTCTACTGTTTTGGTGATTAGGAAGAATTATAAAGAGCTCAAAATCCCTCAGTATTGACATACAGAATATTGGAAATTTTGTATGAACATGTCTGGTATTGACAGTTCCATGTGGGATATTTCAAAACATATTTCTGTCTCTAGAATTTCAATATTTAAACTTCCTTCTAGGGGTTTTTGCTTTTTCCTGTGGAAGGCTCTTAGTTTAGTCCTCTGAGTTATGCCCAGGATTAATTAGAGGATTAAAAGAGACGGTGCAAATACCTCTGGTTTTATTTTTAAAAAAATAAACAATGTAACAGTTGAATCATTGCATGTTAAGATTTTGTATTAATGCATGCTAATTGTGTGTATCTGTTTAATGCTGTTGTGCCCTTTGACAGATCCCTTTGTTTGGAATCATGTCATCAGATTCTGCAGACCCCTTCTATTGGATGCGAGTCATTCTTGCATCAAACAGAGGTTGGTGCTCACTCCTTTCTCTGTTGAGAGCAGGAGAAAAACAGAATTTAACAGTGGGCTGTTAAATTCCACACCACCCAAATGTCAGGTTGGAACACTTCGTAAAGTTCTTCACACAGGTGGAATTAAAACCAGTACTTGAGCAGTGCTTCACGTTAGGAATACGATTTCTTTGAGATGCAGATGAGATTAATGTTGATTCACAAGTTTTGGGATGATTCCATTCAGGATTTTAGGGCAGCCTCTTTCTAGCTAATATATGGGACAGAGAATCTTCTGACTTTCCAGTTAGGAACTGCACTGATGTGCAGTACAAGGGTGTTGATTAGGAAATGCCTCATCTGTGCAAGTCAGTTACACTTCATGATAGTTTGGCAGTGTTATGGGTGAGTAATTTTCTAGGTGGGAAAGCTAAAGGCAGAGATGATTTGTCATAAACTTCAGCAAAACCAAACTAAGGTGTTTTAGAAGAGTAAAGTAGAACACAGCCAAATGTATAAGATTCAAACTAATGCTAGAAGTCTGAAACTTAAGATGGGTGACCAATCATGCCTGACTCTAAATAAGGGCACTGATCTCATCTGTAGCTTGGAAAATTGGCTGGAAGTAAGAAAATCACTGGAACTCTAATGTGAAGGTTCTGCTTACTTAAGGAATAGCAGATTTTGTTACACCAGTGAGGATAGTAAGGTAAAGAAGTTCTCTGCTTCAAATTCTCCTGCAGAGTTTGCAGAATTTGGTGTGTCCCTAGCAGTGTATGATACTAAATGTGCTGTCCACTACCCAAACAGAATAGTAACAGTGGCCAAGAAAAGGCTAGAGAGACTGAAGGCAATAAAAATCAGGAGTGGGAAAGTGAGTTTTCACTCAAGTCAACTGATTAGAAGTCATTGGAGGATGTGAGGTGAATGCTAAAGTTTTTGACATCTTAATTTTCTGGCTGCTGGAGGAATACAGATTTCCGTAACAGATCATGTAATATTTAACAAGGAAACTCCAGGATACAAGTATGAAAGAACCAAATTATAATAATTACTTTAATGCTTTTCCTCTTTAAATTGTATACATTTGGGAGTTGGTACCTCAGTGACACAGTGCTAGTGAGTTGGCAGAGTGAAGAGCAGCTTAATGACAGTCTTTGTTCTGTTAAGTACTAATTTAATCCTAAACTCTCAGCTAGAGCCAGTGATTCCAAGGGCAGTGTTCTCAGAAACTGGATCTGCAGCATATTTTTGTGGTCTGCAAAATTAAACTTTTGGAAAGTTGAAGCACTGACAGAATAAACAACCAGGGACAAGATGCTGTCCAGGGAAAGGTTCCTTGAGGATATGCCAGAAATGCTGAGCTTCAGTGTTAGCATGGTCCCACAAAAATATTTGTAATTAAAAGCTACATGGGTTTTCCCTGCTGCCTTCAAAATTACAGGTTTTAACACAGCAGCCTTTGTGAGGCCCATAACTGTTTTGTCATACCTGTACAGGAATTTACATATTGGAAGCATAATTAGAAATAAAGGAACCTTTGAAGAGACCTAATGCTCTAGAAGAGGTGCTGGAATGGCAGTTGTTCTAATTTTTCTTCTTTTCTAGGTACTCTGATGGAATTGGGTATCTCACCCATTGTGACGTCGGGTTTGATCATGCAGCTGCTGGCAGGAGCAAAGATCATTGAAGTTGGTGATACTCCAAAAGACAGAGCCTTGTTCAATGGAGCTCAGAAATGTAAGCTCTGTTCCAATTAAAATTACTGGGTGTATTTTTATGCTTGGGAAAGGAGCCTGCCTAAGTGGTATTAGATATGAAATTTCTTTGGTAGGTGACTTCAGATTTTTTTAAAGGATTTGCTTTCTCTCTTGTTTTAGTATTTGGGATGATTATTACCATTGGGCAAGCCATTGTGTATGTTATGACTGGAATGTATGGAGATCCTGCTGAAATGGGTGCTGGAATTTGTCTTCTTATTATAATTCAGGTTCGTAAAGAGCTATTTTGTGTGTAACTCAGACTGGTTAGAGACAGTAGAGCTGGAAGGAAAAATCTTTCTGTGTCTGGGTGGCTTCAATTTATTTATTTTTAATGCTGCAAAGCATCATTATTTGTATCTGTCTAGATATGAGAAATTCTAAATATTCCCTAAATATGGAGGAGAATGTTGGAATAATTAATATCAAAAGTATTTCAGGTAGGAGTGGAGCCTAATTGAAAATAGAGGAATTGGTGGACTTTGGAAACAGTAGCTGCTCTTCAATGCTGTGGAGGAATTCTCACTAAATGGCACAGCTGCAGCTTTGAGACATTCTCCTGCAGAACAAAACAGTAAATGCACAAACCTAAACATCTTTTTTAGAAAAAAAAATTATTACTGAATAATCTGTTTGCTGTGTCTGCCTTGAAAAAAGGCCCAGAGCTCATTGCCAGGTGAGATGTGCAGGCCTTGGTGCATGAGAGGTCAGAAACATCATGAATGACATTTAGATGAAAGAATTAATGATCACTCTCCAACATGATGAAAATACTGAAGCAGGGAATTAAAACACGACTCTTGACATGATTTATTCTTGTTTCTGCTCAGTTTTGTTTCTTTTCTCACAGCTGTTTGTGGCTGGTTTGATTGTGTTGCTGCTAGATGAGCTGCTACAGAAAGGTTATGGACTGGGGTCTGGTATTTCCCTGTTTATTGCTACCAATATCTGTGAAACCATTGTCTGGAAAGCTTTCAGTCCCACTACCATCAACACTGGCAGAGGTATGTGTGCTGTTACAGTCAGTGGGTGTATACTGCACATAAACTATCAGATGTTTATTGGATGGCATTAAAAAAAAAAGTTCTAATGTGTGGTGACTGGCTTCTGAAGTCAATTGTCCAATCAACATTGAAGATGAAAATGTCTGACTGACATGGAGATTAATGGAAGTTTGCCTTTGCTGATTTGAAATGCAGCAGTTAAAATGGGATTTCAGGCCCCTTGAATGAAAATTTTTGTATTTCCAAACTGAAATTGTCTTGTTTTAGCATCATTTAGTCCACGGAAATAGAGAAGATAGGAAATGCTGTCCATTCAGAGGAGTTGTTTGGGATCCAGCTGTTGTTTGTGGCTGTAGGATGCTTTTGTAGTTGATGCCTCTGAATTACTTTAAGCTGGTTTGATTCTTCAGGGGCTGCAGTCTCTTCATTCCTCAGTCAAGCTTTCACAACATCTGGTTGTGCTGAAACCCCTGAAATAGCACCTTAATATACAGCATCAAGAAATTAACTCATTTACTGCATTCATTTGAAATCCTGAGCTGTACTTTTAGTTTGCTTTCATTTGAATTTAATTCTCAGTAGTTCTGTTGCATTTTTATTACTGTTCTTCTAAGAGCTGTTTTTCACTTTGTTCATTATTTCTTCCTTCTGAACATGTTCCTGCTCCCAGAAAAGAAAGGAAGAGAGTATTCTTTCATGTGTGTGACTTTGATGTTTTTTGTTGTTGTTTTTCTAACCAAGAATAACAGTTTTTTAGATCATTCTACATTCCATAACCTAAAAAAGAGTCCCATGACATTCAGGACATAGTCATATGTGACTATGTGACAATAGTGACTTATTCGTTACAACAAGATCCATGTCCAATTGTATCAGATTTTCTGTTTGTCATACTTAAAATTTCCAAAAGAAAGGTACTTTTTTAAAAAACTGTTTTTAATTTGGAGATTAACCTTTCTTTCACTTTCTTGCTTCATGCAGGAACAGAGTTTGAGGGTGCTGTGATTGCCTTATTCCATCTCCTGGCCACACGAACTGACAAGGTCCGGGCTCTGCGCGAGGCTTTTTACCGACAGAATCTGCCCAACCTCATGAACCTGATTGCCACAGTGTTTGTGTTTGCTGTGGTCATCTATTTCCAGGTAAAACTCCTCAGAGCAGCTCTGCAGAGGTAGGAGTGCATGTGGACCCTGGACTCTGCAGTCATTGGGAAAAGATGGGAAGGTTTAAGCCAGAGTAACCAAAGTATCTTAGCTTTGAGTAGTGAACTCTTGTTATTCCAGCGTTGTTATTTCAGTATTACCTCTGTGACAGTAAAGCTGTGAAATTTTACAGCCAGGTCTACTTGCACTCACTGTGTAATCTCACATTGCACTGAATGCCATACACACTATGAGAATATTTTTAATAAAATGGATTCTGGTACTGCAGTGGTTGCATCACACCAATAATATTCTTAATATTTATTATTGACTGAAAAGAATACTTTTGGACAGAGCTGGAGAGCTTTGCTTCTTTGGGGTGTGTAGCTTATTGTTTTTCCCCTCATTTTCTTGAAACATTTAATTAGTGTTTCTTTTTAAATCTATGTATCTACTGAAATGGACACCAAAGGAGGATCCATATGGAGATTTTGGAGGTGGTGGCAGCTAAAATGTGATCTTTAAAATTTTTTTTAAGTTGTTGAGTCTGAGTTTTGGGGAGGAAAAAAAAAAGTAAAAAAAAAAGACCAGGTTTTCAAGTTCATGTGCGTTTTTTTGGGTCTACTCAGAAGAGATCCTGCCCTGGAATACTACAGAAGAGCCTGCTGGTAACTGGCTAGGTCAGGTGGAAGCCATTACAGGCATTTATCAACCCCTAATCTATGAAATGTATTTTACAGGAGTACCAGTTAGCAGATGAGAAACTATGTTTATGTGAAAAGAATGTAATACAACCAAGCAGTAACACTTTTAAATCCTTAAAATTTGTAATCCAGACTGTAGCAGAAAGCCTTGGGGCTTTCCTATCACAGACCTTGCAGTCCTTGTTTATCTAGCCAGAACTGCATGGTCAGGAATAGCTTTGGGGCACACTGGGAATACCCTGTGTCTCAGGAGTGAACCCGGGTGCATTTGTGTTCTTTCCCACAGGGGTTCCGAGTGGATTTACCCATCAAGTCTGCACGATACCGAGGGCAGTACAGCAGCTATCCCATCAAGCTGTTCTACACCTCCAACATTCCCATCATTCTGCAGTCTGCCTTGGTGTCAAACCTCTATGTCATTTCCCAGATGTTGTCTGTTCGTTTCAGTGGCAACTTCTTGGTGAACTTACTGGGGCAGTGGGCAGTGAGTATTCTGTCAGATTTTACCTGCATAGAATTATTTGCATTTTTACTTTGATGTGAATCCTTGGTATTTAATCAACTGGAATACTTACTTTTTAACACTTGTATAGAAAAGCTGTTTTAAACATCAAAGAGGAATTCCTCTGTTAGTACAAGATGGGAATGTGGGAAGTCTGTGAAAAATAATGTATTGCCTTTTTCTTCCCCTCTCAGGATGTCAGTGGAGGTGGCCCTGCTCGCTCTTACCCTGTTGGTGGCCTGTGCTACTACTTGTCCCCTCCAGAATCCATGGGTGCAATATTTGAGGATCCTGTCCATGTAATAGTTTATATAATATTTATGTTGGGATCCTGTGCATTCTTCTCCAAGACTTGGATCGAGGTGTCTGGCTCATCAGCAAAAGATGTAGGTGTTCCACCTTAATCCTTTTCAAACAGTGCTTCTGGTTTAGAACTGACCAGCTCCTGACTGATCAGTTTATCCCAGTAATCATCAAGTGACTGTGAAACACCGCAGCAGTTTCATAAAATAAAATCGTTTTTGCAGGTTGCCAAGCAACTCAAAGAACAGCAAATGGTGATGAGAGGCCACAGGGATACATCAATGGTTCATGAGCTTAACAGGTAAGGAAATGCCAACATCCAGCTGGATGGTGAAGAGTGCTGGGGAAGTGTCAGCTAGAGCAGAGATTGTCAGAAGAATCTGATACCTGTTTCCACTACAAAAGGGAAGATTCTTCCCATTCAGCTGTTGCCTTCCTTAGATTTGCAAAAGAAGTTACAGCAGCAGATTAGAGATTAACCTATACTGTCTTTTTTTTTTAAGTGACATACTGAGGGATTTTGAGTTGAATCTTTTCTGTGTTTGTAAAAGAAAGATACCTTGGTTATCACCACCTTCTTTCCTGTTTTTTCCTTCCTTACAGATACATCCCTACAGCAGCTGCATTTGGTGGTTTGTGCATCGGTGCCCTTTCAGTACTGGCTGACTTCCTAGGAGCCATTGGCTCTGGCACTGGCATTCTGCTTGCAGTCACTATTATTTATCAGTATTTTGAAATATTTGTAAAAGAACAGGCTGAAGTTGGAGGAGTAGGTGCATTATTTTTCTAGATGTCCAAATATTTTATGGTTTGTGTGAAAGGGAAGGTATTTTGACAACATGCGTCACTTAGTCCAATAATGCTATTTTCTTTTTACTTGTTTTCAAGTGCTACGTGTCCCATTACTGTAATGGGCATTGAGCAATGCCTGTGTGCAGCATTAGTACCAGCTGCCTTAAGAATAAAGTTTACATTATCTTGTTTAAGTATTATCTAGTGTTGCCTGTAATGCTGGAAACAATTCATCTACCTTGCTGTTCAGACACTACAGTGAGATGGTAAAATGTATCAGTTGGAGAGTGGTAAAGGTCTTTGCACACAGCAGTAAAGTGTTAAATTAATTTCCCTGTCCCTAATAGGAGAAAAAGATACCTGAGTTCAGATTGCCACATGCCAGTACTCCTGACAAAATTTATTTGTATCTGTATTTTACATTAATTTTTTTATACTTTTTTAACTTGCATTTCCCCACCACTGAACTCAGCACTCCTTATTCCTTTTTGGTGCCTCTACCAGGGCACCTTTCTCTGAGCTCTGAGGGGGGACAGGCAGAGATTTACCTGTGGCTGATACTCATCTCACCTGTGAGCTGGTCCTGTGGTGGATCTGCTGCGGCCGGGCCGGTCGGGTCCTTCCCCGGCCTCCCGTGGGGCAGCCTGGCAGGGCCCAGCCCAGCAGTTCCCTTCAACCATGTACTTGTGAAAACTGTGCCACTGAAACTTCATGTCCACTTTGCTTTTGTGAGTCTACAGAACGGGGCCTGGTTCCTAAAGCAGTTCATAGGAGGGAAAAGGGGGAACGGCGAGTTCCTGCTGGAAATTTGTCGCACTTTACGGCGGCGATGTAACAAATGTACGCGTTAGACAATAAACTTATTTAATTAAACCCTCTCCTGTCTCTTGTAATTCATGTGCACTCTTTGGTAATTTCTACAATGCCTTGATAGGGAAGTAAGTCTAGAAGGCTCCCTTTTTTCCTCTATTTTTTTCTTTCTAGATTATAATTCAGATTCATTTTTAGCTGCCACAATTTAAAAAAACCCTCAAGATTCCTCCCTCTGCTGTAATCACTTTTCCCCTTTGATGTCACATTTCTTCTGTCTTCTCTCACTCTTAACTTGAAAGTAACTTTGTGTTGTTTGTGAAGGTAAGAAAGTCTTAAGCAATTTTCTGTTTCAGAAAGTCTCCCTGATTATGCACGCTCATCCTCATCTATTTCAGAGGCAAGACTGATTTTGATGTGTGTTTATTAAAACTCAGATCCCGACCTTTCAGCAGTGGTGGCTGTTTACATCATTAGTAGCAGCAGCATCCCACTGTGTGCAGATGCACTGAAGGTTTATTTGGGATAAGATGTACCCAGCAGTGATTAGACTGAATGAAGGTGTCCTGGGAAGAGGGAAAACTGCAAGGCTGTGCCCTCTCAGGGCACATAAGTGACCT
The DNA here is from genome assembly GCA_037834095.1 of Argya squamiceps. Classification (NCBI taxonomy): domain Eukaryota; kingdom Metazoa; phylum Chordata; class Aves; order Passeriformes; family Leiothrichidae; genus Argya; species Argya squamiceps. Next base: position 5,962,945 of record JBBMKD010000053.1, read on the forward strand.
CATACCTTCAGCAGGATCCCCTGGCTGGGCCTGCCAGTTTGGTTTGCACCAGTGGCTGGTGGTGTCATAATCATTATTTTAGACCAAACAAACCAGTTTTCTCTTTCTGCATAGTTCAGTTAGGGCTGGGAGAAGGAAACATCATCTTCATGTCTAAATCATAATAGGAAGTTCTCAAAATTGCCATTTCAATTACTTCAGCCAGAGCGTGCACAGTGTTCCTGTGCTGCTGTCCCTGTTCCTGTCATAGACAATTACTACTTAATAGGATATTCTACAATTCTATGATTTTTGAGTTGGAAGGGACCCACAAGACTTGAGTCCAACTCCTGGCTTTGTGCAGGACATCCCAAGAATCCCACCATGTGCCCAAGGGTGTTGTCCAAACAATTCTTAAACTGTGTCAGGCTCAGTGCTGTGGCTACTTCCCTGCGGAGCCTTGTCCAGTGCCCAGCCCCGCTCTGGGGTGAAGAACCCTTTCCCAATATCCAACTGCCCCTGACACAATTCAGGCCATTGGGTCCTATCACTGGTCACTAGAGAGAAGAAATTTCCAGCCCATCATAAAGGAGTTGCAGACCATCACGAGCTCTCCCTTCTCCAGGTGTTGGGAGTTGTGTGAGTGCTGTGACAGAGAGACCTGCACTCACTCTTCTTTGGAACCATGATGCTACAACACCAACCAGGGTTATCTAAACATCTTTCCTATACTGAACTGTAAGTGGAGTGAATCTAGTGAGAAATGAGCCATTCTGAAAATTAAACAGTATTTTTATTATGGATGTTCTCAAGGCTTGATAGAGCAGTTAGAAAAAAAATGCTTTTTGTCAGTTACATAATTCTAAATAAAAATACCAGAATCGTTACTACAAACACTTTTTTTGCACTACAAGTGAAGCAAAGGACTGTGATTACAAGAACAGTTGTACTTCTAAGCCATCCAGCTTGGGCAGTTTTGAATTACATTTCTCATTGTCCAGTTCTAGAACTTCATAAAAGGAACTTGGAGCGGTGTTTCTGCCGCGCGCTTCAGAGCCAAGGCGTAAGTGTAAACCCTGGCGTCTACTGCCAGATGTTCCTCTGCTACCAGCTCTGAAAACAAAAGTAAAAAGTTGAGATGCTGTTAAAACCTCACCTTTACAGAATTGTAAGTCCTTGCTAAAATGAAGATATGTAGGATTCCAGACACTGCAAACTCCTCCTGCTATCACTACCTCTCATACCTGGCCAGGTCTCTCACAGTGTTTTGCTTAACATATAATATATTCTAGAGTGAGAAATGATACAAGGAGCCCTGAGAAGAGAAGGGATTCTTGAAGCCCATGTTAGTGCATTTAATGGGTCAGAAAGGTCTTACCATCAATCCTTTGCAGAAGGTCATTCTTTGGAAGTGAAATAACTTCCACAAATTCTAGGAGAGAAGAAAAAGCTTTACACATCCTTAAATTAGTGAACAGTACAGAAATCTACCTCTGTTTTCTGTTTTTTGCAATTTAGAAAGGGAAAGAAACTGACTGAATGCTCATCACCTTCCATAAGTTGTGAGCTTTCATATATCAAAAATGGTCAGTTAAATAGGGGAAGGCAGTGACTGGGGTCGCTAAAAAATATGTTTGGCAGAAAGAAGCTGGAAAAACAGTTGGGGAAAAAAGTGTAGCTGGTAGCTGTGAAGGATAAGAATCCCAAAAAGAAAAACCTCCCTTTCAAGAATGAAAACTACACTGTTGAAGAAAACTTGCTTGGCTTCTGGTACAGAAATGGATTGGGGATGCATTTCAAGACGAAACCATCTCAAAGGGTTTGTTCAAGATAAATTTATGCTGATTAACCTGTCCCCTGTCTCTCTGAATGACTTGTCTTTAGGGCTTGACCTGCAGCTGTTGGGGGGTCAGTAATCTGTATTTTCTGAAATACTACACCTGGTGCTATAGGTGCAATACTGGGAAAGATAATTGACGCAATGATGCCCCACAGGAATTTGCATCTAGGCCAAAGTCAACCTCAGGCACGTTTGATTAGGGTCAGGAGTTTACCCAAGCACAAATAAAAACCAGTTTTAACTGACTTTTTCTAAGTAAAACTTGCCATACGAAGAATCACGCTTGACCTTATTGTCAATGAGATCACAGTCACATTACGTACCTCCATCATCTGCAAGTGAAAAAGGTACTGAGTTAAGGGGTTGAAATACACTAGAGTTTACAATTAAAAAGCATTTGATGTCTGACTGACTGAGTCACACTGCAATTACTTCCAGAGTAAAGCTACAGCTGAGAGCAGTATCTGCATTCACAAGTGCTGATGGCCCTCCCTGAAATTTGGCACTGAAATGTTTTATTCTGACACTTCACATCTGGGCTTCCCCAGTGAATTCAGCAGAGACACACCCTGCTCATCTGGACTGCAGGATATGATTGGAAGGATGTGCAGTATCCAAATCAGCTAGGATAGAGAGTTGCAGTGGTGGGGTTAAGTGTTTTAAACACATTGTTATCTTCTCAAATTTTTCAAATAAATGGTACAAAACTCACCAAGGTTTTGCTTGGGTCTTGTGTTCTCAGCCTCATCTCCATTAATGATGACGCTCACGATGTGTGTTGTGCTGTTTGACATTCCTGGGTCCAAGCACAGAGCTGCCAATGAGCACATGGAGAGGTTCATTCTTCAGAGCAGGAGTCAAGCACCTTGACATTTTAACAAAAGCTTTCACAGAAATGTATCTGATACAATGGAATATATATTTGGCAGGCATTTGTGCTGTAAGAATAGTAAAAACTTAGTCTTCACATATTCTTAGAAGTAATGTTTCTGTAACTCTCAGGTCTTTTACAGATCTCTGGCAAGACTTGTTCTCACAGCCAAATTTACTTTCCATTCAATAGACTAAAGATGTACTGTAAAGTATCCCTTATAGACTTCCTCAGCCTGCTGAAGTCTAATTTTCCCATCACCTGTCTCCAGTCTCTCCCAATCTGCAGCATACAGTTGAACCCAATAACTGAGAGACAAGACTCAACTGCAATGACATTTCCTCAAAATCCTAAGTTGCCTTACTTACCTTCTCAAGTTTGATTTATGACCCTCATTTTGCCTTCCTTTATCTTATGTAGGAAGCATAGGACTGGAACAATCATATTCCAAAAGATCTCTGAATTTACTCCAATTACTCTCCTTTCTTCTTTCCAGCTGGTGAACCCAAGTATTGTCACCTCCCCACAAGTACTGTCACCTCCCCATGGCTGACAGAAGGGTGACCTCTGCATCATGCAGCTTTTTTTGTCTAAGTTCACAGATGCTGTTCACAGAAGTCCAGCAATTTAGACCTTTACATTAAAATGCCAAATCACAGCTTGAATAATTGGGTTTTATGTAAAGGATCTTCATTAATAGCAATTTCCTCCCTACAGACATCAAAATTCAGACAGAAGTTCAGCAACTGATTCACATCGAGGACCAAAAATTTCATTTTTACAGCCATGAGATGCTACCCTGCTAATCTGCATAGACTTTGCTGCTTGGATTTTCCCTTTGGTTTAGAGTATTTCAGACATTTAGAGCAGCCATCAAGACAGAATTAGCTTTGGTGGGAAACAAAAAAAAGCAAAGACCTGGAGTACATTCAACGACTTCCCCCTGGTAGCCAGTTTCTTCCTTCAGCTCTCGAAGTGCAGCACTTTCTGCTGACTCGTTTTCCTCAATGAGGCCTGGGAGATACATAATACACAAAAACAATTAAAAGCTTCCCACTTTACTGCAATATCCATCCTGAGATCTAATCAAGCTTTATGGAAGAGGGGAAACATCCTCACTACTCTTGTCTTTACAGAGGGGATAAATGTTAGGAAGGATTCCAGTCCCTGGATTCATTATGCTGCTGCCAACATCCTTAACCAATTATCTACAGAATCATGCTTCCTTCGCCAAAAATGGCAATAATATCCTCATGAGGGAAAGAAGACAAATGCTTTGACTCTCAGAGAAAGAAGTGGAGGGAATTTTCTTCAATCTGCTAAAACAAGCTTGTTTTGTATTTTCATTATCAAATATTCCTATTTTGGAATAGCACGTGGAGCTCAGCACTGTTTTCCAGCTAGAGCTTCATTAAGATCACAGAATCACAGAATCAATTAGGTTGGAAAAGACCTTGGAGATCATTAAGTCTAACCTATAAAATATATATAACCTATAAAATACATAAAGATTGACACTCCAAGCACATCTGAACACACTGAACCATATGAGGCTCATCCCAATGTTTCAGCCACTTACCTGCAGGAAATTCCAAGCAGTAGCCATTGATTGGGGGCCTGAACTGTTTCACCAGGACAATGCAGTCGTAGTGCAGGGTTCTCTGCAGCACTGCTATCACTGCCACACCTGCCACAGCCATGGGAGACACAAGGACATGGAGTGTGAGTGCAGCAGAAAGTGAGATTTGAGTGCCAGGTCTGGAAAGGAACCCACACACTGCTACTCTGAGCATTCAATGTTTAGGTGCCTGCTCCAGAATCTTGAATGATGAATTCAAGCTCTTTATGTCATGAATGGTGAGAGATCTTCAAAGCTCCCCAGCAAGCCAGAGGCACACATACCAAGCAAGGCTGAGCCTCAGGGAAGGCCTCTCCTGCCTACAGAAACTGCCTGAAAGCCTCTGTAGGGAACTCTCTACTACACTTCATGGCTAAATCATGTCCCAAAGAACCCCTTGAGCCCCTGGCCCCTAACAGCAGACCCAGTCACCAGTTTGTAGTGAACTACTCTGTGTCAGGGCACCCCTGATGTCTTTGGAAGTGCTCCATCATTTTAACATGAACACAAGGATCTTAGGAAGGCATTCCCACCAGTAAGGTTCTGATTCTTCAGCACTTTAGTTATATTGCATTAGCTCAGGGGTACAGCCAGCTCTGCCAAGCCACCTGTTCCACATCCTCATTCATTCAGGGACAAACCAGCTCAAAATCTGCATTGTCAGCTTCTCAGAAGGACTTTCACAGGAAAGAAATGCAAACAGAAAAAGCCACAAATTCTTACCATCAGCTGTAACTCCCTTTTTGTTGCCAGTACGTTTTACAGTTTCCCAAGTTCTGTTTAAACAGAGAAAAGAACAAATGAATATGTAAATAATCTTCTACCCTTGCTACTTTCATTTAAAGCAAAATGTACCATCACATAGTGAGGTCTTGTAAGAAGCAGCAGGCCAAAGCAGGCCCTGTCATACACTGGCACTATAAAATGTCCATGGCATAGTTGTCTTTTGCCTACTTAGGGAGGGAGAGAGAAAATAGTTAATTTTAATTACACAGAAAATTCAATCTTGGTAATTTTAAGAGGATACTCTGCTGATGGATTGGGAGGTACTACAGAAAGCAATCAGTGCAGAATCTAACACACTGAGGGGAGGGAACTAAAGCCCTGTTGTAACACCTGCATAAATACAGCAAAACTAAAGAGTACAAAAGGATTGGACAGAAATGATAACACACATAAAAAAGGATGTTAATTTGTCAATAATGTGCAAGATCCAGCAGCACCAGCAGGGAAAAAAGGAGCCCATAATGAAGAATCAGAACAGCCACAGGATGGACTCTCTCTCACAGAGTAGTTGCACAGCTAGAACTTCTGTGCAGCATCTTTAAAAAGAACTGGAAATGCAACACAATCCAGGTCCAGTGTGCCAAGAGGATTTAGGAGCTAAATTCAATCCTAATGCTTGCACATCTGCTGGAATAAGATTCTCTTCTCTGAACAGCAGGAACTCTGAAGGAACCTCCCAGTGAATAGCTCTCATCTTGTGTGGAGTGATGTGCTTGTAATGCTCATGTTCTCTAGCCTGGGGCCAGTCTGTACAACTGGGAATGTGGAATAGCAGAGAGGCAATTACCTGGTTTTCCCAAAGGGATCAGTGTAAGTTGTTTCTGCAAGCTTCAACCATTGTCTTTCTACGATTACCTAAAATAAAGAATTCTTTGTTAAATACATTATAAAATTAATCCCAAAGAACTGGGAGAAACAACACAACTATTTTTAGGTTCTTTTGAAGACAAATTTCAGCATCACAACACATGCAGGAATGTGCAGCAGCATTCCTGTTGCCAATACAGAAAAAAAAAATACTCTAAATTCTTGAATATGAATAAAAAAATAACCCCAAGACAGTTTCTTAACATGAGTTTTATAACCAAGTTTTGATGAATTCAGTGGGATTTTATGTACTGCAAAGTCCTCATTTTTCAGTGGGATTCTGCAAGGGTAATATATCAACTGCAGAACAGTCTCTGGGCTGCACAGACTTTAGCTCACTGGTGCTCATGAGTGCCCCCTTAGCAGAGAGCACAGCCCAAAAGCTGAGCATGAAAACCTGAAAACCAAACTAACCTGAAACTTTTCTTGCCCTGATCCCAGACTGTGGCCTTGTGTAACTGCTGTTTTCTGCAGCTCTGAGTGATTTACACCTGCTCCTTTAGGATTCTGAGAGCTGCTGAGTGAGTGCTTGGCATTAACACTATGACCAAATGTCTTTTCTGGGCTAAATGAGTTTATTTTCCCTATGATGTTTCCTCATCTTTTATGTAATTCATTCAAAAGAGAAAAATCCCTAGATATTAGACCAGCAGTTTGCTTAGTTTACTGTAACTTGATTTAAAAAGAGTTATTTTTATTGCTTTGTATATTATTTTGATGGGCAAAAAACATCTGGTTGTAACAGCCTGAATGTGCCTTCCCAGAAAAAGGAAGAATGAAGTAAGATCAGTTCCCACTTTCATGGAAGATATTCCAGCATCAGACCACACTGTTACTGCTCAGCTACAGAACCACTCCTGATACAAGAGCCACTGGCAGAAAAAGGGTAAATACTTCTCTGTATTAAGCCCACAAAATAATTGAAAACAGTAAATAGCTTAAAATATGTAAGATCTAATTATAAATTTCCAGTGATACCAAAGAGTACATAGTTTTAAAAGGGAATAACTAAGAAACATTAGAAAAAAAGCCCCAAACAACAACAAACCAAACAAAGAAAACCATAAAAACCTCCTACAAAACCAAACCAAAAGAGGATAAAATGAAATGCTGCCTGCAAAAAGCCCAGCTCTTAATAGAAAAACCCAAAAAGATTACCAAAATTAAATCCTTTATGCTTGTGAAACATTCCTATTAAAAAAATGCCCTGGAGAAAAGAGATAATCCAAACAAATCTCTTCTTTCCTTGTGCCTTCGTACCCGGAAGAAATTACAAGAGTGTGTTCACTCCACGAGGAACAAATAAAAGAAACCACATTTGTGTTACAGCAAGAGCAGGACACTGCCAAATCTGCCTTAACACCAAAGATTAACTTTTAAGAGTTCACTTAAAGGGGAACAGAAACAAACACAGGCAGTTTAGGGTGAAATTGCTTCTAATAAGAATTAAGAACCTCCAGAATCCTTTGTTAGGACTGATACTATTCTTACTACCTCCTCACTTATGTCTTTGAAACAGCAATTATTTAAATTCAAATCCTTTCAGAAAACATATCATGTGGTACAATCCTAAATTGTTAAAGCAACCCTTGGTGGTTCACCACCTTGAAAACCAGAAAACTCTTTGAAAGAGAAAACTCTTGTTGAGTTTTGTAACCCACCACATTGTAAAGTCTCTCAGACATATCAGCAGTATTTCTGAACATTGAAAAACCTCCTGAAGAGACAATACAAGAAAGAGATATAAAATATATATAAAAAAAGAAGCAGCTTGAAAAACCTCCTGAAGATATAAGAAACAGATATAAAATCAAAAAAAAAAAAAAAAAAAGATAGAGAAGCAGCTTAAAATAAAGCAACACTGTAGATTTCTCTCTCCTCATTGATAATCTGGATTATTATTTCAATCAAGAAGAATGTCACATGTTTCTAAACTCCCTGACAACCAGGAAGAAGTGTTTTGTCTATTTCATGAACATACAGCTTCCCTAGCATTTTGTACTCTGCCCTCACAAACTTACAAAACAATTGTTATTTAACAACAAAAAGTGTCAAACCCAAGCATGCTGTACCTCTTCCTTAAGGACAAATTGTTGAGCTGGTTTTGCAACTTCTGTGGATGTCTCAGCTGCCATTTTCAGGAATGTCAGGGTTTTCCCCTCCTGTGCAAAGTCCAGATATATATGAAACAAGATCAATATTTGCTTTCAGTGTAAAGTTAAAAGGTTCATTTCTGCACTGAAAATTAACAAATGTAGCTTGTTGGAGAAAGTCAGGGACGTGTGATGGCAAGTTCAGCTCGTGTTTTGAGCTCCACCCAGTGATTCCAGAGTCAAATAATTCAAAGGAGAAATGTAAATTTGGGTCAAATCCCTGACTTGCATAGTTTTAATAATCCTATCAGCTGTCAGGTAGCTGTGCTGGCTGAAGATGCTTTTCTTAACTATTCAAATGTCAGGCACTCATACAATTAATCCATTTCAAATTGTCTCATTCTGATCTGGGTGAAATGCTCTGTAAACAGTGTCTGGACAACAGGACTGTGCACTCCCCTGGGAAAATGCAAAAAAACCCTCCTACCAAGAGGACTTCAGTGGTAAAAACTGTTTGCTATTAAAAATCAGAACTACAACCTACCTTCACCGTACACCACAAATAAACACATAAATGACTCAATCCTTTCACTAAAACACAAGGTCAAACAACTACAAATGTGTTGCAAGTCTGTGCAGCACGTGGGGCTGGTGTGACCATGGCATGTCAGTCTCCTGCTGGAATGGTGTGCCCAACACCATGCAGCAAAAGGCAGCATTTTCCTTTCAAAATGCCCAAAGCAAGGCTCTGCACCTGCAGCTCAGTGCCTCAGTTTGCATCCCCAGGAAAGTGAGATTATGCACTCCCTCCATCCAGTTCCAGCCTAGACACAGCAGGCAGCAATAAAAAAATTGTATTAGAGACTGACCCTGTGTCACTGTGGAACTACAGGGCACCCTCAGCACAGAAACTTATTCCAGGGAAACCATCTCTGATATTAACTCAATACTGGAGTCCTGAAAATCATCATGAATCATAAGCAAAAGCCAGGGAAAATAAACAAATCAATTTAAACACCAAGAGAGATAAGAATCTTAAAGATCTCAATCATCCACAGCACTGATGGCCATAAACTTTCCATAAAGTCAAAAAGAATCTTTCCATGACTTCAGCTATGGATTAATAAGGCTCTGTGTGGTCTCTAGCAATTAACAGTACCAAAGTGTGTGAAAAACCTTCTCTGTCACACTCAACTTTAGCACTTTCATTTTTTATTTCATCTTTATCCTTTTATGGTAACATCTGTTGCATACTTGTGAAACACCAAAGAGCTTAAGAGAATAATCAGCTTTCTTACATACTGGATTGACACTTGCAGTAAGTAGTTAAAAGGAATAGGTAGGATTAAACGTGTCTGTTTATCAGTAGGAGTAAAGCTAAAGTACATGAAACCATTTTCTTGGTCTGTACATAGGGCAGGCTCTTTTTTAAGTTGTAAGAAAGTATTTTTTGGATGAAGTAGGTCACTGAGGTCAAATGTGCAGATTGGTTTTATGTAACTTAAGTATTGAAAAGAAACCCTGACCTGTTAAACCAAATTCTGTTCCTTCAAAAATATGTTCTATAATAGTCTCTTAAAGCAATGAGGCTCCTATCCAAAATTACATAGTTTTATTATCTACCTTACCACTATTTGTATGAAAAACTGCTCAGTTGCTTATGTTCCAGTTTCCATCCCACTGCAGTTCAGTCAGCTGCTCCAATGGCTGGAACTCCCTTCTCTCAGGATTGAAGAGTTTTGTCTGGACAATGGCCATGGCCTCGTGCTGTGACTCTCAAATACAAGACCAAACTTTCCACCAAACAGATGCAAAAGGAGCACAGCCCAGGAGAAACAGTCAAAGGAGGCTCTGTGTGATGTCTTTAAAAACACAAAAAACCTTACACACACAGCTACAGCAAATTCATCTCCTACATTTGGAAAGAATTAGAGCCTTTTGCATTGTCAATGTAAATATACCAAAGGAGCAGAGAGTAAAACACAGCCTTGTTAAAGTTGTTTTTGGATTGGGCTAAGTCTTCCCCTTTTTCTCTCCCTTCACAGGAAATCCTGTTCCATTGATACACTGATGTCTGTGCAGAAGGATTAGTGTATCTTTCTCAAACGTGGATTACCACAGTTGTATCATGAAAAAAAAAATACTACAACCTCATCTCATGGCAGAACCTGTTTTCAAAACAGCTTGCTTTCTCCTGAGAGATTCAGCAGTGACTTGCTACTTAAAAGAACAACAACAACAAAAACTACAGTGGTTTGAATTATCACTAAACCCTAAAATGGGTGAACACCTCAAAGAGAGGGGAAGGCTGATCCATCCCAGCTTCTGTAGTTTGGGTCTCCTCCACAAGTGGGTGCAGTAACTCTATGTATAGTGACATTTTCAGAAGCTCCACCAAAACGGTATTTCTGTCCAGATTCAGTTGGCAGTAGAGAAGTGAGAATTTCTGCTGTTAGAAAGCTGAAATGCCATTTGGTTAAATGAAGGCTGCAGTTCTGGCATCTCACGTTAGTCATGCTGTCAAGGATGGCAGCATTTTTCGTTCATAAACAAAATTAGCTGCAACTGAAAATTAAATTTAACACTAAAATGTGAGGTTTCTAAAGGCCTATTTAGCTTTCAGAACATGCCTTGTCTTGCAGTTCTTCCACCTCATAAAATTCCCTCTGCATATAAATATGAGTTCATTTGAGTTAAAAATTCAATGCAGCTGATACAGCAGCCTGGGAGCCTGGCTACCTGATTTAGGATTACATGAGCTCTAAGAATACACATTTTTAATAGTTATAAATGCAATCTTAAGAATATGTCAAAGTGCCCACATTTATCAGCTGCCTTAACACAAATCAACAGCCCTCAAACTATCAATTATGGGGAAAAATAAATGTTTTCTACCTTGTCTGGTAGTTTTTGTGCCCAGTGTTACAGTGTACTGCTAGCAAATCATGCCACTTCTTCCATTTATTTCAAACTGGGATCAAATTCTGTCCTGAAAAAGCCATGCCATGTATAAAACATGTAACTTTATTCCCATTACTTATTCCGTCATTGAATGCTTCCTTTCAAGGCAGCATCCAGCCATTCTACAGTTTCCAAATTATCCTTCCCAGGAGTTAAAAATCTTAAGCCAACTGAAGTCTGTGAATCAGTTCAAGAGAGAAGTCAAGATATCAGAACTATACTTCAATACTAATACTTAGATAGATGGATTCGTTTTCCTAAATCACGTTTCAGAAAACATTCTCTGATCCAAACACACATTCCAGCTGACAGCAACCAGATTAATGGAAGCTCAGTACTGGGGATCCCATGGCAAACTCAAGTTCAAGGTCAAACAAAATACAGATTTTTCTTATAAAGAATGCACAAAAGAAACACTGGCAACATTTTATGCACGATTTAACAAACAGCACTCCCAGATACCCAGGCTGAAGATACACATCATTAAAAACTCCAAGGCACTTTAAACTTGTTACTTGCACTTTAGTGCTAGGATTCTAGAAACAATATCAATTAAGTAGCAATTAAGTAGAGGGGAGGGAGAAAAGCAGAGCGAGGATGTTTCATTTTTATCATGGTGTCTAGAGGCATGGATGACCCCTTGAGTGCCAAATAAAATAACTGCAAGTTATTAGTTATTGTTTAACTACCAAGTAACTGCAGAGCAAACAAGGATTATCTTATCTCACACGAGCAGAAGAGGGTTTGAGGCAGCTCCAAGGTGTTATCACACTTCCCAACAGCTGAGGTTTCAGCTAAGAGGAGGACATCCCCAAAGTGCAGAGGTGAGAGCACAGGAGGAAACATCACATGGGAACAACGCCGTGCAGGGGACACACAGACACAACAGCTGAACCACGGGGCTTAAAAATCCCCCACGCTACTGTGTTAATGCTCCACTTGGGATTGAACAAAATGAAAGAGTGATTGATAGAAAACTTAACACGAGCCGACAATGTGTGCCCACAGCCCAGAAAGCCGAAAGTGTCCAGGGCTGCATCCAAGGATTCTGCCCCTCTCCCCTGCCCTTGTGAGAGTCCACCTGGAGCACCGGGCACAGCTCTGTGTCCCCAACATAACAAGGACTTGGAAATGTTGGAGCAAGTCCAAAGGAGGCCACGAAGTTAATAAAGGGACTGGAACGACTCTCCTACAAAGGCTGAGAAAATTGGAGAAGATTGTGTGGAGACCTCAGAGCACCTTCCAGTACCTGAAGGAGCCACATGGAAGGTGGAGAGGGCCAATTCGTCAGAACTGTAGTGAGAGAACAAGGAGTAATGGGTTCAAATTGAAAGAGAGGAAATTTAGGTGAGATATTAGGAACTGTGGGGGTAGTGAGATACCAGAACAGATT
>JBBMKD010000053.1:5975703-6022403 GCA_037834095.1 Argya squamiceps
CCCGGAGCTGCGCGGGAGGTTCCGGGCGGAGCGGGAGCTTCCGGGCTGAGGAGGAGGAGGAGGAGGAGGAAGAGGAAGAGGAGGATGAAGAAGGAGCAGGTGGCGCACTGCCAGTTCTCCGTATGGTACCCCCTCTTCAAGGCCGTCACCATCCGCAGGTGTGGGCGGTGGGGGGCGGCGGGGGCTGGGAGAGGCGGTGCGGGCTGTAGGGTGGATCCACTCCCCCTTCGCTGTGGGGTGAGGCTGGGGAGGAGTGTGGGGCCAGGGAGGGTTATCCTGCCCCTCCCCTCATAGGGTCAGGCTCACCTGGGGTGCCGTGTCCGGTTCTGAGCTCCTCAGAGCAGGAGGGACATGGAGCTCCTGGAACGGGTCCAGCGCAGGGCTACGAGCATGATTAAGGGACTGGAAAAGCTGAGGGAACTGGGCCTGCTCAGCCCCGAGAATTACAGAATGCTTTGGGTTAGGAGGGACCTTAAAGATCATCTGGTTCCAGTCCCCTGCCGTGGGCAAGGACACCTTCCTCTAGACCAGATTGCTCCAAGCTCCTTCCAACCTGGCCTTGGGCACCTCTAGGGATGGGGCAGCCGCAGCTTCTCTGGGCAACCTGTGCCAGGGCCTCACCACCCTCACAAGAAATAATTTCTTCCTAATATCTATCTAAACTGACACTCTCTCAATTTGAACCCATGCGCTGTCACTACAAGCTCTTGTAAATAGTCTTGTTCCATCTTTCCTGCAAGTTCCCTTCAGGTCCTGGAAGGAAAAATAGATGACTGAGAGGGGACTTCATTAATGCATATAAACATCTAAAGAGGGGGTGCCAAAACATGGACCAGGCTCTGCTTGGTGGTGCCCAGCAATGGAAGGCAAGGGGCAGACACTGATGCAAAGGAAGTTCCACCTGTAATGAGGAAGAATTTCTGTCTGTGCAGTGACCAAGCACTGGAACAGATTGTCCAGAGAGGCTGTGGAGTCTCCCTCACTGGAGATATTCCAGAATTAACTGGACACAGCCATGTACCGTGCTCTGGGATGCTTGAGCAGGGAGCAGATGAGCCCTGTGGTCCCTCCCAACCTGAGCCATTCTGGGATTCTGTGGGGCTGGGGTGAAAATGAGCTGGTCTTGGGGCAGGGTTGGGTGAGATAGAGGGGACCTGTGTGGGGCAGAGCTGGGGTGGAGGTGCTGAAGGATTGATTGAGACATCAGCTGCAGTTCCAGGAGCTGGGGTCTTGTCTCTACATCCCGAGGGAGTGTTTTGGGAAGCCCTGGGGCAGGCCAGGTACCCCTGTGCTGCCTGCTCTCCTGGTGGGACTCCATGCTGAGTGTCAGAAGAAATCCACACTGTTCCTAGTATCCAAATCCTGCTGTTCCTACTTTTCCTACTTAAACTGTGACTGAATAGATCCAACCCAAGTGGCCAGCTTGGTGTTTCAGTGTATTTCTGGAAGCCACAAGAAATTCTGCAGTTTCTAAGGTGCTGTTGCAGGTCATGAGACAATTACAAGAACTACCAGTAGCTCAGGAAAGTTGAAATAGTCCCGTTGGATCAAAAAGTGCTGACATCATGCTTGTGGTAATCAAAACATTTGATCTTTTATCTTTCTTAGCATTCAATACAGGCTTATTTTTTGGCAAGTTTAGTGTTAGTCTTGCATTTTTGGAACATTAAGATGGCATAGGCAAATTTTGATTTGAATTTCAGAAGGAAAACGTTTAGTTTGAGTAAGATGTTGTCTCCTAACAAGCTGCACACAATTTTACTGGGAATTTCTTAAAGCTTTGGAGGAGTGGGACATTTTTTTGTATTTCATCTAAAATTTTTGTCCTGTACTTCCCTAGAGGAAAATGGGCATTGCTTTTTTGGGTGAGAGATAAGATGGATGAAAGAGAATTTTCTTCCATAATGTTAGAGAATAAAACATAGTATTGTTGAGGTATGTGCTATGAAAAAAAACGGATTCTTTCATTCCACTAGGATTTTATTATAGAAGTAATAATAAGGTATTAAAGAGATTTTCACATTTCTTCCAGTGTTGTACTTCCCCTGCCAGAGAATGTGAAAGAATATTTGCTGGATGATGGAACACTGGTGGTTTCTGGAAGGTAAAGTGTGTTTTCTCCCCAGCTTCCAAATATTAATGCCATTTTATATTCACAGCACCATTTTGTACATACATATTGTATTGAGCATAATGAGTTTTTAAATTTGCCCAGTGTGGCTGCAGTAAACCTCACACTGTGTGAGCCTGTGAATGGGCTGACTGTTGTTAGTACAGCTGGATTTGCTGCTGCCTGAAGCAGACCCTGAAAAAACATGAGCTGCAATTCATTCTAGACCAAGTGGACACAGCCCTTTCATTTTTTTTCTCCACCTTTCCTAGGGGGGTGTACCAGTCTCTGGGATGCTCAGCTGCTGGTTTGTGTTTGGTTCTTTGGATCTGCTTGGGTGCAGTTCACAGGCTTGACCTCTCCCATGCCAATCCAGGGTGAAGTGACATTACCTGAGCTTAATTCTCAATAAAATAAACTATCTACAAACTCAATATTACTTACATTTGATATAATCATTTGCATAGGGGTAGTCCATGGATATGAGAAAGCTGAATGTCCTGTGTGTGCACCCACACCAGGATTTTGGATGGAGAAGAATGAGGTGGGTAGATGGCAGGAACAGTTGGTGAGAACACTCCTGCTCTTTGTTTCTGCCTGGGATCTCCCTGTGTGCTTTCCTTGTGCAATGGTTGCTGCATGCATCTTGTTAATGATCAAACTCAGAAATCAGTCCTCACTCCAGGATTCCCTAACTGGTGTTTTGCCCCTTGCAGAGCAGCCAGTGAGGCTGTGAGTGAAAGGGAGCTTGGTCTGATTTATCAGATATCAATTTACATAAAAATTGAAGCTGTTTAAATGCCTTGTAAAGATGAAAGGGTTTAATTTTTAATTTCTAAATTCTTTTTCTTGTTAAAGGGTATCCAGAAAATTAGAATTATTTTTTAAACCATTTCAGATCAGAAGTAGTATTGTCACCTGCTTCTGCAGAATTGTGTAATTTATTTAGCAGCTGTTTATTTTAATAAGCCCTCAGAAAAGCTGAAGTTGAAGGTTTGACTTAATAGCTGTGTTCTACAATTTTGCTGTCTTCAATGGAGTAATGGACAGCTAGATGATTGATCTAAATTACATTTTAAAGATGTTTGCAGTTAAAATTCCTTTTAAAAACCATTTTTTCTCCGAGCTGAATTTTCTTAGCAATAAGTGAATGTGATCTTCTTGCAGTCAAGGCCAAGATTGCTTCTTGTGCACCCCTATCTGACCTCCAGATCTCAAACCCTGGATTGGTGGTTTCATCCCTATGGAAGTGCACTGAGGGACTGCAGAGACTCAGCTTGTCCAAGAGCTGATTTTTGCAGGGATGTTCATTTGACCTTGCCCTGTTTGCTACCCTCTCCCCTTTCCATAGGATCTTCTTTTGTCTGTGTGCTGAGTGTGTGAGGACATTTTCTTTTCAGAGCCAGAAATTCACAAGTCAACATTTGAAACTCAAGGTTTATGAATTTTTACTTGGAGAGGGAGTTTGGAGGTAAAGCATAATTTAAATTGAACTTATTTAAAAAAAAAAGTTCAAATTGTGTTTGTGTCAGAGTACAGTAAAGCTGAAAAACAATCATTAACAGGATGTTGAAAAGCTTCAGTTATGGTGTTTTAGAGCAAAAACTGATCTGCTAAATTGAAAAAGGAAAGTGTTCAGGGTAGGACATAGGCCTAATGCCAGCTATTTGGGCTTCAGTTTTCAGTACTGGCCTCTTTGATTTTTCTCTGGCAGGGTTTTGAGGTTTAATCTCCTTATGAAAACATTTTAACACCAAGAGCTGGAAATGCTGTGGAAATGTAATGGATGTGGTCAAGTCAAACTGCAGTGCTTAATTTTTTTTGCATGTTAATTTTATTTTTTAGAGAAGATCCCCCAAGTCATGCTCAGGAGGGGAGTGATGATGCAGAGGAGATACAGGTCGGTGTAAAATGCAAATTAATGTCAAGTCTCTTGAGAAAAATATGAATTATAACTTTTTCTGTGTAATTTATAGGTGCAGAGAGTACTTCACAGAAATAATTATCATGTGGTAGTTGCCATGAAAAACAGAGAAATGTGAGCACTTGTGCTGTGAAGTCAGGGAAAGTTTAAAATATTTCTGTGCTTTTTCACAGAAGGTTTTTTTTGTATTTTTCATTTCTTGATAATTGCATTTGTAATAATGAATGGGGAGTGTTGAAATCGAACTTAATGCTGTTTCATGCCCTGAAAAATGAGGAGTACATTTGGAGTAGTTCCTTCAAGAAACAGTGGAAGTTTCTGAGGCCATAATAACTCAGAAAGCCATTCTGAGTTAAATGAGGAGAAACACTGGAAAATGTTGTAAGTACAAGGTGACAGAAGGTACAACAAGGAGATGAAAAAGAAATAAAAGTCAAACTAATGGATCATAGATCTAAGGATGGAAGTGCTGGAGCTGGAGACAAGCTGTGGATAGGGAAGACTGAGGTCTGAAATGTCCATCTCTCTGATATAAATCACAATTGAAATATCTAACAGGTATCTTTTTATCAATACTTCAGAGTAGAACTTCTGGTGAATATACAGTTTTTCCTGTCTTACTTTACAGCCAAAATAATTGCAGGATGGTGATGTGGTGGTGTCTGGGGCAATGATTTGATCTACATGTTGTAAAAGGCTGCATGAATTCTGATGTTTTCATAAATGGATTAGGAAATTGGTAACCTTTGGTTTGTTCTTGTTTTGAACAGTGGTCAGATGATGAGAACACTACAACACTTAAGGTAAGGTCTGTAAAAGCCCAGTGTGGGTTTGTCAGCAGTTTCCTTTCTGCAGCCTTGTGATACAAACTTGTTGCTGGTTAGAGATATCTCTTGCTGTATTTAACATATTTCAGACCATTTTAGATGGATGGTAGTGTAGATGTCTGTAACTTCAAAAAAGTTTTACTGGCTTAATTTTATTTAACTAAAATAAACCACTTTTCTTCATCCCTGACAATCATACACTTGTTAGACTCTAGGAAATGAGCTGCAATACAGTTCTAAATATAGCTGTCTTTCATTTTCACCACTTTGAGTATCTCCAAATTATTTAATCAGACTGGATGCAGCAGAAACAAAGCCCCTGCAGCTCAGTCTTCACAGCTCTTCTCTTGGTGTGCCATTATTTCTTCTAAATACATGTCTCTCTTTTTTTTCCTGTCTTTATGGTCCCTTTGGAGGTGGAATCAAGATCATAATGGATGCAAACCAGGCTTTCTAGATCTTTTTCTTACATCTGGTTTTGAAATTTGCTGTTGCCTTGTCACTGTCAGAGTTAAAATACTCAGGGCACTTGTCAGTCCTTCAGCTCCCTAATGTTCCTCAGGGTGTGGAATTGCTCATGTTGGATTAGGTGCCATATAATCACAGCCCTGCTTTGAGTGTTGCTTCTGCTAGCACAGAATTTATAGCCTAGAGTTTAAAACTAATTCACTGCAAATTTGTGCACACTGATTAATCTTCAGTTCAAATGTTTAACCTTTGATAACCTAGATTCCTTAAATTGTAAATTACTTAAAACAAGGATTTTAGGATCCATCCTATGGTTTGCAAAGCTCATGGTGATGATGCTAAATAAGTAATTCAGAGTTTTGAATCAGGTTCTGTTATAATGTAGAACACAATAAGGAAATACATAATTAAGAGGTATTTACCTGTCAGAAGAGCACAGGGTAAATGACTTTAGTGTATCTAGGTAAGTCTACAGCTTCCTCATGAGGGAAGTGGAGGGGCAGAAAATCCTGGTTTTAGAATAACTTGCATTAATATTAATGGTTACAAGGCCAGGCATTCAAAATTTGGGAAATGATGGAGTCCAGCTTGTTGATGCAGTTGTAGAATTTTGCTCTTGTATATTTATCCCTGTGTATATTTATTCCCTGTATTTATTCCTGTGTATATTTATTCCTTTGTGTTCATCAGATGACAAACTGGTTACACCTTCCCAAGGAGGCTTAGTATGTGCTGGTATTACATATATAGTAGGACTCCTGATTCCTGTCAAAACAAGAGAAGCTTGGATCAGAATGCAGTGGATGAAGAGTTTTACTTCTTGCAGGAACAGTTTCTAGAATCGACTGAAAGTCTAAAAATAAAATTAGAGAAGTGGGTTTTTTTGAGTTTTCCAAGTGTAGTTTCCCATGGAGACTAGGTGATGTATGAAGGAAAGGTTCAGAATGCTTGGAGTTCAGTCTAGGTCACTGCACTAAAATGTGAGAAGGTTTTTTTAAGTGTTTGCATTTTGGGAAGCTGCAGTGAGGAGATGCCAGAATGTATGAGGTTTTTTATTCACTTGTATGGCTGTGAGAGTTTTGTTTAAGAGGCAGCAATTAGCTTTAGCCTAGAAGTTACTTTTGAATTGAGTTTAAAATAGGCAGAAATAATGTTCCTATATACTTCTTGCTATAAATCCTGTCACATGAAAAATCTTTGACATATGCTTCAAATCCTTTCATATTATTTTAAAGGTCAGCAACCTGTTACTTTTCTGTAGCACCACATTCAGGGTAGAGTTTGGAGCAACCTGAAGAGTTGGGGTTTTTTTTAATCTCAATCTTACATTTTCAATGTTCTTTACAAGGCAAGGTTTTCTAGCCCAACCTTTGCAGTGTGTCCTCTATTTTGAATCAATGTATTGTTAAGCAGCTACTTTAAGACCTAATTTAAGAGCTAATTAGTTAAAGTGTTACTAACATTGTATAAAACTAGAGCTTAGATGAGCAGCTGTCACTCAAATTGCCTATGAATTGATAAAGATATGTTTAATTCTAAAATCACTTTTTGGAAGTTTAAATATTACTGGATCTAATTTGTCTACAATAATCTACCATAGCATATAAACCAACAGGCAAGGATTTAAGGGTTGGTTATTTGACTTGTATTTTTGCCAGATTTCATGGTGGCTGTTACAACGTTTTGGGTTTTCTCCTGAAGTTCTTGATACTTGCTAGTAATGAGAGTTAGAACTGGGAGCATTTTCAGTTTTCTCTGATTGAAAGAATGAGATTTGATTGATTTGATAAAGTGGTAGAGATTTGATAAAGTGATTTATTTAAGTGATTTTATTGTATGCTATGTTTCTGGGGTTCATACTGATTTTGGACTTATTTCTAATGCAATACGTATTTCTAATAATATTTACAAAATGGTGACACTTCACTATTAAATGTATTGAAGTTTATATTTTTGCTGTTGTTCTTCATTCAGGCACCAGAATTTCCTGAATTCACAGCTAAAGTTCAAGAAGCAATAAGTTCCTTGGGTGGCAGTGTTTTTCCTAAACTCAACTGGAGTGCCCCAAGGGTAAGAATGCTGACTCCCAAAACGTGTAACAGATGTTGTCATACAGAATGTTTTGTGTTTGTTTTCTCTCAGTGCTTTGGAAAGAAGAAGAGTCTAGTGGTTCTGGTGAAGGAAGAAGTGATACACAAGATATCAGTGAAGTGGTGGATTCTTTAATCTAAGTGGAATATTTTCTATCACTAGATGGTGATGGTGCATTTTTAGGGAGGCTGATGCATGGCAGCACTGACTTTCCTATCTAAAATCTATATCCTGGTCACAGGTGCTTGTGTGATGGGCAGGCTCTTTTGTTCAGGATACTACTTGAAAGCTTTACCTGGTATAAAGATGAAAAGTGCCACAGTTTCATAAAAAAGGCAATAAACTTTCCTCCAGTTAATTTTAGGTACTCTTAACTATACCATAAGGATGAGTGCACTCAAATATTGTTGTTTTGTGTTCTCAAGAGACATTGTGTTCAATCAAGCTTTCCAAGAAAGTTCCTGGAAGCAGTAAGGCAAAAAATTTACTTTTGCAAATGAATTTGCACTGCTTTTATGATTATTCATAAGAAAAATGATAACTATTTTGTCTCTTTTAACCACTGATGAAGTTTTCCTCGAAATAAAAAAAAAACTTTTCTGCATGTATTTCAAATGTTGCATAATTAGATAGACTTGAAGTTTGCAGTCCCTCCTGCTAATAAAGGTGTATTTCAGGTAATCTCTGTGTTTCTTTAGGATGCCTACTGGATAGCAATGAACAGCTCTCTGAAATGTAAAGCCCTCAGTGACATCTTCCTCCTCTTCAAGAGCTCAGACTTCATAACTCGTGACCTCACTCAGCCGTAAGTAGATTTCCAGCAGACAATCTTAGTGATGCACAGCCAGAAAAAGCAAAAGCAAACCAGAAAGGCATTAAAGGAGCACATGCAACCAGTGTGCTTTGACACTATGGACTAAGACCATATTTTTTGATTACCTTTCCAGAGCAAGTCATGTTGTATTCTTGAAATTTTTTTGCCTTGCCACCCACAAGGTGTTTACTTGTTGCTGCCCTCCTTGTTGTGGCTGCCTGGAAGATGCTTGAGACTTCTGCTAACTTACTTCACATATTTCTAGAGCTTGTTCTGAACCCAAGTTCTTGTAGCTCTTAGAACAAATACATTCCAGGAGACTAAGGATAGCAGTTACAGATAAAATTTAAAAATATGGTGTGCTGGGGGTTGATTTTTATCTGCTCACATGAAGGGAGTACTTAATTGTATAGGAACAGTTTCCTCCTGTAGTACCTGCATCTCATTGATTTATGTCACTCATTTCTAAAATACAGCATTTTTCTGAAAGAAAATGAGATTGCTAGAGTTGATATTTCTGTTTCTATAGTTACTTTTTTTTTCCCCCAGACAAGTAGACTTTCAAAGAAAAGGGGCAATCCATGGCTTAGTATCTGAGAGATTATTTTCCAGTAATTATTCAATACTTATTTACATTACAGGATATTTTAGGAGACTCAGTCAAATGCAGAGCCACTGTTCTAGGTGCCTTATAGGGGATTAACAGGTACAAGTTTCATGTCAAGTGGCTTGTGTCTTGATAAAAAATTTTTTAAAGTGTGAAACCAGATACATAAATGCTGTGCAACTGCCTTCTTTTTTATTCCTGGAACTCTAATGAGACTCTCATCCCCCAGTTTTTGGTATGTGAGAAAAGAAGGGGGGACTGTTGACAGCAAGACTGTGAGTCCAGTTCTGATGTTGGGTTTCACATCATGCCTAACCTGCAATGTCAGGAGGTGCTGGGGAAGAGACTGAGGAGGAGGGGAAAAGATACTGGAGTGATAAAACAGTTTGAAAGTGTGTTTGGCTTGGAGAACAATTGTGAAGAATGAGAATTCATGATTCTGGTCACAGAGAGGAATGGGGAGATGAGAAATCTATAGTTTACATGTCAGAGGTGAGTGAATTCTCAGAAGCCTTTGGTGCCTTCCCAAGGAGCTGCTTTTCATGCTTTCCCCTAATGAGAGGTGGGCTGTCTGGAGGATGGCTTGCTCACAGAGCTGAGCAGTAACATTTTTGTAGCAATGGCTTTCAGGACTGATTCTTGTGGGTCTGAAAAGAGCTGCACACTTTGCATCATCACTTTGTGAGTGTTAAATATTATGGAGTTTGTGTTTACTGTTCTCACGTATAAAGAGGTCCAGCAAAAAGTACCCAGAGCTCCTTGCAGAATTCCTGTTTGCTTAACTTTTCTAGTGAGTCTTGGAGACAAGCAAGTGTTCAGCAAGTGCCACTTGATTTACAAATCACAAGAGTGGCGACTCTTTGTGTGGTAGAATGAATTGGTTCCACCACGTTCACTGATACTGAAATCAGTGAATTTTCTGTCCAGTTTAATCTTGTATCAGTTCCAGTCAGTGCCTCAGCTCTTCACCCCTGCAGTCAGCACTGGCTGGGTGGGACAGGCATGAGGACACTCTGTGGCTGTGGTGGGAGGTTTCACAGCAGGGCTCTTGAACCATCAGTGATTTCACCTTGAGTTCACACAAGAGCAGTAGTGGCTGAGCAGCCCATAGCAGGCACATTCCCTTCTCCCGATCCTGCTGTGGGAGAATAACCTCTTGCAGAAAGGCAACACCTCCAACTCCACTGGTCCAGTCCATTTAGGCTTCTTTTCCAATGTGATGAGACCACCAGATGGCATAGCTAAGGTGGTAAATAAGTAAAGCTTATGACATGATTGTGGGAAATCACCTTGGTCTCTGTGTGTATCCTGTAATTTATGAATATGTCATACTTGATTAAAGCATATATTATTGTCCAGTCTCTGCTTGCTATTTCTAAATTACAAAGTTATATGTACAGAATGTCCCCAAGCAGTGCAATGATTATTGCTAAATCTTTACAGTGGTTGTCCTTAATTATGCTATTGATTAGCTGCCAGTTCACTAGTCCTTAGCAGGCAGAAATTAAAAATGTAGCTGGCATAAGAACTGAAGTGCTGAATAAATGAAAATTACATACATAATGCATCCAAATCCCTTGGAACGACTACTTGGGGGGAGGAGAAATGCAATATATTTCTACTTTGTCAGTAATACTCAGTATGGTCTAAAGGTTTCTTGCCCTGCATGAGTAGCAGCTGAAATGCTGGATACCCTTTTTTATTGTTGTTGTTTTGTGTCCTGTTCAGCTGTATGAACTTAAATATCCATTTTGTGGGTCATAATATGGTAAACATGCTGCAATGGCAATTTGTAGATCTGAGTTTTAACCTAGATATTTAAGCCAGTGATGTAAGACTTAAGGCAAACCACTTTCTTTGTCTTTTTCTTCTCTCCCACTTCCTGCCTGCCTCTAAATATTGTTGAGGTCAGGGAATGCCCTTGTTGTAATTCTCAATTGTCTCAAGGTCTGAGAAAACTTCAGCCATGTGATGCTTTAATACAAACTAATAAAAATTATGGAGTCAATGCAAATGTACTGAGCATGAATAAATTGATTTGGCTGTTTTAAAAGTTTGGATTCTCTCATGTTGCTGACACCTTAGTTGAAAAGTTCAGACTAATGAATTCCCTTTCCAGCATGTTAATTTAAAATAAATTAACAAAGACTTCAGAGTGATGTACTCATTAATGCAGTTGTTGTTGTTTCTGCTTCAAAGTCAGCATTGTATTTTTCTTAGCTGAGTTCTCAAAAAACCTCGTGGGTGGTGTGTTGTTAATTTTTCAGGCAGTACTGTAGGCTTTCAGAAATTTAGTGTTGAGTATGTGTGATAAAATCCCTTTCTAACTGGGATTTCTGTTAATGACTAAAACTCCTCTTTTGAGCAAAGAGCTCTGTATAGCCCTTATGGATGTATTGGTGTAAAATAAATTTTCTTCCTTATTGTTAGACTGGGTGGACTGTTTTGTTAAAACATGATTGATTGCTCACCTTGAGGCTGGTAGAAATATTAGCAGTACTTCTAATGATGTGATAATGCCTCTGCATTCTGACAACATTTCTGATGCCAGACTTTATGCTTTTAATATTGGATTAAAAATTGTAGGGAAATTTCAAAGTTTTTTGAGATGTGGATGAATAACAGCCTGCCTTCTTCTGGCAGAACATAGGAGGCAGTGTTGGATCATGGAGAATGTGCCTTAGCACTCCAGTATCTTTTTGCAGGAGCTGTTAGTTTAGGCTTTAGTAGAAACTGTATCAAGGTAAGCAGTTCCAAACGAGAGGATGTGAAAAATGAGACCTTTGATGATGATTTTTTTTTCCTTGAGGTTTTACTCTAGCCCATTTTTCCTAGCAATTTACAGTGTAGTACAAGATTCTCTTTGGAGTGGTGCATTAATTTCCTATTTCTTTTAGGCCTCAAAGTTCCAGCAAGGTTTAATATTCAAGGAATAAAGATACAGTTCAAAGGCTGTTAAAAGCTTTTCATTATTATTTTTTTTTTAATAAGGTTTTAAAATAAACTGTGTGATAATAGCAGGGAAGTATCAGGTACAGAATAAATTTTACAATTCTCATCATATTCATAATAGTTCCTAATTATCTCAGTGATTTGCAGATGAGTTCTTAGCAGGGTAGATACTGGAGAAACTTGCCAACCTTATTAAATTGCTTTTCTCAGTGTTGAAAACTGACCTTCACATAATGGCTTTGTGTAGTGTGTCCTGTGGTCAGGTATTTGCATTTGGAGTTTGGCATTGAGCTGCCACATAGAAAGACATCTTGATCCTTCTAGTCTTGACTTCTGAGTATAACTCTGTAAAAAAGCTGTTGACCACAACACAGCAAATGAATTTGATGCTTTCACCCATAGTATTTAACATGACAGTTTTCAGATGCTTCAGAAAATCCAGCCCAGACATGTCTCATTTGGGGTTCCTGACATCTTTCTGATTGTTCTTTCAAGTACATGCAAAGCTGAATAGGATGTGGGTTGAAGCCACCCCACTTACCATTGTGCCTCTAGAGATCAAAGCCCATACACAAATTGAGATGGGTCTCAGCAATAAATGCTACAATGAGCTGGTAAGAAATATAAAATTGCTGCTTCAAGTCTCCCAAAATTTGCTCCCCAAACAAAAGTGCCTTTTGTCAATGAAAACTCACGATACTATTAAGAGTGAAAATTAGATTACAAAAACATGAGTTTGTCTTGTGCTGCGTTCAGCCATTTTTTCCTCATTTGTACTCAGTCCTATGTCATTAAGTCTCAAAAAAAATCCCCTTACTGTGTCCTGCAGTATTTTTGCCTGTCTGCTTGATTTGGCAGCAATACCTGCACAGTCTGTGGGGCTTGGGGTGGCACCCAAGGAATTAATTTTCTGACTTAGAAGGAAAGAGGAACCATCCTTCCTCACATAGCTCTTACCCAAAATATTTGAGGGTTGAGTTAGGGAATAATTTTGATTATAAGGCTGGGGTTTTTTGACTGCTGGAAAAGAGTCATTGGAATGAAGCAGATTGCAGGTACCCCAGTCTCAGATCTGGAGTCTGTGAGAGGTAGTACAGGTCCTGGTGTGCAGGCATCTAAAACTCCATGTGCTGGACTTCAGCTGCCTTTGTAGACAGAATTTATTATTGGCTTTGTGTGTGGGGGGAATTTTCTTCACCATGATAAGCACATACTCTAGTAAGGGAGGATTTCTGAGTCTAGCAAAACTGTGAGCTCTCATGGGTTTGTTTCTGTTGCCTTGACAGATCTTAAATTGCAGGGAATCTAAACTGTAGTTGCAGGATGTTGTCTGTTTACACAGGCTTACAGATATATATGAGATGTGTTTGATCACTGTGCTTTTGGAAAGCCTTCCTGTATTGCCCTACTTTTCTCTGTGTTGGGGGATATTAAAGTCTAAACTAGAATGTGTGAAATTTATTTCTGCTGGCAGCATACAGAATGAACTCTTACAATAGCTCTTCACTTCAAACCAAAGGCTGGGCAGCCATGTCTCACAAATGCAATGTTTATGTGAGACTTTTGGGTTGCTGAATGAAGTTCACTGCCAAAAGGAGATCCTATAAATATTGCATTTTGGACCATTGCTCAGCAGTGACCCTTGACACAGTTCTGTGCTTCCAAGTGGTTTGTTGCCAATAAGGTCAGGGAGTAGAACTGGGAGAAAAACGCATACTCTTCTGTGAATACCTTTTGAAAGTTACAGAATCTATTGTGAGGTTTACTGTAAAATGACAGAAAGGTACATGGAAGTTGACTTGGTTTATTACTGCCTCCATTCTTGCTAACTCCTGAAAGGAGACCAACAGTCAGCTCCTCACAAGGGACAGAACCTTGACATCTGCTTGAAGCTGTGGAAATAGTTTTGTTTATTCCCACTCTCAAGAGATTTGTAAGAGTATTCCTTAAGGCTCTTCATTTAGAAAGATACCATGGTATGGAACCAGGAGTGCTGAGCAGCAGGGCTGTTTTGCATCCTTTATTCATGGAAATGAACTGCTGTAAGGCATGATGATGTGTCTCTGTTGTGTGGTTTGCAAAGTTAAACATTAAAAGTACTTGGGAAAACATGCTGCAGTGAAACTGGATTAGATTGCTCAAGTTTATTGGGTTTTTGAGAATTCAGTTATGCTAACATAACAGTACAAGGGGAAAGGAGCAGCACTGTTGATTCAAACAGAAATAAATCAACACTGAATCAACACTGATGTTTTGGACACATCCCTGTCCAGATTTAAGTGCTTCCAAATTGCACTAGAGTATAAGAGGTGATGATTCTGGTTTTTTCCCATGATAATTGCCAAAAGGAGAGTTGTTGTTACGTATTGCATTTACTTGTTTTGTACATATTGGAAATAATTTAATAGTAGATCTTAAGTTTCACAGTTTGGGGTTATTTTTCTCACTATGGCTAAAATCTTCCATGTAAAGCAGATTTTGAAGCCTGTGCCTTACTTTTCCAGATTTATTCACTGTACTGATGATTCCCCTGATCCTTCCTTGAACTATGAGGTAGGAGTCCTTGCATGATTTCTAAGTAATTTAAAAGAATTGCTCACAGCTGGGTGACATTTGTGGTTGGATTTCTGTCCATGAAATGTGTTATGTTTGTTTTGTTTGTGTTGCTTTGGACAGTCTGGTTCAGCACTGCAGGTCATAAGAAGTTCATTTAATTGCAGATCAGGTGGGCTAAAGTGCAGACTAGAGAAGCTTCCTTGCAATATCCTCTCCTATCTGTCAGGTTGTGACAGGAAGGACAAGTTCAGTAGTTCAAAGTCATATATTCTTGATGGTGAGCTGCTTGTGAACATCACACTGAGGTTGCCAAGGGTGAGGCTTGCTGCAGTGGCTGAGGACATCCTGAACTGGTCTGTCACATCTTGTTTCCTATGTTTGTTACCAGCTCAAAATGTTCAGCTAGAGATGCTTTAAACTGTTAATGTGGAGCTGCTGCTCTTCTGGCAACATCTAGTCATCTCTCTAATAATAGTTTTTATGTAAATATAACATTTGTCATTGTGCTGTGGGCTTAAAGGGCTTTTCAAAAGTGAATGAACCTTGTTTTATTTTGAAGTACTATCAAGTGTGCTTTAAAGATACAGGACATCTAAAAGTTGGACCAAAGAGTTGAATGTTAACACTGTAGTTAGGAGTGTCTTCTCTGGTAACTGAACCTTTCTGCTGCAGTTCAAAGGGTTTGGGAGTTCCCAGCATCCAGTAGCAGCAACTTGGGCCTTCAAAAACATGGCTCCTTCAGAATATTTCAGCTTAGGAAATACAGAAACTTGAGAAAGTGCCAGAGAGATGCTTCAATTCCCAGGCAGTCTGTCCTATTGACTATAATAGTTTGCTTTCTATTTCTGTCCCGTGTCCTTATTTTAACTGGTTTGCGCCTTCAAAGGCGTCACAGAATTCTGCTTGGGTGTGTACCAGAATAGAGGTTGATTTGGATAAATTTAATTCTGCTCATCAGCTCCTTTGACTAGGGAGCAACTTTCTGCCAACTCCATGACAGATTTGTTGTGTTATACAGCAGGGTTTTTATTTTCCATGCTTTATCATTAATGTAACTTGGAAGTTGTTTCATAAATGATTTCACAGTTATAAATACTGTATGAAGTGGAAGAGCATGAGATAATTAAGGTGGGAAAGGACCTCAGCAGGTGTCTAGCCCATCCTCATGCTCAAAGCTGGGTAAGGAATGAGATCATATTGTCTTGCTTGGCATTTTATAAAATCTGGTCTGAAAACCTCAGTGGTTGGAGGCTGCACAACCTCTGTGAGGGAGCTCTTCCAATGCTTGACAGTCCTCATGGTTCCTTGTGTGCAATCTGAACCTTTCTGCTTTAAGCTGGTTTAGACTGTATGGTCTTTAGAGATGCCATCTACCTGAAAGCATTCTGTGATTCTCTGAAATAAATATTAAATCTAATTGTTTTG
The DNA here is from genome assembly GCA_037834095.1 of Argya squamiceps. Taxonomy (NCBI): domain Eukaryota; kingdom Metazoa; phylum Chordata; class Aves; order Passeriformes; family Leiothrichidae; genus Argya; species Argya squamiceps. Next base: position 5,991,478 of record JBBMKD010000053.1, read on the forward strand.
AAATGTTTGCAAAGATCATTATGTGAACTGCAGAATTGTTTTGTTTTCTAGTAGTGGTCATCTTATCATTACAGCAAAACTGTATCTCTAAAAGGCAGACCTGCTGACAAAAGGATGATGTTACTTTTCTGAAACAGTGCTTTGTCATTTGTTTCTCCTCCACAGCTTGTTCTTCGTAAATGGTGTGAACTAATCCCTGGTGCAGAATTCAGATGCTTTGTCAAGGAAAACAAGCTTTTAGGTAAGGAATTTCTTAAAAACAACATTATTGGATGAAGTTTTGAGGAGTTTCTCTTATTCCTTGAATGAGAGCTAGGTCTGAAGAGAGTTCTTTCTTTTCACACCTCCTTTCTGAAATTAACGGTTTATTCTTTCTGTAATTTAAAATGTGGTTTACCACATCTCACTTTCCACTGTATTTGAAAGCCTGACAGCGCAGCATGATTGCCATTACAGTGGGAATATTCTTAATTTAATTGTTAATTCAGAAACTTCACCCAAAGGCAGTTTTATGAGCGAGTCTTTTATATTCAGGAAGAAATTGCATCATCTCCAACTTGCAGAATGGATGCAGAGGCAGTTGTGTATTGCGCTGCAAATACACGACCCCATGTGGATATTATATGCAGAAAGTTGGGGAGGTCAGGGCATCTCCACAGGTGTAGGAAGTGTCTTGAGTTCATATGAAATTCAGTGTAGCTTAGTTAGAACCTGTTGTTCTGTTACTCAGGTGCAGAATCCTAAATGTAAAACGTTTCAAGTGGCACTGAAGAGCCAGGGTATCCATCCACAGCATACACAGAGCCCCTCTGGCAGCTGGAGATCAGGCAGCTTGTGCTAGAGCATGTGTTGTAGGCAGCTGAGTAGGGTAAATTTAGGGTAATTTAGGGTAAATTTAGCTCAGTTTTACTCTTCTGGTTGTGTTGACTATTCTCTGCAGACTATAGCAGGAAATGAGATACCCAGTGCACATACAGGTGCTTGAATTGAGGGGTTTAATTTCAGGCTAATTACTACTCTGAAGTTTGATTTTGGTGTGGCCTACCATGAAATCTTTAGAGATGAACAGAAACTCAAATAGCACAGGATTAGTGCACATTTGTTCTGAACAAGGTTGAATCATTCTGCCTGAACTCTTCTAACAAGGAACTGTTACAGCACTGATGGAGCAAATCCAGACTCTACAGGAAGGAAGGTGATTTTTTTTTTTTTGCTTTAAGATAAAACCAGGTTTGCTCCCTTTGCCTCTCTCATGCCTACATATTCACAATCACCAGGCTCCATATCCACAGTTGGTCTGTCCAGGGTTCCTTGTGATGATATGGAGGGCCAGGGATATTGGCTGGGTAGTTCTCACTGTTTCTCCTGTCTTAGCATGGGCTTGATTTGGCTGTGCCTTTTTGTACCTGTTGGGAGCTGTCAGCAATTTGTTTCTTCATCCAGCCCCACCCCTGTGAACCTTTAGGAGCACAATCCCTGTTCTTGGCTTCCTGATTTGGGTTTCCTATGGAGCTGCACACAGATATTTGAGCTGTGCTAATCCAGATGCTGTCACACACACCATTTCATTTGGCTGCTCCTTCTGGTGTTCCTATGCTCAACTTCCCATTTTCTCTCCATTTATGCCAGTTGCAGGTGTATTACTGCTCTCTGTAACAGAGTTTATCTTCCTAATAGCAGAGATTCCCCATAAAGTCTGTATTGCTTAATGGCTCCTGACAGAGCTTTTTGAAGGGAAGAGGCCTGAATCCTGTCCTGCTGGAACACCACAACTGCCAGAGATACACATTGCTGTAATAACCTCTAAAACTTTTGAATGCAGATTTATTATAGAATATATATACATATACATATATATATACACACACACACACATACACATATATATATATATATGTGTGTGTGTAGTAATATTTACTTTCAAGTACCTCAAAGCATTTGTTCACTGGCTAATTAAGCACTCTGTACATTTCATGACCAGGTTTTGAAACCTAGTAGATCTGCCAGTATGGGATTTTTTTTTTAGTTAGCACTCCAGCTGCATTTCTGAAGATAGTTCCAAGATTTCTCACAACATGTTCCCATACTCTTAAAATTAATAAGCCTGTCAGTCAAACTAAGGAATGGTACTTGCAGTATAGTGAATGATTTTCCAGTTACTCATCTGCATCCCCTTAGATGCCATCATCTTTTGGTTTTTTGTTTGCAGTGGTATTAAGAATCCAGCATCCAGTTCCACTGATAGAATAAACTTTGCATATGAACTTTCTAGAAAAGAGCACATCTTTGGCAGAGTCAGCATTGTCTTACAGTAAAACTCTGTGGTTTGTGTATGGTTAAAACAGCCAACTGACATCAGTGATACATCTTCCTTGGGGAATTCTGCCTCTTTGTATGTAAATAGCCTGAATTACTCATTCTGCAGTGATGGGGCAGGTCTTGGGTTTGACATTTATCAAGCAGGGTATTGCAATGTTTTATGTTGACACATCCTGTATGAGAACTCTTGTCACTCAGGATGCATGCAAGTGTATAATCCTGTTGATGTCATTTTAAACCAGTGTCTTGTAGACAAATGTATGAGATTAAGAACTTGTAGGAGGGGTGGTTTGTCTACATAGGCAAAAAAGCCCTTGAGGGAGCAAATGGGAGCACTAAGGTACTGGCCTGATGCCATCCCACTGATTTGGGGGTTTGGGGTTTCACCTGCAGTGCCTTATCAAACAGGCACATGTTATTCCACACTTAAAAAATCAGTTAAATGAGAATCTGTGGTATCCAAGGATCATTTTTGCTAATGTGCAAGCTTAGCCTCCACCCCTGGCATTTCATGGTTCCAAAATGTGGTCCCTACATGGGAAGTGCAGAACAAGGTTTTTGACCAGAGTAACCAAAGGGAATAAAGCTGAAAGGAAAAGATGGGAGCTGGAAACTTAAACACAAGCAATATTTCCTCCTGAGATTCACTATCAAATAGTCAAAGTGTGTACATATAAAATGAGGTTCACAAAATTTAGGACAGAGCTGTTCAAGGGAGAGATTCCTAATGGAAGTGCTTTAAGTATAACAGAATAAAGCCAAACAGTAAGTCACTAATAATGGTAGAAACCCAGGGAAACCCCATCTTCTGTGTTTGATAACTTCTTTTTTCCTTGTTGGGTTCTTTTTCATGCCTAGAGCTCTTTGTAATTAAAATTACCTGGAATTATTGACAGGTATATCACAGAGGGACTACACCCAGTACTACGATCATATCTCTAAACAACATGAGGAGATCTGTAGATCCATACAGGAGTTTTTCAAGAAACACATACAGTATAAATTCTTGGATGAAGACTGTAAGTATCCTGAGGGTATCTCTGGGTATCCATCTCTTCATTGCTCTTCCTTTCACAGGGGTTGGTTCTCCTTAGCTTGGGAGAGTCTGAAAGCTCTTGTGGCTACAGCACGTCGAGCAGCAAAGGTTTGGAATTACATTGGCAACAAAAAAATCCTGAAGGAATAGGCTGAAGACACAAGAAATGAGTGAAAGATCCCTTCAGAAGGCATAATAATTTTTTTTTTAAGATTTTATCCCTTATACTTGAAAATTATTTTTATACCAGAAAAGCGGGGTAGGAGATCCTTGACAAAAGGCATTCAGTAATGAGAGGAATACTTATTTATAATGATGTTGTCAGATGTTTGCTGCTAAATTATTGATGTATTCCTTGAATAAAGGATTTTTAAGTTTCTTTTCAAGAAGTTTTAATTATTTCTCCTAGAACATCAATGCACACCAGGTTAGGTGCCAAAACCTTTGAATACAGGCCACAGTATTTGATACAGCTAATCAGGCCAAGTAAATTGTCTTGTTCTTTAAATGGGAAGTCCTTTGCAAATTTGATTTGAAATAGTTTTCTGACGTGGTTTAGTGAGAATTGAATGGTGTTGAATTGTGATTGGTGATCAATAGTGGTGAAAAACAGCGTGAAGAAATTTAAATTAGGTCTGGTGTGGACCAAACCTCAGCTTAGTAAAACCCATAAACATAAGAATTTTCTGGCAGTTTTATTGTCATCTCTAAACTTTGAAAATTCAACCTTTAGGTGGGTTTTTAACATTATTAATTGTTTTACTGAGACACCAGAGCAGTCAAATAGATCTGTCCTTTCTAACTGTCTGGAAAAGGTACCTTCAAGTGCCAGTCTCTGTTATATTGAATTTGACTCTGCAGAGCTGCTCTGGTTCAGTCCAGAGAAGTTCTCAGGGACTGCTGCTTGGAGAAGACTAGTAGAATAGTACCCTAATTTAATAAGTCCATTACATTTTGAAGTAAGATCAGTCATATAGATCTGGCATTCTGATTACTGCCTTTTAATTTTCCTCTGTGTTCCAATGTAATTTTAGCTGGTATGTAATCAACTGATAGATAAGAATTCAGGGCACTATTTTTGGAAATTTATGCCTAGATTTAGGCTCTGAAACGGCTGTCTGGTGAACTGAAAGGTCTGAAATGTCATCTTATGTAAAAGATGCCATCTTGAGGGGAAAAGGAGGTTTCAGGGCAACCTTCTGGGATGAAGGTTTGTTAACCTTTTATTCTCAGGCACGAAATGCTGGTCCATCTGCAGAGAAATGCCATGCAGAAAATGTTTTCTGTGTTTTTGTGGGTGGGGCTTTTTTTTACCACATTGCATTTATCCCCCATCATCTCCCTTGATCCACTGCCTGGTAGCATATGTGTTGTTAACAAGAAAAATCTGGGTTTGCTTGTTTGTTTGCTTTTAAAAGGAAAGGTATTACAGCTTTTTTCCTGACTTCTTGTTTCATTGGGGATTTTGATGCTGTTTGCTCTGCTTTTTCCAGTTGGTCTGGTAGCATCTCCAGATGGAAGAGTTGAGTCAGAGCAGCTGAAGCATTGCAGAGTCAGAGCAGTAGGATAACAGATGGGTGAATGCTTTATAAATACTTCTAAATTATGTTAGAACCTTCTAAATACCTTTGATAAGAGCCCAGTAAGAGCAGTGCTCTGGAGGTGTCCATCGTTCAGAGCTGGGCTTTGGCTTTTCCTCTCTTTAGAGCAGTTTCTGGTGAAGTTTCCCTACAGTCTCACTGGCACAGGACAGTCCTGCTCTGAGGTGATCCCTAAGGAGAGGGAGCTGTTCAGGTTTTCTTCTTGTTCAGTGTTTGTGACTGTCCTGAACCAGTCATCAGAGTGCAATCAGTCTGAATCCCAGCTGTGTGAATCCCAATAAATCCATTAACCTCAGTGGTTGCCACGGGCTTGCTTTAGACTGACACTATAGAAACCCTCAGTTGCAAGGGATATCTTTGGGATATGACTAAGGAGAGGATGTGGTGCAGCTGGAGAACAAATCCTGGGGTTCCTGTACCCCCCTTTGCACTGATGACTGGCTTGGCCACTGAGGGCTCTTGTTCCTGGGAGAATGGAGCACTTAATCCTGGAGTGACTTTGGCATTGACACAACCCAGCTTGTGCAAAGGCTGTGTGGATTTCTGGGCTGCCTGGTGAAAACCAGCTACGTGACTGGCTTTGGCTTTGTGGAGTTGTGGTTTGCCCTTAGCCCAGCCAATTTCACATGAAATGTCAGATGAGGCTTTACATGCATGGATGTGATCAGTCAACATCCCTGTTCCTGACAGGCAGCTTCCTGAGACTCAAGTGTTCTGCAGTCATATCCTGAGTTTAGTTTATCCTCATGTGTTGGGAAATCTCTTAGCTGAAATATTCCCTTATTAGTGAAGGAAGTAACAATATAGCATTTATCTGAGACTTTTCTAAATCTTTCATTTTTTTTCTTTTCCCTTTCTTGCTGCTAAACTGGTACAACTTTTGCATGTAGCCATGCCTGAATGCTTCCCTGTTGATTTCCTTAGCTCAATAGAAAGACATCTCAAAGGTTTGTTTAACCACACAGAAGAGAAGCTGATGGAAAGCTGCAGATACAGAGTCATGTTTAATTAAGCCAAGGGGGGGAACAGCAGTGGAGGCAGGCAAGGCAGCTTTGAGTCAGTCACTGAGTGCCAAGGGGGTTGTTTGAAGTACTTGTTGGTATTAGGTGTGCTATGTCTATTTTGGGTGACATCAAACATGGCCATTTCACTGCCACCAACCCCTTTGTTCCTACAACCTGTTTATCTTGTTAGCTGCTGAAATCCTAATGTCTGTGGAGCAGGAACTTTCTCTTATTAACTGTTTGTGCAGTGTCCAACACAATGGAGTCTTGATCCTTCCCTGAAACATCTCTGTTCTGCTGTAAACTAAACAGCAGCAATGTCAAAGATAAGCTCTCTGGGCTAAGAGTTTATCAAATATTCTTCATGGGAGAAAAATCAACAGAAGAAACTAGCATTAAATGGAAAAACCCAGCAGTTGATTTTCCAGTGCATTAACAGTAGTTCTTGAAACATTTCAGCTCCCTCTCAGAAGTATACCCAGTTCTGGCTTGCAGTTCTTTAGGCATATTGACTTTGCAGTTTGTGCTGTGTACACAGGTACCTATTCAGATTTAGACTTCTTCTGTGAAATTATATATCTTTTACAATTAATGTTTTTTTCTCCTTTACAGTTGTTTTTGATGTGTACAGAGACAGCAGGGTAAGTGAACAATAGGTTGTATACAATTGTTTCTTATGTGAAAACTTGAAATGCTACAAAGATCAAAGAAGTAATAGCTTTGTATTCCTAGAAGTGATCCTGGAAATAAAACAACCAACCAAACAAAAAAACACCACCAAAGTAAAAACCCCAACCAAACAAAAAACCACCAAGCAAAACCTGCTTGATGTAATTCTGTTCCACAGGTCTTTTTCTGTATTAAATGCTGTCTACAGTAGGAAAGTAATGGGATTAGGGGTGTAAATATGTCTGTGCCAGTGATGTAATTATTTAATTAATATCTTCCAGAGAAGTTGTCTGTTCTAAAGCACAGAACTTAGGCTTCACCTTCAATTTTCTCAGTTCTGTGAAACTGCAAGAGGCAACTTAGTTTTTGTTATGACATGAGAGTCCTTGCTGCAGTAATTTAGAGTAGAATAGACTATTCCAGTTGGAAGGGACCTACAGTGGCCATCAAGTCCTACTGCTTGACCAGTTCAGGGCTGTGTGGTTATGGGTGATGTTCTCAGGCACATGATGGGATTCATGGGGCTGTCCTGTGCAGGGCCAGGAACTGGACTCAGTGTCCTTGTGGGTTCCTTCCAACTCACCACATTCTGTGCCTCTTCATTAAGGGCATGACCCAAATAGCTTTCAAACACACAAACAGGTTTGGGGCATTTTCTTTTAAGACAGATATTTCCTTGGGTTTTATTTTTTCCCTGTGTGTGTTTTTTCACTGCAGCATTTGAACTCAGCAAAATTATCCTAATCTTTCTTCAGATGATCCTTGTGAGATTGGAAAATGGTTCCTATCTGGATGTCTACGATAGGAAGGGATAATTGTTAAAAAGGGTATGAATGTGATGTGCCCAGTTTGTGACAGATAGAAGTCACTTTTTTCTTTTCAAGCTGCTCCAGCTGTGGTTCTGAGAGTTGGGCAGATCAGAGCCCTCAACATTCAGATAGTGATGGAGCTGGGGAGAAACATCCCACCTCAACTATTTGAAAGACATGTAGGTGTAGTGCTTAGGTGTGTGGTGAACATAGAAGTGCTGTGCTAAGGGTTGGACTCGATGATCTTAAAGGACTTTTTCAACCCTATTCTATGAAGGTGCCAATATCATTGACTTTTCCTAGTGTAAGTGGAGAGAAATATTTGGTCAGATGAATTGTGCTTGGAGGGCTTGATTGGAGAAGGTCTTTATTAGAGTTGAGTTGAGTGTATTGGGAGTAAGTTCTCACTCTCATTTTGTTGCTGAACTATTTTGTGATTGTGTAACAGTAAATCATGTCATAGTTTACAAAACAGGAATGTGTCTCATGTGGAAAACAACAACAAATTTCTCAGCCCAGCTTTTAATGTAGGTACCTAAAACGAGGCTGTGGGCTAGAACAGCTTTGCTCTAATGGAAATTACCTGCCCAGGCTCAGGTTGACAGACGTGAGGATGCTGCCAGGGAAAATGAGGAGCAGCACTTTAGCATTGAACCAGGTTCTGCCGTTGGGTGCTCTGCCTCATAGCTGAGGCATGAAGACAGATTATTTAAGTAAAAGGTTTCAGCCTGTGGGATCTCAAATGAGCAGTGTTTCTTCATCTGTCGAGATAAAATATATCTGTTTGTAGATTTCTCTCACTGCCTTCTACCCTCAGGTCTTGTAAACTGCCAGATAGCCCTTTGTGTGTCAGATGCTCCTCCTTTCACACGCACCATTGTGGTTTGCAGCTGAGTTATTCATCGCTCCCTCGGCGTGTGAGTTACAGGCAGCAAAAGAATATTGTGAGCATGATTAATTTCCAGAGCCCGTGCTCCTCATCAGGCTGGTTGCACAGCAACCTCACCTACAGAAGGAGAGAAATGTTCACTGTCTGCTTGTTTGAAATCCTTTTGACTCTAAATATGCAGCTTGGAGAAGCAGGTTGTTGTTGTGGTTGTAAATGACAGCAGCCCCCTCCCCGTGCTCACTTTAGTCTCTTTGGAGACTGTCTGGAGTTGGCTGCCACGGGTCCTGCTCACTGAGGTGGAGGTGGGAGTTCACAAAAGCCTGAGAGTCGACTCTGCTGTTGCTCTTTGCTGTCTCCCAGGTGTGAACTACAAACCAAGTTCAAGACAAGTGACTGTGGTAAGACAGAGCAATGCAGGGAGTGCCTCCAGACCACTGGTGGCTCACAGCTCTTGTTAAGGAGCAGAGCAGTGCTTGTGTCTGTGCCTTGTGAGCATTGTCACTGTGCAGGAAGGTGCAGCTGGAGTTAGGGAGATGTAACAGTTAAGTTTGCATTTTACCTATCTTTAACTTCCTTTAAACAACAGGCTTTGTCATGGGCACTTCCTTTCAGCACCCTGCTGCCTAATGCCTTAGTAAAACAAAGCATGAAGCTGACAGGGTGTGGTAAATCTGTTGATTCCTTCTTTTAGAATGAGAAGAAAACACCATTTAGTACAAGTAGGGGAATTTTTTTCCCCTTCCACTTATGCACAACTTTTTTTTCCTGGTATTTCTGTGCTCTTGTATGACAAAGGTTACTAATAGCAGGCAAAAGATAGCAGATAATTAGCCTTACTACTGCTTTTTAGATACACAGTGCAAGTTATCTGAAACTGTATTTAAATCATGACATTGCATGTAGGACTTGAGAGAGAATTTAATCTTAAGAAAAGGCAGTTTGGTTACTGACCCAGGGTTATATACACTCCTTTTAATGAGCCCTGAAAAGAAATATTTCGTTTGTTTTGCCACTTCTCATCAGTTTGCAGCTAGCAAAGCTCTGCAGATTTAAGACCATCTCAAGGAAACAGCTGTTGCTGTAGATGGTGCACTGCTGTCTGCAGAGGTGGAGAAACACTGCTGGGTGCTCACAAAAAACTTGTTGCTTTCAGTAGTCTCTAAATCAATTTTCAGTTTTTTCCAGGGTACGTTTATTCTCTAGAGAAATGATCTTAATGTTCCTGTGAAAAAGCTGATCTGGATGTATTGGGGGTGAAGAGGAATTTCTGTGAAAGTCTTTTGTAGGGAAGTATTAGATATAAATGTTTCTGATGCAAGGAAAGATTCTCCAAAGTGCAGAATGAACCTTGGCAGCCATTGCTTCTGTCTGTGATTAAATTGGTTCATTAGCTTGTTTTTCTGGAGTGATAGAATGAATCTAAACCCACAGATTCCTCCTCGTGCTGCCTTGGAGCTAACAACACACCCCCATAAGCAAAAGTTAAAGTTTGCTTATCATGAGAATTTGTGACAGCCTTTTGAGGAGGACCAGAGATGGGAAATGACAGCAGAGTTTGCCCCGTTGGCTCTGTGCTCTGATGGTGCCAGTATTAGTGCAGAGCTGCTGCAACTCAGCCATGCAGATCTGGGCTTGCTCACCCTTCCAGAACAAATAAAAAACCACTCAGGTCTGTGTCCCCCAGTTTGTAGTTTCTTTTGTCGCTGTCTGGTTTCAGCACTGTTGTTTCTGTGCTTTGGCTTCTTCAAAGCTGCTCAGTGAGAGGTGTAGCCCGTGGAGCTGCCCTGGGACAGACAGACAGACACCTGGGGAAGGCTGTGTGCAACCACAGGCTCCCCGCTGGGCTGCTGGCCCAGCTCCAGTTTGCAGCTCATAAGCACTGGTTTCATCTCTGCTGGGACTCCCCACACCTGCACCAGGAGCTGGCTGGGGATGGTAACAGAGCCACAGAACATTTCTGCTCTGTGCATCTCACAGGTTTCCATCACTTGCAGTTCCACCTTGTGTCAGTGCCTGTGGGACGGCTCAGCTCCGGTGCTGTGGGTGGGACAGGCAGTTCTCCATGTTACCCTCTGCTGATGCTTCAAAACATCTTTGTGTGTTAGAAACCAGATGGCTGTAGTGGAAATAATTGAAAGGATTTGCTGTTTGTATCAAGATAGGCAAGATCTTTTAAAGAAAGAAGATCCTTCAGAAATTAAGGAAAAGAGGAAAAAGCAAAATGAATGTTTAGTAGCTACAGTCTACAGCTTGTTTTCCAATTCCTGTTGATCTTTATTATAAACACAATAAAACTCTTCAACCCTGCTTATGTTACTGCAACTTTTTCCTTCCCTGTTTGAGAGAACTGCTTTCTTCCAGATATAATACTGGTATTGCAAATTTTTACTAGCAGTTGTAGTCATATTTCCTTATAATTTATTACAATGTTTCATTGTATTAGAATGGTTGATACTTCCTTGGGCAAGAGAAGATGGCCCTGTGCTGGGGGTTGTATCTTGAAGTGACTCAAGGAACCCAAACCTTTTCTTCCTCCCCCACACTTCTGTTACTTCTAATACATCTTGTTAGTCTCTGCTTTCATTTCTCAGTTGTAAAGCAGTTGTGCTGTTGTGCACACCACCACAACTGTTTACAACACAGATGTGTTAGAGATGAGGTAGAATCTAGTGTGGACTACTAGTAATGGCTGTATTAAAAATGTCTTTAGGTTATTTTTTATTAATCTATGTCTGTACAGCATCTTTGAGCTTTGATGAGCTCCACTAGCATTTTGCAGACCCTGCTCTCTGTTTTTAGGGCCCCTTCTAAGACCAAAACCAGCAGCTTTGTAAACTGCTGGATGATACAGCATTGGTGAGGGGAGTTTTCATGGAAAGCAAAATCCCTGTTTAGATGGTTTGGGGGTTTTTTTGCTTGTTTGGTTTGGGGTTTTTTTGTGGTTTTTGGTTGGGACTCTCCCCTATTCCTTGTTCATTCTCTCTGGGGATCTTGGTGGATCATGGGAATTAGCCAGAACTCCTGTGGGCTCACCTGAAAGCACCTGACACAGATCTACATTCAGTTTATTTGAGCTCTGTGTAATCTTCTATTAAAAAAAAATCAAAGTAAATTAGTACATCATAGCTTGCTGTGATATAAAACTCCATAAGGTAAAGGATGTTAGAATATTTTAACTGCTTAAAACCAAGTAGTTTCAATTTTGACATCTTTTCATCTAAAGACCAAGCATACTACAATAATCTGAGTATGTGTGTATTTTGGTTGGATTTTTTTTTTTTCTTTTTTGCTTTGTTTTAATTCTATGATTTGTTTTAATTGTCTGTGGTTCCTTTGCAGGGTAAGATTTGGTTAATAGATTTTAACCCATTTGGTGAAGTAACAGACTCCCTGCTCTTTACATGGGAAGAACTCACCTCTGGAAAAAACTTGAAAGGAGACCAGAGTGAAGGGGAAGCAACAGAACAGGTGAGGGAGGCTGAATAATATCCAACAGGATTTATGGCCTTATTTTTTTCTTTCTTTTGCTGTTACAATCAAATTGTGATGTAATGAAACCCCTGTGAAATGTGAACTCTTTGTAAGTAGAATTTACCTTAGTAGTTAATCTCAACAAGTATCACCTGCTAGTTTTAGATGCCTTCAAGGGAATTTGTAGTTCAAACAGCACAAGCCCATATTGCAGCTTTGACCCCGTTGCAAAAAAGATGCCCTGAAACTTGCTTCTACACAGTTTTTATGCATTCCTTTCAGTTTTTCTTAAAATCTATTACTTTTCTATATAATCATTTAAATTTCTGCTTGGTTCCTGATGTCTGTCATGCAGTTCCCCACATCTCCAGTTTTATGCTTGGGGGGAGACAAGCAGAAGCTTAACTCCTGTCTCTTCCTCATCTGGAATACCCTTAGCAAGCCTTGTCCTCTGGTTGAACTCCCAGGACTTGCAGAATAAGGCTTTTCCCTCCCTCTTCCAAGCAGCATTTCCTCTGTAAAAACAAGTAACTTCCCCTTAATGCACAAAGGGAGGAATAGTCTTCATTTTTTGTATTCCAGCTTTTTTTTTCTCACTGCATCTTGAGACAGTGTTCTCACATCTTAACAAGTCCTTGGACAGCTGGGTGGGAGATAGAAAGTGGTGTGTTAGTGGATCTTGGGAAAGACTTGGATGTTTTCTGAGGAGAGCTGGCTGTCTAGTGTGGGTTTTTCTTTATTTCCTAGCTGTTGAACTGCATTGGAGGTCACTGAAATGACAAACTTCATTGAGCTGATTTTAACATCTGAGAGTTTCTTTAGTCCTGTGGCCCTTTCCATAACACATAGACAGGGAAACCCCACTCCAGGCTGTTCAGGCCTTTGCCTCTGTCTCACCATGGGGCTGTTGCTGTATAAAAACCCTTTCATGTATAAAAACCCATTCCATAAAAACCCTCCTGCTAAAAGCTGTCTCCTTTGTTAAAACACGTTCCCAATTCTACAGCTGGCTGTGGGACACGTGAATTTTCATTTTGGGATTTCTTTTTCTCATTGCCAGATGCTTTACACTGTTTTCTGTAGTGCAATCCTGGATGAAAAGTAGAATAACTTGTCTTCATGTTTCATCTTCCATCCAGTCACAGAATCTGGTGCAAAGTTGCTGATCTCTTTTAAAATGAAGCTGTTTATTGCTGTACAGCTGGCAAGTGCATGGCATGTCAATGGGTTGAACTGAAAATTTCATCATTCCCCAAAACCTGTTGCTACAATTGAGCATTTAGAGATATTTTTGGCCCTTTTATAGAGGTGCTTTTTCCTTCAGTAAGAAAATTGGTTGAAAAGCTTAAATTATAACTTCAGTAAAGTTATAGTTGAAAATTAGTTTATGCAAGGAAACTGTGAAGACAAGTGTAGGGATTCTATCAAAAAGATTTTTCTCTATCCAGATATGTATCTAGACACTATTGCCCAAAGTTCCTTATAGCTGCATTATTACAGCACTGTCACAAGCATGAATTTATTAAACACATTAATAACTGATGCACTGTGGAAACTTTAAAGTGAGGTAATGAAAGCCATTATTTGACTGTTTAACACGTTTGACATTTTAAATTGCTCCTAAGTGGGCAGAGGTTTTGTAAGAAAGATACAATTTTTAGAAAGCGCGAGTTTAGTTGAGTGAGTGCCAAATAAACTCACTGGCAACGTGACTCAGTCTCACGGAGGAGTCCCAGAAACATTCCTGCCTTTATTCATGTCCACTGTTCCTGTCCCTGGTGTCTCTCCCAAGGATTATCCAGTGTTCCGTTGTACAAACAGCAAAGTCACCGTCCAGCCCAGCCCCTACCTGAGCTACCGACTGCCCAAGGACTTCGTGGACCTTTCCACGGGAGAGGACGTTCACAAACTGATTGACTTCCTTAAGCTGGTAAGAAATGGCAGAAAAAAAATCTATGACCTTCCATCTTTGTCCAATGGGAACACCAAAGTCCCTGGATCTCTGTTTTTGTTACTAACAAAGAGTACTTAATTACAGAAAAAGTAATATACGAAGCCATCACACAATCTGTTGTTGGGTTAATTGTTTCTGAAGTGATGAAGAGCAAGCTTTTTTCTGCTCTCACTTGGCTTAAATAATTTTATTTTTACGGGAAGCAAGGAATGTAGTTTGACAAATCTTACTGTAGGACTGTTTCCTTTCTTACTGAAATGTAAATATGAATGTAGTATGAATGAAAATGTGCTCTTTGAATGCCTGGAGCTAATGCTTTTAACTTGTAATGTTTTTAACCTTTTTCTTTAAAAGTTATAAGACAAATATATTAGGAAAAACCATGGAAGTGGTTTTCAGTCTTCTTTCTTTGTTCTCTTAATGCACAGTGACATGAAAACATGACATCTTTGTAGGGAAGGGAGGTTACTTGCATCTGAATCACTGACTCTTGCCACCACCACGATGTTTTCTGGTTCTTGTATATTCCATGAGTTAATGGACAAGACAAATCTTGTTCTTTATTGGAAATAAAATCCTGTCATTTGGGATGAGAGAGAGAGTTGATATTGCACTGTTCCATTTGCTGGAAATATTATCTTACTGTTCCAAAAGATGACTTAGAAATGCAGTCACTGTCTAATCCATTGTATCTGGAACACTTGTCATGATTTATTAGTGCTCTTACTTCAGATAACTGTGTCCTAATACTCTGAACTCTCCTGTTCTGTTGACAGAAAAGAAATCAGCAAGATGATGACTGAGGTACCCAGAAGCATTACATTGAATTACAAGCAAGAAATGTGGCATAAGCTGTATTTAGCATAACTATTAAACTATTGATTTAAAGAGAATCTGCTTTTTATAGTCAATGAAAGAACTGAAGAGCTGTTCATCCTCTGTGTCTGTTGGTTTATACAAAAGTGTAGGGAAGCTTTTCCAGGGAAACATGAAAGGTCAGGGTGAGTTCTCACTGGATTCCAGGTGCAAAGAGGTGACAGCCTGAGTGCAGCTGAACAACTGCTTTCCATTTTTCATGGTGTGAAGATTGATGCCACTGAGCTACTCCTGTGGACTCCCCAGTGTAAATATGGCACCACATAATGCTTGTGCACTAAAAACATGGAGCATTCTCTGAATTTGGGCACAGTCTTGCTTAATACGTAGTCACAAAGAAAAAGGAATGTACATTTTTATCTGTAGTAACCTTTTAAAATTGTAAATTGATTTTGTTTTGGGAGCACTTCTCATCCTTTATGTAAAAAAAAAGTAATAAAAAATGGAGAAGGAATTTTTTCTTTGTTTAAGGGCTAATATTTCAGAGAACAGCTATAGCTGTAGTAGACTACTTAAGGTTTGAAAATTTTACATATTGGGAGTTTGAAATTCTGAATGCATTTAAAGTAAAGTAATATTTTCTCCATCACTAAAGCAACAAAATTAATTTAACTTCACCAAATTTCATTTCATTTTCATAGTAAAGCTTTCTTGAAACCTGTTTTTTAACATGATTACATACTAGACATCATCTGTGACTTTAATATACATAATTAACATCAACCTATAATTTTATATGCAGACTCAGTCTTGTTTTTTTTATGTCACATCTCTGAGCTCCTTATGAAAGCAATTATTCTTTCAGCTCTTAAAATTCTGTATTCATTTGGTACTTCATGTTTTTTGTATAAAGGGAGGCTTGGCTAAATCTGGGCAAACAGAAGCTCTTGTTACCAATTGCTGTTGTTTGGGAGGTGGGGGAGGACAGTTTTAGGTGAATCACCAGCTGACTTTTGGATATAGGTGTTTGCATGGCATCAGTAATTTATTAACAGTGTTCAGGGTTCCCACTGAAACAAAAGGACATTTGAAGGAGCTCATAACCCCTGGAAATTGGTTCCTATTTCAAACCAGTTATGTGATACTCTGTGTGTGTGTGTATATAAAGCTGTTTGTGTTTCTTTGCCTTGCTTTTGCTGTCAGATTGGAATGGTGCTTGGTTACAATCTGTTCTTGGATGTTAAATCTGAGCTAAGTTGTTAAATTATTACTTACTGTCTTTATTTAGCTTCACTTTTGAATGAAAACTTACTCGAGTTAAAGATTATGCAGATAAAGAATCCACACATTGATGAAACATCACAGATGAAAGATCCTGGAGTCAGAACAGGTTAGCCCTGCATTTGGAGCATTGGAACCTGCTTCTCAACAGCTTTTTATATTCAAATTAGATGGTCATTAACTCAGGGCTGGGTTATACCTAATCCTGCCGTACTGCAGGATTTTGAATGAGTGTTTCTCACCCTCATCAGAGGTATAATTTGAGTAGAAATGTCTTTAAATGGGGTAGGAACCTCAAAGTGTAAAAAATTAACAAAGCCTTCCTCTTTGTTTTAAAGTTTCTAGCCATAACTTAAATTGTTGTGATGATTTAACCACACATCCTTTACACAGGTGATGCCCTGGAACTTCCAGTAGATTCACAAATTCTTCTAAACTACAGAGTATTGTCTTTAAAAACACAAAGTCTTAGTTTAAAGCTGGAAGATAGTTTCCCACCTCTTCCACGTGGACTCCACAAATTAATTTCCCACTTTCTCAGCTGTCTTTGCTGAATGTTCACATAGTTGGTGATGGGACCAGTTTGCTGGGACCCTGTGCACTCTGGAGTGTCCATTTAGGTGGGTGGGCTGGAGTTTTGCTCCTCTGTGAAATGCTGACAGATGCCCAGTCTGAATTCACAGGCTGCTCAGCCAGGCTGTCCAACACTGATAGTGAACTGCAGGTTGGAGTTGCAGGAACTTGTCCTGCTTCCTTTGGGCTTCGTTGTGGTGAAGAACCATAAAAGGTAGCAGAGCAAAAATACTGGTCCCAAGTTCAGAACTGGTACAGAAATAATCCCCAGTATAAAAATCTGATCTACAGGATCAGGTCCCCCAAAATACCATATTCTTACAGTTTAAATACATGTAGATGTACTTTGCATTTTTCCCCAACTTCAGGTAACCAGTCAGTGAAATTTATTTGGCTGTTAAATTAAAGATTCCTCTTCTAAAAGAATTTTCACTCTATATGCCTTTTTGATCTCCTAGGATAATTAACAAACATATTCCCTTTGGGGAGCTGGGGGAGCTAATGTTGATAGATTAAAAATGATTCAGATCAATTTTACACTGAATGGTACATGACACTTTTCCATCATAAAAGCAGTTTCTGCCTCTAGCCATCATATACAGAAATTTGAAAATACAAATGTCCAGTTGTTCAGGTGCTTGTTCATGGGATTAAATTATATCACCATTTGCTGAGTAAGGGCCAACTGTATACTCTATGTTCTTAATTATATGCTTAAAACAGTGTAAAGATGCTTGCAGTCTCATCTAGATGACAAACAGGAGTTTTAGGGGGAGGTAACATGCAGTGATTTTATACAGATCTGTGCCTGCCAAACCCTGCAGAAGTCTGGCTGTGTCTGATGGCTCCAGCAGTGAGATTCAGTTCTTGGGCTGCAGCTCTGCCAGGAGTGCCAAGGAAAAGTCCTCATTGTTTCACAGCCAATACTTGTGATGTGAAATCCTCTCGGATGGATATCCATCTCCCAGATGGATAGTGGGGATCAGGATTCCTGTAACCCCATAAGTAGCAGTTGTTAACATGTCCTGGCTTAGTTCAGGATTTGGAGTAACACTCCTGTCCTTCTGGGCTTCAGACTTCAGTCCATGCTGTTTGTTCTCTTTTGACTCTTCTTTCTCCAGTGTTGTCCTGGTCTTTCCTCATCCCTCAGCCTCTTATTTGGATAAATATTAAGACCAGAATTGGTAGCAGCAGCAGCATGGATAATACTGATTTGAATTTTAAAACCTCCCTCTATCCACTTTTCCCTCCCTCTTACAAAGGCATGTTTCTGAGTGGTGCTCTATAATACCTAAAAAACCCCCGTAACTCTAAAAGCAGGGGAGTAATATCCAGGTCTGAGACTCTGTAAAATCAGTAGCACTTGTTGGATGCTGATCACACATTGTAAAAATCCACATAACTGCATCTGACACCTTGAGCTAGGAAACTCATCTATCTCATTGTTACATATTCACCTGTTGCTCATATCCAGGATGCAGAGAGAAGGTGCTGTGAGATGCAATTCAGGTGCTCATTTGAGAGCAGAGACCCTTAGACACTCCTGCTTTCAGGCTTTCAGGTGAGCATTGCCAGGTGAAAGGACCCCAAAACACATCAATGACAGTGTGGAGATGGGTCATTGCATGGCACAAACCTGTGTAAAAATCTTTCTGTATCTTTGTGCATGGCTGAGTTCGGCTTTCACAAACTGTTCCAAATTTGAAGTGTCAAATAGCCAGAGAGGAGCACAGGGTGTTTGTCAGTGAGCATAAATAGGCAAATCAGCTTGGCTACTGGTGATTGATTTCAACCTTAGAGGCCAAAAGTATCGATTCTGGTTGTATTTGGACACGTTACATTTTGAACATTAGTTCAAGAAATAATATTGAACTAAAATATGTATTTTTGGCCAAGAGAGGATGGACCTGAAGGGTAACACAGAAACAGACCATGGTGCTTTTGATTCATGAAGAACACTTGGTAACAACACTGGTATTTAGAGGCTTAATAAATCTACCTTAGCAAAAGCTTATCTGGATGTTGAATTAAGTGTCTTCTATTTGAATTTGATGACCTCTGTAAAGAGAAAATCTCCAACTTGTGGTCATCCTGACATTATATATACCTAAAATAAGACTTGTCATAACTGCTATATTTTGTGTAATCTTGAAGTTTTCTCAGAGATACAGAGCCCTTAAGCACTTTTGTGGGATTACAGGATTTTGTAGCAATAATGACATTACTGCAGTAAGTCTGGTTTGGGGTTTTTGGGTCTTTCTTTTGGGGAGGGCAGATTGGGGGAGGGAGGTATCCTGCTACATTTCTTCATGTGAACTATTGCAGCAGTGGGTGTCCTACCTGGGAATCAACAGTGTTTTGATTGCTCTGATGTCCTCTCACAGCTGGCCAGGCTTCTGCCAAGGATGTGCTTTGGCAGCTTGTAGGGAAGGGTTGGTTGGCTGGTTGGTCATAAACACTGACTGCTCAGGACCTTCCTTCAGGGAAGGTTGGTAGTTACAGCGAACTTCCAGGAGAGATTTGTGGCTCCTAAACAGCATTTCTGTCCAAAAGAGAAAGAATAATCAATGCTTGTTTCTGGTCCTTAGGGCTCAAATCCAGCTGGTGGTGGGGCTTGAAATTTTGGGTTCTGTCTTGGTTTCTGCTGTGAAACTGTCCTGACAGACTGTAGCACTTCATTGATGTAAATGAATTATTCATGGGAGCTGGGACTGTAATATCCAGGAGAGAGAATGAACATGTGAAGCTAAAACGTCTGTACACCAGTGTGAGGAATACACAGGAGGAACTGAGTGTCAGGATGTGTCAGAAATGATTGATGTGCATTTCAGTGACTTCGGGAGATAAATGGCAGCACTGGGTCACAGGCTGTCGCTCAGGAAAGGCTGGAGGCACCATGCTGAACACCAGCAGTGAATTTCCAAAACTTGGGAATCACAGAATGGTTTGGGTTGGAAAGGACTGGTAAATGTCCTCTAGTCCTCAAATACGTCCAGGAATGGGGCAGTCACAACTTCTCTGGGCACCCTGTTCGTGTGTCTCACCAACTTCATCATGAAAAATTTCTTCCTTGATGTCAGTCTGAAGTGATCCTATTTCAGTTTAAACGTTCTGCCCTTTGTCCTGTCACTACAGCCTCTGGTAAAAGTCTATGTCTCCTATAAGCCCCTTTTAAGTACTGAAAGGCTGCAATATGGTCTGCCCAGAGCTTTTCCCAGCTTTCCACACCTCCCTCAGCCTTTCCTCAAAGGATGGGTGTTCCAGCCATGGGATCATTTTTGTGCCCTTCCTCTGGGTTTGTTCCAAAAGGTTTGGATCTTTCCTGTGTTGGGGACCCCAGAGCTGGATGCAGCACTGCAGGTGGGGTCTCACCAGAGCAGAGCAGAGCAGAGGGACAGAACCCCCTGCCTTGATCTGCTGCCCACAGTGCTGAGGATGCAGTCCAGGACAAGTTTGGCTTTCTGGGCTGGAAGTGCATATGGCCAGCTTGTGCTCAATTTTTCATCTCCCAGTACTTCCAAACAATACTTTAGAATCTGTTACCTAACATGGGAAGACTTGAAAAGACAGAGACTTAATAGAATTTTTTCCAGAGGACAGTTTGTATTTCAGAAGGAACAGGGTGTTGTTATTCTAGAATTAACTGTTCTGGGTTGCCATCAGGCTTATTTGAAGCTTTAAACTTTAAAAGTCAGAAGTCATTCAGGTGGAAGTGGCTGTGGAGTTGGCATTTGGTGCTCTGGAGAAAGCAGGGAGACGAGAGAAGCAGAATAAGGACCTCAAAAGGCAGTTTTGGTAAGTGTGGGTGTCGATGCCTGGATCCATTTGGGAGAGGTGGGTGGGATAACTGAAGAGAGGTGCTTTTTTAATGGCCTGTCAGCAGTGTCCTAATGTGAAGGGAAAATGGCACAGCAGGGGCTTGTAAGGATCAATCAAAATGAAATCTGTGGAAATCTGAAGGAAAGGCACATGATTAAGTGTGAAAAAATGAGTGGATGGAGAAAAGATGACAGATGATTCAGAGAAAACTGATGCTCTTAATGTTTTCTTTCCCTCACTATACTCTTTTTCCTCTTTTCAAGGAAAAGAAGAAATGAAGCAAATTAACACAAATTAGCAGAAAAATTGCACTTGGAATAGCTGTTGGTTTGAAGCCAGAGAGGGCTTTGTGAGACCACCATACATTTTATTTCAGAGTCTGTATTTTTCCATAGCTTCGTTAATGGCTGGAGCAGTGGAATAAATAGCCTGTATAAAAATCCATGGTTGGCAGTGACTTGAGAATACACTCAGGCACTTTGGAGGTTTGTATGAGAATGTGAAATGGCCATAACACACAGGGAAAATGGCCTGAAATAACGAGAAGAAATTTGATAAAGGCAAGTGCAAAAAGCTGTAGTTAGGAGGAGAAATCAGACATTCGAGTATAAATGGGTGAGAGCTGGCAGAGCAGCAGTGCAGTGGGAGTGGATAAGTTACAGTAGAGACCATTAAATGCAAGGTGATAATAAGCTGTTGGGGGAGGATAAAGGCAGGTGTCATTCTGGGCTAGCAGGAGAGAGGGATGGAAAAAATGAGAGATTATTTTGTTTGATGAGAGGATGGTGTAGTGAGATGTGTCACTTTGGGCACAATGTTGCAAGAAATACATTGGTCATTGGAGAGCTGCCAGGACTGAATAAAGAATCACAGAATAATTCAAGTTAGAAGGGATTCATAAGGATCATTGAGTCTGGCTCCCTGCTCCTCAGAGGACTACCTAAAGCCAAATAGTGACTGAGAGCATCATGCAGACCCTCCTTGAGTGCTGTCAGGCTTGGTGCTGTGACCACTTCCCCAGGGAGCCTCTTCCAGTGCCTGACCACCTGCTCAGTGAAGAACCTTTTCCCAGAGTTCAGACTGGACAGAATCCCCAATGCAGCTTCCTTCCATTGCCTCATGTCCTGTTGCTGGTCACCAGAGAGGGGAAACCAGCACCTCCACCTTCTCCCTTGAGAGAGGTGCAGACTGTGAGGTGTCTCCTCAGTCTCCTCCAAGCTGAACAAACCAAGTCTTGCCCCTGAGACCTTTCACCATCTTGGTCACCCTCCTCTGGACATACTTGAATAGTTTGATAAGTCCTTACATTGTGGTGCCCAAAACTGCTCCCAGGACTTGAAGTGAGGCTGCCCCAGTTCAGAGCAGAGAAGGACAATCCCCTTTCCTTACCTGTCTGGTGATGCTGTGCCTGATGTATCCCAGGACATGGTTGGTCCTCCTGGCTGCCAGAACACATTGTTGACTCATATTTCACTTTCCACAGTTATGTAGATTCATAAGAGCCCCCCAAGCCTTCTCTTCTGTACATGGATCACTCCCACCTCTCTATGCCTTTCCTCACAGGAGAAATGCTCCAGTTCCAGATTTCTCCAAGGAGCACCCTAGAAATGGTGGAAAACTTTGAACTCAAATTGCTTATAAAAAATTACTGTAGTCATGAAACATGTTTTTCTAACTGCACTGGACATCAAGCTCTAATCCCAGAAGGAATAGCTTGGCCTGTGATACCATCTTTGAAGGCCTGTGCAGGGCAGAAGGGACAAACCTTCCTTCTCTGGCTGTGTTTTCCAAATTATTGCCTGCTGCTTCTGTGACAGCAAGATGTCCCTTGAGTCCTGGTTCTGGGGTCAGGAGTGTACCAAGAGCTGCCTCCAGTTCCTGCTGTTCCACAAATTCACGTTTCTTCCCATCCAGGGCTGCTTAGGCACTTGAATGGGAGTTTTGGCTAATTATTGCCTGTTGGTCTTTCAGCACGCACCTGCCACTTGTACCCTGGGCCCAGGATCAGGAAGGACTTCCTTCTCTGGGAGATTTTTGCTCATGGGATAGCTCACTGTTATCACAGAAAATGTGATTCATTAGAACAGACAAAATCGTACTTCTTCAATGTGGGAAAATGGGCTGAAGTCAGTGTTGTTTCTAAAAGAAATCAGCCAATACATAGCAAAGATGAGCAGGGAGAATCCTCAGAGGAGAAAATAATCCCAGGCCTAAGGCAAGCTACAAAGACAGCCTGGGGAATCTGCAGGAATAATGCTGATTATGCTCTTACTTGAGACTCTTCCTCATCCCAATCCTTCACTTTCCAGGTGGTGTGAAAATTTCTGCTTTATCCAGTGAGACAACCCTCCCCCAAACTTCAGTTCTCACCTGAGAATGCCACCTGCCCTTTCAAAGAGGTATCCATGCTTGATTTCACTGACTCCAGGTGGAAGCCTTTGGTGCTTTCCTATCTCTTTTGGGGATGTGCTGGTTCAGCCCTTCTCAGTGCACAGGGCTGGGAAAGGAAATTCAGCTCCAGCACTGGGGTTGGATTTGGGTTTTCTCCCTTTTCCAGGAGGCGATGATCCACAGCAAGAAGTCAGCCAGAGTCCAGGAATAGCAGTTTGTCTCTCCTAGAAACCATTTGATTGGCATCACTGAGCTGCAAAAAGACCCTGTGGGCTCAGTAACAGATTCTGATCGCCTGGAGACAGGTTTTCCTCTCTTATCTCGCAGCAAAGGGAAGAAAGCTCATCTGGTGTCCTTTATACTTGCATACACCTGGGAAAGGGCTAGCAGATCTTTTGAAAAGGAGATGTAGAATGGGATCATGCTCGTAGAGGGAGGGAAGTGTGGGGCTGAAAGGCCTCTGTCTCAAAGTGTTTGCCCTTTGGGATCTGGTGTTCTTTGGAGTGTGAATACCCCCAGAAAGGAACAACAACAACCACAAAGTGTGATGGAATCATACGTCATGGATCTCCATCTTTAACCTAATTCAATCAAGGGCTTTCTTAAACATATTAAATATCATGAAAGCAGCAACTCGATGGAGAGACGAGCAGGAGTGAGATGCTCTGGAAGCCCCTTCCTGAAGGAAAAGCTGCAGTAGTGGTTGCTGTAGCAGTGGGTAATGAATCCATCAGAAATGTGTGAGAATCCATTGCAAATGCCCTGAGGGCAGGAACACCTTCAGCACAAATTTCTTTTATGAGTCACTATAGAAATAAACCCCCAAACCCAAGTCTGCACAAGTCCTGCCTACATTCTGCTACCTTGCAGGTAAACTGCAAATGAGTTTGAGTCAGAAACATTAAACTGTCAAAGAACTTCGACACTGGACACTTTTAACTTACTTTGGATGACCCTTTTTCATGGAGAGCAGTCGGAAATAAGTGCTAATGAGTGTTAATTGCTGCTTTTTCACCAGTCAGGCCTGTATAGCCCTAAGCAGTGATTGATGATGGCTCCTTCCAGTGCGTGTGATTTATTTACCGGCTAAGCCATTAAAGAAGCATCATGGATTTCTAAATAAAATATTCGACATTTTAAATACCTTGGTAATCACAGTATCAGAACCCGTTTTTTACATCTGATCACGCTCAGCGTTTCTCCTGGTGTTTTAGGAAAAAGGGAATTCCATAAACTTTTTTTCCTAAAATAGGATTTTTTCATAAATCCATGAACATCTGAGACCCCCACTGCACACAGCCTCTGCCATGTGCATTTGAGGAGGAAATTGGAGCGCTGCCCAAGGATGCAGTTTGCTCCACACTGGGGTCTCAAGGTGGAGAACAGAAACTGGTATGTAATATTTGGGCATCTGGTTCCCATTTTTCTTATTCAGCCTGAGATTCTTCCAGGTATGGAATCAGTTACTGTAGTTGCTGTTAATTTCCTAAGCAAAAGATTATCTGCTTCTCTTTAATATGGACACATCATCTTCAATTATGTTGTTTTAATACATATAGCAAGATAATTCTCCTTAATTATTACCTTGAGCACATGGCTGCAAATGCTGTTCACATATATAGCTTTTTTTTATTAGGAAATCTGCATTAGTCCTAAATACTGAAGTGTTTTTCATTATTGAGGGTGCTAATAAGTTATTCAGCCTATGGCTTTCATGTGTCAGCAGATCAGGGCTGTATTGACTTCATGGTTGCAAAGCCGACTTTAAATTTAATATAGGAGTAAAACAGGACACAACCCTGAAATAAATTAACCTGAGTTGTTCTAGACATCTGCAAGTGCCACGTGTAACCATCAGTCTGGTGTCTGACATTTATAGCTGGGGAAGCAGGTTTCTGTTTGGAATGGCATTAACAAGCCACTGGGAACCTCTGGAACCTGGGAACAACTTTGGGTGCTGCTGCTGCTGAGGCATTTTCGTCTGAGGCTTCTTCAGCAAGGACTTCTGACTGCAGAAGGTCCTCCCTGGGCAGGATGTTCTCCCCTGTGCTCTGTGCTCACTGCAGGGGTCTCCCTCAGCAGCAGGAGCTCCTCAAGTGGTTTTCTCCCACTCATCTCCAGGCTGGAAGGAGCCTGGGGAAAGGAAGGAGGCACAGTGGCAGGATGAGTGTGTTACAGAGGTTCAGGACAGAAGAGGCTACTGTAGAACAAGGGAAGATAGTAGCTTTCAGCCCTTCTCAATCACAGAAGCTTTTCCAGCAGAAGAGCAGTAGTTTGGATGGGAAATTGGTGCTGCTTGCCTTACAGGCACCTAAGATTGCATCCATGACCTCCAGGGACTGCGTGGTGATGGGCTGAAAAACACAGCTAAAACCAGGGAAAAGGAGTCTTCCCTAATGGGATATTCCTTTGCAGCTTGCCTTTATCTCCTGTGGGATCCCTTTATGGGAGTCAGGACTTGCAGCACACGCTTCACACCCAGAGAACCCCAAATGGTGCAGGGAGAGGATCTTCACAGGCACGAACTACAGGACTGAGTATCCCTGTAGAAAAGGGACCAGAAGGAGCCAAAACAGAGGCCAAAACAAATAAGCCAAATAAATTGTTCTGCAAATAGTAGGAAAACAATTTCTGGTTTCCAAACTTCACATCCTCTGTACCTACAGAGTCCCTTACATTAAGCTCATGCTCAGAGTTCTTTCTGTGTCCCTCAGCCATGGGCAAGGCACAGCACTCTGTGGGGAATTTTCAGCTGTGCCAGGGCTTTCCAGCTCCTGAGCTCTCTGGTCAGCTGGAGGGACAAGCAGAACAGATTCCTGCTGCCCTTACACTGCTGCTCATTAGGGGAGGCACTGATCCCACACTCAATTTTTCCTCTACCCAACCATTGTTCTTCACAAAATGTGCAGCTGTTTGATGTATTTGATTTTTAGCTGTAAAAATTGATAGAAATGGGCCACTTGTGGGCACAGATGGAGACAGAGCAGTCACAAAAGCCCTTGAGGTTAAAATGTGGGGTGTATTTTGTATCTCAATATCTGGACACACCTTTCTCCCATCCCTGTCTCCCACTGGAGTTGCATCCATGATTCTGCCCCCAATCCTGTGTGCACAGAGCGGTGCTCAGCCCATAACATTTCACAACGTTTTCCATGAGCCTCCAACAGCTTGTTAAATAGGATAATCCTGGCTGCATGCTTCCTACAAATGCTTCCATTCATAGATCCAGCACTTGCTTCTCCTAATTAAAGGCAATTCTCCCAGTTTGGATACATTTTGCCATCAATAAAGTGAAAGACATCTTTAAATTAAGTAGGAAACCCAAAATACTATTAAGATGAGATAATATCATACCTGCTATCTTCAGAATGTTGGGTTTCCACACTAATTAAAGTACAATTTATGGCATTTAGATCCTAGCCTAGACATTTTTCTTACTATTTGATGATTTTTCTTGCAATAGCATTCAGGTATATATATATATAGGTACCATAAGACCATCTTTTAGCAAAAATAAATATAGTGGATTTTGGGAAAATTAAGACCATAATTTAGTACTTCAGTAACTAAAGGCTGAATTTTGTTAAATGTCACATTTCAGTAAATTCCTGTAGTTTGAAATTCAGATGATGTTTGTTAGGACTAAGAGGGATTGTAGAGGAGAAATAAAAATAAGGGACAGAGAGTTACTAGAATGGAATATAGGGGTAAAAATGAAGAGTGGAACTAGAGAGAGATGGTTATCTCAGTCCAGGCAATATTTGTGTGTAGTTTGATCTTCCTGAAGATTTTTATTGAACTGGACCCTGTCGTAGACAACGACACTGTGCATTTTGCATGGTGAATTTCTAATTACTGAGCTGAGCTTTTCCAACAGCGAGATTTCTTGCAAGTTGGATACAAACCTAATTAGTTCAGGTTTGGTGCTCTGACATCAAAAAATTATAAAGGAAGCGTAAAATATGCGTTATTGCTGATATCCTTGCAGTTATGTATCTCCAGGGTAGTGTAAGGTGGCTCTTTGTTCCAGCTTGTGTGTTTTAGCTGTGCCTGGGGTGTGTGGGAGGAGATGGTTTATGAATGTGTGCATGGCTTCGTGCACAGTTATGCAAGAGCTTGTTTCTTAAATAGAGGAATCCCGGGAAACACAGAGAGAACACAGCCCACCCACCCTGGAGAACCAAAACCCCCTGCAGACACCTCACACCTTCTCCAGGATTCATTCCCAAAGGGGAAGGGAGCAGATTTACATGATACTGTGCTAGGTGATGCAAATGAATGTTGCAATTATCCAATTTATTTCCACGGCTGGAGGTGCTGTCCACGAGATGGCATCATCCAGTCCAAAGACTCTGGGAACTGACCTGTCCTTGAGGTTGAGGGTGAACATGCTACAAAGGTGATTAAAAAAAAAGGGCAGGAAAAGCAAGAAAGCAAAGCACATTTTCAGTCTAAAGTGATTGATTTGCTTCTCTGTGCTTGATCAGGCAAATGAGGTGTGTGTGGAGCCAACTTCTGCTCTGGACAGTGATGAGAGGGGAAACAGGGAGCCAGAAATCCTGATGCCCAGAAATCCCAATGCTCAGGGTACAGTAATAAAGGCCAGCTAAGCAATGGCTACATCCCAGAAGTTTGTACTGTGCTGGAAGAGGCTGCCAAAGCAAATTTGCTAAGGGAATGTGCTTTGGACCTCTTTTTGCAGCCCTCAACAGCAGAGTCAGAGCTTCTGGCTTAGACTGGCAGGGGCTGCCCACAGTTTCAGGGTTTTTGGGAGCACATCAGTGTCTGGATCTAAGCTTTTGATGCTTGCCTTGGCCTCTGGGATATCTCACAGAGGTTTGTCACTCCTACAGAGTCAGGTGTGGGCTGAGCCCCTCAGTTTGGGGTGTTGCAGTGTGGCTGCTCACCTCAGAGCAAGGCCAACCACACCATTCTGGGGTAAAGCCTCAGCCTTGGCACTGCTGCTTCTCTGTGGCTTCTCCTGCAGCATCGAGCCTGTTTGCAAAGGTCTCAGGTGTGTCAGACCTCTGATTTCACCTCTACCATTCCTGTCACAGCTCCTGGAGCCTGTTTGGGAACCAATAGCTCAGCAGGTTAATATTAGCCAATAACTTAAGACTTCCCAAAAGCTAAGTGGGAGAAGCAGATATTCCCTTCTGGCTGTTTCTAAGTCTGAAACCTCTGCAAGTTCTTACAATTTCCTCTTTGGCTTTTTCATGCTCTCAGGGTGTGCACCTCTGTGCCTTCCTTCCCCTTTCCCACTCTTTCCTCTGCCTTCCACAGAACCATTTCTATCCTATGAACTGAGCTTTATTAAATTGCATTCACAGCTCATTAGGGTTTGCCAATTCATCCAAGGGAGCACAAAAGCCAATATTTCTTGTGAAAAACCATTAAAGCTGGAATGGTGAAGGAGAAGGACACCCACAGACCTGCTCACAAGCCTTGTGCTGGGCTGCAGCACAGAAGCCTGTCTGAATCTAAAAGACTTGTTCATTTAGCACAGCCTTGCACCAGCAAATGTGTAAGGCTGGATCCTGTAGGGCTGGCAGCACAACCCCACCTTGAGAAGAAATATCAGCACAGCTCTCACAGCAGAAAGGGCCCATGAACAGGCTGTCAAAATGGAAATTTCAGGTTTAGTTCACAAACTCGGCCTCAGATTTTATAGGAGTATGAAAGCTTTCAGATGGGTGTGTTTTTTCTGTCTTTCTGATATAAAATAATATAAATATAATGATGTTGCACCATTGCACTAGTTGTACTGCTTTTCTCTCTGAAGAACGACTAAATCATTAAAACAGACACAGGTTTTAGATATCCAGAATCCAATGATGTTTTAACAAATGCTCTTGGTTGTGAAATTTCTAATAGAACAGCTATTCTGCATCAGTCCTGTTGGACTCTGCATCAGGTACAGCCCTTGAGTTACTAAAGCATCACCATTCCTTAGATATGTTCTAAAACATTGGGCAAACTTGATGGGATCTATAAGGAAATATTGACTCTTGTTCAGCAAAACTCCAGCACAGTTTCCTGGGGCTGTAGGCAGGATAATTCCAGACTTCTGTGTATATGGCAGCAGCAGCAGCAGGGCTTTTCCTGTAGTGTGAGTTAATGGGTGCATGGGCAACACTTGCAGCCCTGCCTTCCTTGGGGAGCAGATCAGGGAGGATGTCATTTCATTGTCCCTGCTGTGATAGCTGGGCACTCAGGTAAAAGGGAAAAAAAAAAAAAGAAGGAAAGAAAAAAAAGGGGGGAAAGGCAGGAAAAAAAGAAAAAAAAGAAGAAACTACTAAAAAAACAAGAAAAAAAAAGTATTTGGACTTCTCAGTCAAGAGTGTAGGAAATGAGTAATTAATTCACATTTTCAGTTGTGCAGAGAAAGAGGAAAAACCAATGTTTTCTTATGGTTAGAAGAATAAACTGTTATTTTATGCATTAGGAAAGAGCTGCCAACAGGGTTTTAGACTTTCTCCCCAAACAAGAATAGTTGCCTTTCAGACACAAAAGAAGAAACAAATGTGCTTCTTAGCACGTATCTTCTCTTATTCAAAAAACCCCTAAAGAACCATGTTCTCTGCTGATAGAAATCAGCACAGCCCCAAAGTTATACCCTCTGAGATGCTGACCACAGCCTTACAGGCAGAAGTGATTCAAAGAGCAGCACTGTGGCTCTTTTAACACCAGCTGAAGGCCACTGGGGAGCAGGGAAGGTGCAGGAAATGGTTTTGGGAAGCAGCTCACATTTATCTCGGTGCCACCTGGGGCAGCTCTCCATGCAAACCAGGGCTTTTGCATAAAAAATAAACCTTAGGCTCTCCTGCTGATCTACCAAGCACTCAAAGCCAACCCTGTGTTGCATTTAAACAACCTGCTTAGGATCCATCCTTCCCCAGCCCCAGGCACCTGGCTGGCTCTGGTGCCTGGCTGCTCGTGTTTGGGCATGGTCAGGGGGGTGCTGGGACCACAGCTGTTGGCTCATGCCTGCAATTTACCTATGTAAAGTTTGAGAAAAATAAAAAAAAATCCCTTTTTATTTTTTCTGTGCAATGCCACCTCCTGTGCAAAAAAAAAGCTTTTGGTCCCTGACTTTCCTCCTTCTATTATGCGATGATCAGAAAGGTGATGTTTTCACCCCAAGGCATTTCCAGGGGACAAGAGGAGTGTGCAGCCAGTTCATAGAAAGCAGTCCTGGTTGGACAGGCCTGTTTCATCCCAACTGCAAAATTAGGATGATGTTTGTTGCAGCTTTTGCAGCAAAGGAGGCCTGGAGGCAGAATTTTGAGGAAACTGCTGAATGAGGAATGTTTTTGGGAGCATCACTCCCGCAGGGAGGGCAGGGTGAAACAAATCAAGTCCTTGATTTCTCAGTTCAGCACAGGGCACATCAGAGGCACAAACAGGCTGTGTGAGACCCTTTTGCTGTGGTTTATACTGGTTTAGCATCAATAAGCAGCAGGGTGGCAGAGCATCCCTAGCAAGGCCACACTGCCCCAAGCCATTCAGCAGAAAAGATGCTTCCTTGGATGTAAATTCATTTTTACCAAGGCTGAAAATAGCCCAACCAAAGAAACGAATAATGGTGAATAAGTGCATTACTAGAAAAGGGGGGGAAATGGGTAGAAAAGTGTTTCTCTTAAAGCCCATAAATACATAAATGCAGAGTCCTTTCTGCTCCTGCCATGCTGAACAAACAGCAGGACTGGGAAGGTGTGAAAGCCCTTTGGGTGCCCCACAGCCACAATGCACAAGGACTAGCAGCCAAGGATGGAAGAAATTCTGAATTCTGTCCTAAGAATTGTGTTTTCTTACTAAATTTTAATTAACTTTCCCAAAATGTCCCTTGTTCCTACACAGTATGTAAAAGGTAGTGCCAATTCTGAATATCTCTATCATTTCTCTTTATTTAGGTCATTACAATTCTACAATTTCCACCACGCCAAATTAGGAATAGCTGCATTTTGAATTCTCCTGTGGAATTTTACCATGATCACAACGTGTTGGCTTCAAATTGACTCTGGAGAGGGGATGATGATGGTGACATGCCACCTTCAGGCCTGTTGGTCACTGCTTGGCACTTGGAATGCTGAAGTCAGGAACCATCAGGCACAGCTGGATAAAATCAGGATGTGAAGTTGCCTGGTAAAACTCCCCCAGCCACAATCTCTACCATATATACCAAATACGCCATATATGCCATATATGCCATATATACCATATATACCAAATATACCACAAGGAGAAGCAGTCCCAAACTGACACCCACAAGATCTACCCCTGTACCAGCAGTC
>JBBMKD010000053.1:6022503-6035239 GCA_037834095.1 Argya squamiceps
ACAGCTGGATAAAATCAGGATGTGAAGTTGCCTGGTAAAACTCCCCCAGCCACAATCTCTACCATATATACCAAATATGCCATATATACCAAATATACCACAAGGAGAAGCAGTCCCAAACTGACACCCACAAGATCTACCCCTGTACCAGCAGTCCATGCACCCACTGTCCCCAAAACAAAGCCACCCCTTGGGTTTTTAAATAAAAATTGCTCCCTAACGGGAAAATATTCCCATTGCTCATACACATGCATGCCCACATGGCTATCAGCTTGGTTTTTCCAAATTAATCCAGACTTCTCTTAAGGGAGAAGGCAAGGAGAACTTGTTTTTCTTATGACAGTGTAGAGGCAGATGAGGGAGGAATATTAAGAAGAGTAAGGAAAAGATAGGAAAGAAGTGAAAACAGCCCCTTTTTTTCCTCACATAGTATATAATCTGAAGGCAACCATTCTCTGGAAAAAAGGAACTTTTTTTCTGTCTGGGGGGTGATTTCTAAGGAGAGCAAGGCACTGTTTGTGTTAGTGCAGAGGGTCTTCCTGGAAGAAGAAATGGCACAGATCTGGGGGATGGGAAGCAGTGGCAGGGCAGATGGGACTGTTGTGCTGGGAGGTAACAGGAAAAATAAACGAGCCTATGTTGGTTCAAAAACATCACAGATGTGGCTATTCCAGGATTGCTGGTGCAGCGGGTTCCTGGAACTGTTTGTCTGAACAGCCACCCTGTGTGCTCAGCCCCTGACAAACACAGAGTAACCCAGGGTACAAGAAGACCCATGTCACAGTGCTATAATAAGACATGTGGCATCATCAAGCTGCATCCCTCTCCAGGAGAATGGCAGGCATTTCTGGAACAGCCCTTTTCACTAACTAAAGGAGCCCCTGATTGGAAAATAACCCCACCTGCTCTAAATTTCATTTTCCCATTTGGTGCATAAATCAAGAGTCAAATAAACTGGGTCAAACAGACTCTAATAGTCAAAATTTTTAAGGAAGAGGCAGCAGCAGGTATTAGCACAGGGCCTGGCTTAGATGCATTTTGTTTTTTTCAGGCCTTCATCCACAGCATGATTTCCCAGTTGTTCCACTCTGACAAGGAACAATGGTCTTATTTGCACAGATACACCCAAGACTAAGGCTGAACATGAACAGTGCATGCACAGTCTCCAAGAAGTCTGAAATCTGAATCTTTCCAGGCAGTCCCTGCAATGCTTGGTGATGTTTGTTTTCCCAAGTTAGCAGAAGCAGGTGTACAAGGGTAGGATGAGCTCACCCTAATTTCAAGGCTTTTCTTGCACTGGTGAAGCCATCTGTCCACAGATCTGTGATTATCTGTGTTCGGGTATCTCTGCCCTCCTGTCAGCTCCTTACCATTTGACCCTGGCCCAGCATTCTTAATCAAGGCTGATTAAACTGTGAAAACCAGTTGCATGACATTCCTGTGGTGCACAGACCAGCTGGATGAGGCAGGATAATTTTCCTGGGGTTTCCAAGGGTCTGCAGTCTGGGCCATCATTAGTCCTAATGAACAGTGTTTGAGCATGATAGCTTGCATGGGAGATAAACTGGTGGACACTATCACTTTTCTCTATGATTTTTTTAAAACATAGAAGTAGCTGACAGCAGCAGCTGAAAACTGGATTGTTGACATCCAAAACTCAACTTGCTCATTGACTTCTGAGGATGGAAATGAGTCAAGTCAAACCATGTCTGCAAATGATGCCAAAGTTCACGGGCCCCAGTACTTTAGGAAGTTGTTCAGGTGAGGTTCAGGCTTCAGTTCTCCTACAGAGTGTCCATCAAGTTCCATTTTGTAAGGGAAACTTTTGTACAAGTGTTTGACGTCTTACCATGAAGATGGAACCAGGACAGAACTTGCTCTCAGCAGACAAGCTCTAAAGTGTGGTTAAACAGGGACAGAACAAAGCCCACATAGGCCAGACAGCTTTTAGTTAAGGGGATTGAACTTACATGGAAAAGCTCATTGAGGAAGATGGTGGTGCACAAGATAGTGCACCAGTAGCTGGTGTTCTGCTGCCTGCAGAGCCCAGATTAGATCTTATCTGACTACTGGAAAGGCACTGGAAACACACAGAGATGGTAAAACACAGCTCAGTCCCACTCAAAACACAACCCATGGGAACAGAGAGAGGCTGCATTCCTGTCTGGTGGGATGGTGACCAGCTGGGAGATGCCGTGTGTGGAGAAAAGACAAAACCCACGACTTCATTTAGGATTTGGGAGAGGAGGGTGTAAGGATGCAGTCAGGTGATGTCCTCACGAGCACAGTGAGGTAGTGGGAATACAGACTGAATGCTTTGTCTGGGAGATGCTTTTGGAGCAATGACAGCCTGGGGGTGTAGGGATCTGGCAGGAGGTTGCTCCTGCCCATTGATTCCTGGCTCTTTCCACAATTGCTTTGGTGCTCACTTTCCAGGAGGTCTGGCTCACCTCTCCTGCATAGAGCCAGGCCTCAGCCCAACCATGGAGCCTCACACAACCATGGAGAGACATGGGGCAGTGTTTAATTAACCTCAAATAGAGTGAGATGGAAGAACAGCTGGTGAAGAGATGCAACATTCACTCCGGAATTTTGGTTTAGTTGGAGACACAGACAAAATGACACAGAGACTGAAGTTCAGGTGGCCATGAAGGGTTGTGTTAAGGCCCATGAGCCTCAGTGAGGCTAAACCAGATTAAAACATGCCAGTGACTGGGGTGATGAAGCCACCAGCTTCTCTGCACCTCAGTTTCCCCCTCAGTAGTGAGGATGATGATGATGCTTATCAAAGAGCATGCCGTGAGGATAAATCAAGACAAGAGCCTTGATGACAAATAGGACAGAGACCGTCATATTCCAGCAGAAATTACCACAAAATTGAGGTGAGGAGCCTCTTTGTGACAGCTGCTGGGGTTTGATGTGCCCCTAGAGCAGAGTGTTCACAGCAGCCACTGCTCATAGCCCCGTGCATGTGTGGGAGATGAGGGCAGGCAGGCAAACAAGAGCCTGTGAAGGCTTTGTTCAGCCCATAGTTGACTTGAGAGGCAGTTTGGCAGCTTGATGATGGGGGGAAAAGTGGGTATTGCTAAATGAAAGGACCAAAGTTGGATAAAGCATTCTGGCTTCCCTCACTTTTTATGCCCGTGCAAATTTAATTAAGGGAGAGTGCCTAAAATATGCCATTCAATTAAATGAGTTTTCAAAGAGCACAAAGTGAACTCCAATTCTGCCAGAGAAAGACACCTACATTGTGGCACAAGGCTTGGAGACACAGGTTTGATTAAACGCCTTGTAGCAACCTTTGTGGGGCTGTAGCTTTCACAACAATTATGTGAAAGCATATTTTCCCAGCTGAATTACAGAGCTCTGAAAAATGAGGTTCACCTTTCTACTAAAAACCTTTCCCTCACCATCAAACTCTGCATAACTCACCCTCTGGAGATCCTTTCACAGTTTGCACACATCCCAGCAGGCATGAATTTGCATAGTTGGAAGAATCCCACCAGCTGACACTGGCCATGGAATCCTCAAAGTCAGGAATTTCAGTAAAACTTTCCAAAAAATGTTTGATTTTGTTAAACACAGGCAACTTCTCTTTTCAGATCTGGCAGTGAATGAGGCTTTTGGCTACAATTGCAAAACTGGATCTCTTCTTTGCTTGGCAGCTCATCTGGTAATTATGTTGTGTAAATGGAATATGGCTTGCAAAAAGTGGAGGGCACAGATTGAGCCCTTGAGCAGCTTCAGCTGAGCTCCATCACTTGTTTGCTGATGGGGATGTTTGCTCTGTGCAGAGCAAGACAGTGATTAAACCTAGATCCAAAAGTTCATCCCAGGTTTACAGCTACTCCATGAGTAAAGCCTGGTCCTGTGAACAGGATTATCCCCTGTGTTAGCTGTCCTCTGCCAATGCAGCTGGCAGGTTTGAGCTCAGATATTTACCCTCATGGAGGAAGAGCTGAGCTCCAGGCACAGCCCGGGGCAGTCCTGATGTCCCTGCTCTGGGGAAAGAAGCTCCCATGCTTTTTCTGAAGGGCTCACTAAATTTGGGGTCTGTCTGTCAGGGAGCCTTAGACATGGCCTAAACCCATTGCAAAATCACGTTTTATGTAAAGAACAGAAATTCAGATTTGAATAAGCTCATGCTTATGTGAAACTCCACTTTTTCCTTCCAAGTCTCTTTCTCACTTAGGTCCTCTTTACCCATTAGCTTTTTTACTTTCAACTTCTTAATGAGATTTTAATTGGTCCCACCCTGGTTTTGGGGTAAGGATCTCCAGCTTTCCATGGTCTGCTAAGGTTCACCCAGCTATTTCAGGGCTGAAAAAGGACAAGATATACCCACGAACATTTCTGTTGCATTTCCATTGTCACCTCTGCAACATAACACTGTTGCAGCCCTAAATAACATATTGGGATGGGGAATCTGCCCATTAACAAAAACTAAAACACCTCTTTTGGGTTGATTAGGGCAGCAGGACTCTGTTCTGGCTCTTGTCCCATGTGCCCATCACCGGCTGTTGGCACTGTGCTGCTCCTTGCATGTGAGTGTCAGCCTGGAGTTAATGTGGTGACTGAAGTTAATTAGCAAAGCTCCTTCTCCCGTTGTTATTCACCAACGTAATGTCTGTGGAAGGAAAGAACAAAATGAGCCAAGTTCATTTCAGTCCTGTGAAAAACCCGGAAAAATAGCAATGTTCACCAAATGGGAAAAAGAGAAAATGAGGAGATTAAAAAAAAAAATCAGTTTCCAGCTTCTAAGAGGACCTTACCAATAACAATATAAAAGATAGCTGAGTGTTCTGCTTAAATGAAAAAAGTGATTACTGCGCAGGCAAGTGAATGGTTTTCCATATCTTCTTCCCCTGCCTCTGTCATTTAATTTTTTTTCCCTCCACTTTTATTATTTGACTCCATTGGTGTGGTGAGATGGTGCTGGAGGCTATTGACGTTTCTCCTCCATGCAAGGGGAGGTGACATCCAGAATAAGTCACCTCCTCTGGAGGGGATGAGTGTGGCCTGTGACCCCTGGAAGTGAGTTGTGTTGATGCAACATTCACATGGCTCAGATAAACAGATCAGACTCAGGAAGATGAGAGCTCATAGTGCATTTACAGCCTTAACAGTGAAATCACATAAAGCTAAGGAGGTGTAGTGCATCCTCAGGGCAAATGTGGACCCAGTGCAAGCATGGGACAGGTTGGAGAGGGAAGAGAGGCTCTTCCATGGTTCCAATCAGCATAACTGACTACTGAGTGCTTCACAGGCAGTAGTATCTGGCCCCTCAGTACTATTTTGAGGTTCACAAGCCAAGTTCCCTGATCCATTGGACAGAAGAACAGTGCAGTGGGCAGCTAAACCAGCCAAGCCCCACATCCTACACACTTGAGTCCTCTTCTGCACTTGCAGCCTCTCCAGACACCCTGATGCCCAAGGGAACATGTCTTTCCAGGGAGGAATAACTGGATCTCTTCTCTCTACTCTGACCTCTCATTTTCAGTAGACTCCTCTTTTTGGGCTGATCTGTGATGAAAATGGGTATGAAAGTCAAAATTTGTTGGGGGTGGAGAAGACCAACAGGCCCATGCACAGAGATGGTGCAGAGAGAGGTGTGATCAGATAATCCTCCCTTCCTGAGGGCATGGGCTATTAACCCCATTTGTAGAAGACAGTCAGGTTGTAAAGTCAAACCCTTGGAAAATCCAGGAAACACCAGAATTAACAGCCTGCACAGCCACAATGTGGGCCTTTCTGCACATCAAATGTGAGGAGGCATCCTTTAATTATCTCATCACCTATCATTTGGGGTTATTTTAATCTGGCAGACTGCTCCAGGCCACATTAACACACACTGCTCAAACCACACGCTGCATTCGACATTAATTTCCTCGCCAGCGCCTGTGCGAAGCCCCGGCGCCTGATCAATATTAATGCCTTTATCTGCACAGCGCTCCTGCCGTATCACCAGCTGGGGAACTGAGCCACGCAGAGATTAAGGCCAAAATGATCAAAGGAGCTTGCTAATTTTGGGGGCTCGATTTGCAGCACCGGGGATCTGCACTCGGCGTTTCGCTGCGCTCTGTGTGCCTGAAGCACAGCTCCCGCTGGCTTGTTCCTGTCTCCCAGGGCAGATCCATCCTGACTGCCCTGTGTGAGGCAGCAGGAATAGGAAGGAGAACTTTTTGGGCAGCTCCTTTGCTGTGCAGATGAATTTCCTGTGCTGAACTGTTCGGAGCAAGCGAGAAATCCTGGGGGAAAAAACCCAAACAAAATCCAATCAAACCTGTATTGGCCATCAGTGGGTGCCCAGGTGGCCAAGAAGGCCAGTGACATCCTGGCCTGTGCCAGCAATAGTGTGGCCAGCAGGACCAAGGCAGTCATTGTCCCCCTGAACTTGGCACTGGTGAGGCCACACCTCAAATCCTGGGGTCAGGTTTTGGGCTTCCCATGACAAGAAAGACATTGAAGGGCTCTGGAGTGTGTCCAGAGAAGGGAATGGAGCTGGGGAAGGGTCTGGAGCAAAAATCTGATGAGGAGCAGCTGAGGGCGTGTTTATCCTGGAGAAAAGGAGGCTCAGGGAAGACTTTATTGCTCTCTACAACTCCCTGACTGGAGGTTGTAGCCAAGTCGGGGTTTGTCTCTTCCCCCAAGTAACATGGGACAGGACAAGAGGAAATGGCCTCAGCTTGTGCCAGGGGAGGTTTAGATTGGATATTAGAAAAAAAATTTCTTTACTAGAAGGGTTGTCAAGCACTGGAACAGGCTGCCCAGGGAAGTGGCTGAGTGACCAGCCCTGAAGGTATTTAAAAGACGAGTAGATGTAGCATTTGGGGAAATTAGTGGTGGCCTTGAGAGTGCTGGGACTCGATGATCTTAAAGATATTTTCCAATTTAATGATTTTACAGTGTCAAATTGGAAGTCTTTGGGAACTTTGTTTTTCTGATATTTTTGCAGCTTTTCCGTCCTTACTTCATCACCCAATATTATTTCAATATAAATTTTGGAGATGTAAAGTCCCAAAGTATTCCCCTCAAAACCCAAGTGTGCAAAGCCAATCCTGCCAAATTAACTAGAGGAAGATCCAGTTCTGATTTTTACCAGTACTTATCTCACTGGTGGGGTGCAGCCTGTTGGATCCCTAGCCAAACCTCCAACTTCCCAGCCTAGGGACTGAGAGAGGAGGTGTGTGAGCAGGGTTTGTGTCAGCCATGCAGCTCTCTAAGGTTATGATATATCCAGTGATTTCACACTGGGTGCTTGGCACCAGGGAAACATCCACATTTGGGACCCCAGAGCTCAACATCAGGACAAGAGTAGGGTGTGTGGTTTTGCCCTTTCTAGCTTTTGTCCCTGGGAACCTCTCCTGTTACTCCTCCCTCTGTCCTGCCCATCTCTCATCTATTCCTTGCTCCCTGTCTGTGTCCTGCCAGCTCTCTCATTGCCCAAATCCATCTACACTCCCTTGTTACTCCTCTCTCTCTCGCTTCAGCAGTGATAGGATATTTTTTCCTCCCACTACACTTTTATATGACCATGATTTATGACCCTGGGTTTAA
The DNA here is from genome assembly GCA_037834095.1 of Argya squamiceps. NCBI lineage: Eukaryota > Metazoa > Chordata > Aves > Passeriformes > Leiothrichidae > Argya > Argya squamiceps. The sequence continues at coordinate 6,030,061 of JBBMKD010000053.1, forward strand.
AGATTTATTGCAATGTACACATGGCACAGCAGCCTCTAAGTGATGTATTTAGCCTGCTTATTATTTTCTTATATAGCAATTTTTCCAAAGTGAAACAAGCAGCTTCATGTTGTCAAAACTCTTGTCCTCTAACTTCTGAGGTTTATTCTGATGAGAATAAAAGCAGGGAAGAGGAGCAACTTAAAGAGGTTGGCTGGCATCTGTAAACCTCACGAGTAATATAAACACATGGGAGTTTAACCAAGCACCAGATGGTCTTCAGGCAATTAATTGCAGGTTGAGGATTCACATCAACATCAGCTCTTGTTCATTCCTCTTTACAGAAATGGTTAAAAACTTGACAAAAATTTAAACTCCCTTCACCCTCTGAGAAAAGCAGCAATAACAGCAACCATTCATCACTTCCTCTCCCTTGCTTTTGCATGTTTTAGGACAGTGTTTTACCTATCTAAGATGAGTAAGGGCCTTAGGTCATCTTAGACGGCTTAAACTGATCTAAGGCTTTAATGTGCTTAAAGGTGGTAGAAGGACATTGATTATATTTAACCCTAAAACCCCACAAACAACTGTGCATCTAAGACAGACAGAAGTCTCTTGTTTGGCATGGATTTGTGTTCCTTTCTTCACATGCATCCTCTTGACGTACAGACCAAGTCAAAATCCCCCCAAATCACTGAGAAGTCTTAAATTAGCTCAAAGGAGCACTGCTGTTGGCATCAGCAGCAGCAGGTTCAGCCTTTTGTTGTGGACATTCTTACAACCAAATTTATCACTTTCTGCACTGAACTTGTGGTGCCAAAACTGATCTGGAAAACATTAAAACCCAACCATAACTACTAGTTTCACCAGTGGTTAAAATCCAAAACCTGTGGTTCCTCATCAAAGTGCACCTTTCCAACTGCAGTTTTTTCAATTACTTTCCAATTAAAGAAATAGCAGTGATCCTTTTTTTTTTAATAAGCAATTTTTTCATTAAATAAACATTTGAAATTGTCATTTAAGAGAAGCAAATTGTCTCTCTCTCTTATGCAAGCAAATCTTGTCATAATTTTATTTTCTCATGACTAAGTGTAATACCCAGGAGGATTTCCTTCAAATTTCCAAATGGAGCAGAGGCTGGAGCTGCAGCATTCCCATCATTGGAAATGCCAAGAAATGCTGTGAGTTTGGATGGAATTATTACTGTGCTAGTCAGACCTGGCATCTCAAAAAATTAAGACCTGTGCTGCCAAATTTGAAGATGAAGATGCCTTGTCCCAGGATTTTACTTCACCTCAGGCTTGTCTCAGAGGCTATGAAGCATCCAAGATGTCATTTTGCTTTGAGTCTCTTGCCAAGGTCTACACTCGTGTACAACAGCTTTGCTATCACTGCCCGTGGGAGCAGACCAGCACTAAAACCTGGCTCCTCCTATGTGTGTGTGACACCAATAATCCACCTTCTCACTGGGATTGGCCCAATTTTTTTCTGTCATAAGCAGAAACGCCACTATCTGGGGTTGCTACGTGGTAGGGAAGGCAGCAGAGAACAGCTGTGGGCTTGAGTGCTGTTTGCTTTACACTGATGCTGCCCTGGAGCTGGAACGTGAGGTTTTAACCCTAAACATGGCCATGGATGTGTGGGTGCTTCTCTCCTGGGCCTGGACCTCAGCAGCTGAGCCACAGCCACATTTCTGATGTTCTTGCAGAAAAGCATCAATAGTGCTGATTTGTAATTGGAAAGGAAGATGATATTGTATGACTCAGAAACTACGCTGGGAAAGAGGTCTGATAGTCTGGTATTTAAGCACAGGAAAACCAGGTTGCCTGTGGAAAAGCTTGAAAAACAGACATGAATCCTTTATTTATGCTCATGATAAACTAATTTGCACAGTGCCCATATTAAGGGCCAGCAGTGAATGTGGCCAAGCACAGCCATAGCATACATGATCAGTTGAAAACAGCTGAAAACAGTTTCAACATCAGTTGAAAACACCAAGCAGTAAAAATACAGTTTCAAATACTCCTCCAAAAATCCTATCATTTTATCCTGAAATATAGTATGTCATATAGAAGTCGATTTTGAATTTCTCCCCTATATTTACATTATTTCCAGAGAAGGCCTTAAAAAACAGTTGGAACTTGTCCATCTGCAGTGTAAGGGTTTGGTGTATTGCTGCATGGAGTGGCTGGGTGCACGTGCATCTTGTGAAGCTGTCTCAAACACACATCAGCCACGCCTGCTCATTAGCCATTTTCTGATACAGCCCTTGGCAGAGCTGCAGAGCATGCCCAGGTAATGAGGGATGGCCTCTGTGCAGCCACTAAGAGGGCTTGAGTTGATGTTTTATTGCTGGTCTTAACGCTGGCATTTCTGTGCATTTCATTTCACTGCCCTATTGCTGATCGGGTTGTGTGTAATCAAACACTGAATGCAGCCGTGCAGATCCCCGCAGCTGCAGCACGCCCTGCTCCTCACAGCCACTCCAGAGAGAACTTCCCACCTAAGATTTTAATTCTTTAGAAATACCTGTTCTTCAAATAGCTACAATAGCTCTGCAGGAGCCTGTCAGTCAAGCAAGATTACAGACTCCCTAAATTCAGGCTGACATGACAGAGTGTAATGACTTTGAAGGAGCTTTTATGGTCTATTGTGCCAGTGGTCCCTCACTAACAGAAGCATCTCCTACACTTCTCATTAAAACTGTAATGGCCCCAGAGACTTCTATGTCATCAGTTACTTCAAATGTGAGTTATTTCATCACACACAAAAAACCCCAACAAATTAAGTGGACACTAAAGGTATAGCATAAACAAGGAAAATAGAATTTAGATTTTACGCTATTTTGACGCTGAGAAATTGTAGCTTTGGCAAGAATTTGAGCAATTTTAAGTAAAATTTTTGCTCGCTGAAAGCCAAAATGGAGAAGCGGGTGACACTGTCTGTGCAGTGAGATTTTAATGTGGTGCCACAGGGACCAATGTGGTGTCATAAATAAAAGTGGTGGATGATTTTGGGATGTCATAGCCCCAAGGAAAGTTACAACGCTCAACTTCTGGATGGATGAAGCTCTTTGGCCTCCACCATGTTGGAGGTCAGGGCAGACCATCACACTTGCCCTTCCTGGCTTCACACTCTTTCAATCTTCTCCTGAAGGCAGGAGCATGGCATTTCTAATACCATATGATTTACGTGTGAAAGAGAGAGAAAATGTCACCCTTCACAGGGGTGCTGTTTGAAGGGCAATGTGGATTTGGTAGTCAGCTGCATGTTTTTGGGTCAGTCACATCTTTCATTTCCCAGGTATGCAATGGGGTTGTGAGGCTCCCTGGGGACTCCTGGTGACACTCCCGTGGAGCAGACTGTAAATCCTGAGGGTAGTGAGAAGATGGAAGTAAATCAGGAGCAGAAGGAAACCCATCCCAAAGTTCACGCTGTGACAGCACACAAACATCCATTGTAGGAAATCCCAAGATGTTTGGGCTATCCATGAGGCTGGACAGTCACCAAGGCATCAGAGAGTGCGGTAATAAACCACAGGAGCTGGCACACCCAAGGACGAGTGGCTCTGCCCAGCAGAGGGTAGCATTGACCAAACACCCCAACCTGTACTCAAGGTTTACTTGAGTTTACAAGGTTTACTTTAACGCACCTACCGATGCCCACCCAATGGCCACAGCCCCTTTGAGATGAGAGGCACAGCTTCGCCCAGACCCAGGGAAAACCTCATAGGCTGATACTGTGCAAATTCTGCTCATAAATTATAAGAAATCTGGAAAATCAACTTCCAAAATAGAATTTTAAGGAATCTGTTAAAAGACAGAATACATGTTAAATAGTAAAGTGTATACAGTCACATTTGTTTTCAAGTAAATGATATTCAGCTCCTTGTATTTTGTTTTATTTTCAGTTCTGATCTGATGATCAAGTTTGGAGTCGGTCAGGTTTGGGGCTACTCCTGAGGCACCAGAGTGCCTGTATTGCCAACAGCAAACCCTCTGATTTGGTCACCTAACTTGGGTGTCCCAAAAGAATTGCACTTTTTTAGTGCCGTACATATTCTAAGACTGAAATCCAAAGATCCTAACTATGAACACGTCTCAGGTAGTGCAGACTATCATTTTCTCTGATGTCTGACGAATCCTGCCTGTCACCCCGCACCAGAGCTCAGCCCATGCCCGATGTGACGACGCTAGAGGTCTCAGTGTCGCTGAGAAAAAGCTGCTTTTAGCAATAATCCCAGCCACGCGTGTGTGTGACGGTGTGAGAGGCCGGAGCCGTGCCGGGCTCGGACGGCGGTGCCGGTGGGGTGGGCGCGGTGCCAGGGCTGGACCCCCGGCCGGCGCTGCGCGGTGTCCCCGCGGTGCCACCCCCGGGCTGGCTGAGCCCTCTTAGGTGCCCGTGCTTCCAGGGCTGTGCTGGATGAGGGTGGTCCTTGCTGAGGGATGAGTTTGTGCATCCCGGGACTGTGTGTGTGTGTGCGAGGCAGGTGGGCAACGCCAGCCCCGCGCATCCCAGCGCAGCCCCGCGCAAAGTCCGTCCAGGCAGCACGGCCGCTCGTGGTGTGCCTTTTTAATTTTCCTTTCTTTTTTTTTTTCCTCTCCCTCTTTTTTTTTTTTTCCTTCCTGGCTTTCCCTTTTTATTTTTTTTCCCCTCGCTGCTTTCCCTCCCCTCCCGTTTGACGTGCGTGGTTTTGGTGCAATGCGAATTATCTTCATTCAGTCAGGAGGGGCAGCGCCAGGCAGCAGAGCAACGGCGGGGCTGCCTCCTCCTTCTTCCTCCTCCTCCTCTGCTTTCTCCTCTTCCTCCTCCTCCTCCTCCCATTGCCATAACAACCACGCACAGCCGCTGCGCCCCGCGGGGCCGCTCCGCACCGCACCGCGACCGGCAGGCTGAGCATCCCATGGGGCCCCGCACGGGGGTGGGGGAACAGAAACAGTGACCTCCCTCCAAAAAACAAAAAACCAAAACAACACAACCAAAACAAAACAAAAAAAACCACCCCAAAAAACAAAGAAGAAAGAAAGAAAAAAAGAAAAACAAACAGGAAAAAGAGGGACTTTTCGGCGGGGTGGATCCGTCAGGGAGCAAAGTGACCCCAGGACGCGGGTGCGCGCAGCCGCTGCGCGGGGTGCGGGAGCACCGAGAGACGGGGCAGCCCCGCCAGCGGCTCCGCGGGGGGGGCGCGAAGGAGGGGAGA
>JBBMKD010000053.1:6035415-6137872 GCA_037834095.1 Argya squamiceps
AACAGCGGCAGCCGCTGCCGCCGCGGCAGACAAGAAAGCAAAAGCCGCCCGAGGGCTCGGAGCCGGCGGCGCGGCATCCGCGGGGCTGCGCGGCGCGGCCATGGCCCGGGAGAACGGGGACGGCGGCGGCTCCTGGAAGAAGCAGGCGGAGGACATCAAGAAGATCTTCGAGTTCAAGGAGACGCTGGGGACGTAGGTGCCGGGGTTTGGCTGCGGGGCCGGGCGCGGGCGCTGTCCCTTCCTTCCCCCGGGGATGCGCGGTCCCTTCCTGCGGGTGGGTGCGGGTCTCTGCGCGGGGATTTGCGCACCCGCGGGTGCTGCTCCGCGCCCCGCGCATCCATCCCAGCAAGACGTCGGAGCGACCTCGGAACACGGAGGAAAATAGAATTGTGGGGCAGGAGCTGGGCTAGCATCGCCCCTCACCCTCCCCCCATAACCCCCAAAAAAGCGATAATAAGGAAAAACCTCAAGTGTTTTAAAATATTCACAGAACTAGGAGACAGGGGAAGGTCTTTTCTTGATAGTGCAACTGTAAATAAATGCGGTCTGACTTGCACGCTTCCCCTAAAGCCGATGGCTGCAGCAATTCGTGGACAGACGAGCAGAAATAATCGGAGTGGATTGGATGTGTTTTAGCTACGATGCTTAACTGTTGTTGGGCTTTATTTGTTTTATTTATAGTGGCGGGGCATAAAGATTAGTAAAACGTTAGTGTTGTTTTTTTTCTTTTTTTTTTTAAGGCTGAGAAAAAAACACGCACAGATGGTGCAAAGGAGCGGGGTACAGGCTGGTGCCTTTTTGGCTGAGCAAAGAGTTTTATTTTTGTTATAACTAATTTTCGCACTCAGGATATGATAAAGGTAGGGAGCCGGGAGTGCTGAAGGAGCCGGAGCACGGGCTGCTGTATGTGTGTATACATTGTAATTAGAGTTGAGTTGGATTGCGAGTGCTCCTCGTAGCTGTGTCCTCACCGCTTTAATTGAAACTTCAAGCGTGTGTCGAAACGAAGCGTTGTTAATCCCGAGTAGTGCTTTTCCTACGCTCCGTGCCACTTCCAAAACACAGTTGAACAAGTTTTGGCTGTAATATTTGAGTTTCTTTCTGCTTCCAAGGGAGGGCTCCCTATAAACAGAGTATTTCTGGTTCGTGGGCTCGTTGGTTTGCTATAAACAGGCTGTGAGTAGGAACCAGGCTGGTGGTTTAACATGGAGGTGGGTCAGCAGCTCCGCCGTGATGGGCTTGATAGCACAGCCCTCAGAGAACACTGACTTAGGAAATCAAATTAATGCCTGCCCAAGTCTCTCAAGAAGCAGAATGCAGCGTAAGAGCCAAGTGTTGTGATGTATTCTTGTCACCTTCATTGAGTTTTTGCTGTGAGAATTTCGTGCTGGGAGAAACGTGCCCAGATTTGTCACCTTAGGAGTGCAGTTCCCTTCCTGAGCAAAGGGGTGCTGGGGAGGAAAGTTTTAATGCTCTGAGGTTTGATGGAGCAGCAGGACAATTCACTGGGCTTCCCACTGTACAGCTCTCTGTCATCTCTGTGGTTGTGGCATTGAAGCCACCTGCGAGGGTTAATTTGTGCAGCTGAAGAAGTTCAGGAAGAAATAATGCTGGGGCCTTGAGGCAGATCCCACTGTAGTTAATGGGAGCTGGTGTAGGTCCCAAGGAAGGTAAAACTGGTCAGAATTCATAGTTAATGCATATTAGTATGGCTATTGCAAGTTAAATTCATTATATATGGCAAATTAATGTCTCAAACTATTAACCATTGTCTGAGCATCACAGTTTGGTAAGTCCTTTCTAATGGGAGTGGAAGCTGTGAAGTTTTTAAACTTAACAGTCAATCTAGAAAGTTTCAGAAAATTAAAATAATTTGATTATGAGCCTGGGTCCATATAAAGAAAATAGAGCTGTTTTCTTTTACAGACATAGCTGTATTTAATTACGGATATATGTGTGTTTAACAGCCTACACGTGGGTTGCCTTCTGGTTGTGTATTCCTCAGCTTCCAAGGGCAGGCTGATAATTAGAAGATTTGAATCTGAGTTTTGGTTGTGTCCTTGGCCACCCACCAGTGCAGCACCTGCAGCTCCTTCCAGGGCTGGTGTGACTTACCAGGATGTGAAGCTTCTAAAAAATGTAGGCCATTGCTGTGCAAATCATTAGAGTGCCTGTTCCATTTCCACTGAAGGCAGTGAAGGGCTGTTCGCTGACTGGAGTAGCAGATACACAGGAGCCCACATGATGGGAAACATTCTCAATTATTGACAAGAAAGTATTTAAATAGGAATTAAGCTATATAAGTATAAATAGCTTTAAAGTATTTGTACAAAAATGTTTTCTTCTGGCTTTATTCAGGAGCTGGGTTAAAATCTGCTTTGATCCTTCCTGCAGTGTAATGCTGAACCATGTTGGACAGCCAACACTTGATCTCACTGTCTAATAGATTTTTCTCTAGCATGGAGTGAAAAACTTGGCGTGTCACATGAAATGTGCTGGATTGTAGTAGCTGCATTTTGCATTTCTCTGCCATTCCATTTCAGGATGCCAAAGTGCTAAAAGCACTTTTAACAGAAAAGCAGCCCTTTTTCATGCAGCTGTCTTAACTGCCTGTGGTAAAATTGGCTAGAGAAAGAAAAGCACTAAACCCCCAAATCAGGGAAGAAAGTAAAAAAGAAACTTTAAAAGCATATTTTATTTCAAGTGCATTGATTTGTGAATGTTAAATCTATGTGTACACCTTATTAATGATTTGTTCTCAGAAAAGAGCCTTTCATCTGAACAAAAGCTCTTCAGCAGAGCTTTAACAAGGGAGAGTTGAAATTTGCTGGAATTATTAAAAAAGATCCTAAGTCAGTTAATCATTACATCATTTGGGCTTCAAGGAACCTCTAATGAGTACCCAGCTCTCCCTTCCAGAGCTGGAATAAATTATTTACACATCCCTGTAAATCATGTCCAGCCACATTGATGCTGAAATTGAATTGGATGACATGTCCACATGTAAGAAAGCAGCCCTTTTCCACCCAAAGAGTTGTTTCCTTTGGTGGCTGAGGTCTGTGTTGTTTGCTCTGCTCTGTGCTGTTAGACAATAATGTTTTCCTGAAGAGGTACCAGCAATGCAATGGTTGGCTCAGATGTACCCAAACCTGTATTTAGCCTATTCTGTATTTATGCAGATATTAAAGCATGTGCAATCATATTTGGGGGCTGCAACCTCTCAGGTACCAGAGTGTCAACAAAAGATTTTGGTAACACTAATCAATATATTTTATAATACATGATTCTTGGTGTAGTTTATGTTATTATATTACAATATGCATGATGGTCCTGATCTGTTCTTGGGCTGTGCCAGTCCCTGTGGGACAGTGAACCACACTCCATATGCACAGGATCATTGAGTGCCCCTTCTTGGAACTGGATCTGTTTGCTGCTAAACCATTCACAGTGAAATTACAGATCCTGAAAAAGTATCTAGGAAAAAAATAAGCAAAATAAATCAAAGATAAAATAAAATCATAGAAACAGGCCAGATTCTCAACTAATGTAATTTAGAGTCACTTACAAGTCAAGACAGGTGTGCTTGATCAAAGAAGAGGATCTGACTCTTCTCTCTTTGAATTTCCACAAATTTGCCTACTGTAGCTTTACCAGTTTCCCCTGGAAGACAAATTGAGAGGGGAATTGAGGGCCTGCCTGGAGAGGGGGATTTCTGCCCCAGCCCTTGTGAGATGTGAAGTTTCACAATAGCAGGAATTTGATAAGGTGAGTGATCACAGAAATATCACTTTTTTCCTCCACATTTAAAGTATATTGTGTCTAAGGCATTTTAAACCTTAGATTTTGACATCTGAGAAATAATAGGAAACACCATGTCATCCACTAGTCAAAGAGAAAGGTTCCATCACTTGGTCTGCCTAATTAGATCAACCCCACGTTTCTAAGATATCTGTAATTAGGCCTAATTGACATCAGAATTATGATGAAGTTCCAATATTTAGAAGTGCTTACAGGTAGTAACTATGAAAATACCAGTGTTGTCCTTAAAGATGATGTGGTAGATTCCTTAAAGCTTAGTAAGGATAACAGAGGGAGTTGCATGGATATAGCCATAACATAGTAAGAGCTGGGTGGGAAGACAAATACACTTCAAATGAGTTTCCAGTACTTTCCTAAAATACAGTATAGAGAAAACATATGGGTGGTTCTGTTTTTCTCAGGGGCTCTGTGGTAATTTTTGGTTTGTCTGTGTCACTTCCACCCTCTTACGCCATTTGATGGGCTCCTGGCACTCTCCATGGCTCTTCCACACACCAGTACGTGCTTGTTCATGCTGTGAAATGAAGTCACTCCTCGTCCTCCTTCTCACATCTCTTTTCTTTCTCACACACCCACGTGCACACACACACACACACGTCGTCAGCAGCCCTTACGTGCCGTCTGCGGCGTCTCTGTCCTCGCGCGTCCCTCGCTGTGCCTTCCCCACCCGCAGCCTCGCCCTGGCACTCCGTGAGCTGATCCACCCCCTGCTCTCCTCTGTGTTTTGGTGATCAGGCCCTCGTGGGGGCTGTGCCTCAGGCCAGCCTTGGCTCCCACCAGTGAGAAGGTGCTGGTGGTAAGGACAGGTCCTGGCAGGGGCTCCTCTCTAGAGGGGAGGTGCTGGGAAGCACCAGAGGGCTCAAGATCTGGTTGCCTCTGGTCAAAGATCCTGCCTTTTCATCAGCTGGGTGCCAAAAGCACTTGTGTTGGATTCACACAACAGATCATCCCTGTTTAGCCATTTAATTTGAGGCATCACGCAAGTTAGTCAGTTTTTCCCTTCTGATTTTGGAAGTTCTCAAGACATAAAGAAAGATGTTGGTATTTGTGTTTTCCTTGGCTGGATGCCCCCTGTGATGATTGAGAGGTTTGTCTGATTTTTGAGTTTCTGCTGACATTGCCAGCAATTGCTGCCTCTCTTTTATGGCACCTCAGTGAGGCAGCAGTGGCTCTGTTAGATTGTTTCATATTTTCCTTAGTTCAGTATTTCCCCCTTTTTTCTTTTTTTATTAAAGAAACATTTCACCTAAAAAAAAATCTTCAGGGGAGAAAATGCAGTATGCCAAAGGGCTGAAGTCGAGGTGCAGGTTTTCAGGAGCAAACTTGATGAACCACTGGAGTAAACCATAAAGGCAAATGAATGTCATCTCCTCTGGGATGATTTTCTGGGAGTTCTGAAGGCTCTCAGGCTTCAAGCAGCAAAAAAGTGCCCGTTGTCCATGTTTACAGAGGGAGATAGTTCATGGTAATTTCTGACCTTAAAATCCATAACTCTGGGAATCTCGCTGTCAAACCCGTGTGGGATCAGGGACAATTCATGCTAAGAGGTGCCTATAACACCTCTCTTGCATCTGTGGGAGGAGTGAAAGCTGAGGGCCAAATATTAATGCTTAACTTAGTGGTGTGAAACAACTCAGATGTTTTAGTTTGTGTATTCTATTTAGTGAAAGCAGAAAAATACTGTTAGGACTCCTTTAAGGTTTTAAACCAAGTAATCCTGTTTGCTATTGCTTGGCTTAGGTTTCTATCTAGTTTTTTCTTGAAGGCTTAAAAATAATGACTTGGTATCTTTTGATGTAAATTGTTGGTCTTCCTTGGACAGTTACAGAAAATAACAGGTTTGAAGGTTCAGCTGGAATTGAAATGGGAAAGAAAGAGAAGTAAGATTGCCAATGGATTTAAAGGCTGATGGTGAGGATTGGGAAAAAAATTGGCAGCCATTGGTGGGAAGGGGTTTTTGACAGCTCTTCAGCTCTGGTTCACAGGTGCATTTTGGAAAGTGCTTGTTTGGAGCAACAGTGTAGCCTAAAGGCCAATTTTCTTTCATCATCTGAAATTAAGATTTCAAAATACTCAATAATCAAAAGCTTTCAGGTGAATACATAATTCTGGGAACACAGTTGCTGTACTGTCAGCTCACATATGTGCTCATGCTTCCTTTGTTAGCCTGTTTGTCTACTGGTTTTGATGCCTTGCTTCATTTTTTTCCTGCCTTGTCTCTTTTTCTGTGGATTTTCAAGTATGTCTTGGTCCTGTTTGAGCTCCCTACTGCCAGAGGATACCTGCTCACCTGCATGCCTGTGCAGCCAAGGAGGGTGCTTGGCCAGCAAGGTGACAGAAAGATATTTGGGTTGGGTTGGAATAGACAGTTTGGGTTTTCTCCCGCTATTTTTTGCTTAGAAAAATGTGATCCTTGCTTCTGCCAACACTTAATCTCAGTCCTCAGGACTTCAATATATCAAATATCTATTCCACGACTTCCCTTTGTGTAGGGCAAAGCATGCATAAAAATATCTGTGTTTTTTGGCAGCCACAGAGGTAGCTGACACCCCGAAAGCTCCCAACAAACAAAACCCAGAGGGTGGAGAGGTGGTGGATGGAGCTGAACCCAACTCTTTGGAGCCCTACAGTAATCCTTTAACCAAAAGTCTCTTGTTCCCATCACAGCCACAACACAGTGGGTGTGAGAGCCTTCTTCACCACCGCTCCCGCCATCTGGAGCAGCCTGTCTGCTTCCTTCACCCTCCATCTGCTTTCACACAGGAGCTGAAATATCTCTCTGTGTATGATTTCCTTCCTTTTTGCCTCTTTTTCTCTCCACCTTGGTTACTGACCTCAATTATTTTTGTTGTCCTTCACGCACAGTTCTCCTGACTACGTGCAGAATATTAGTTGGGGTTACTTAATCCTTTCAAGCATCCAAGGATACAATTAATATTGAATAAAGTGGTATTGTTTTGGTTTGCTTGACAATAACAGTCATTTATAATAGGATTCTGAATTTATTGCCTGTAATGGTATTCACTTAACCGGTGACTCACCGTTTATATTCATGATTACTTAATAGGACCTAATTTTCTAGTCATTTTAGATTGCAGGAAAACAAGTTGGAACTAAGTGGGTACTGTTAGTAAACAGGTAACGAGTGAAAGGAGGGATAAAAAATTCCTCGGGGCAGTGATCTGTCATTTTCATGGGAATTCAAACCACCTTGCATTTCAGTGCTTCTCTGTAAATAATAATTAACAACAATAACAATAATTTGCAAACATATGTGTGTGATTGGGCTGTTGTTGAATGACAAATAGCTGGCGTAGCAATCAGAATATGTCTCATTTCTAGCAATCATAGTGTTCCTTAAAACCTTTCCATCAAATCTTTCCATCAAAAAAACCAATATGTTTTTTTATTATCTGACTTGGCGGTTCCTATAATTTTCCTCTGAATGTTGTGCCAATCACTTTTGAAAAAGAAAGCTATAAATAACAGATTGTTAATTAACTTTTGAAGGCCCTTTCACTGATGTTTCCATGTTGAAAGCTGCATATTGAGTTTTATGCCAGAATTACTCACCAAACAGATTGTATAAGGTTAAATCAAAATAATATTCTTAAGCAGAATTTTTTGGCTGAGTTAAAAAGCCTTTTTTAATTTTTTTTTTTTTTTTAACACACTGGATGTGCTAAGAAGAAGCTACTGGGAAGCTCTGTTTTGGATCTATGTGTAGAACAGCTGGGCACAACACTGGGGGCCCTCTGTAGCTCACAATAGCTCACTGATTTTGCTTGATCTTTTCCTGAGCAATATCATGGGTCACAGTTAAAATATCAACAGTTTTGGACAACTGGACTGCATAGGATTAGTTCTTAAAATGCCTTTTTCAAGAGTGAAATGAGAAGAAGTACAGGAGAGAAAACATGCTGGCTTAGTTGTATTGGGTATTTATTTTATTTTTTGTTTTGATTTTCTTATATACCCACTTGGAGATAAACCAAAGAGTTTCAGTCTTCTTACAGTTTCCAGGAAGAGCAAAAAGGAGTTACTTGTAATGATGCAAATGAACATGAGCAGCAACAGGGTGAAGATTTGTGGCATCTCCCCCCTAGATCCTTTCCTGTGCACTTTTTTTCTGCAGGATTCTTCTCATTTTTTTGCTCTTAATGCTCTCACTAATTTAGGGTGAGGATTTGAAGATATGCTCTTTCAAGCCTGAACACGCAAAAGCTGGGAGTTACATCTCATGCTCAGTTGCCAGAGTGTAGTAGACCCAGAGGTTTCATCCATGGCTGGTGGGAGTGAAGTGAGGTCAAGATGAGTGGAATTTCTGAGGTTTGGGAGCCCTGAACCTCCCTGTTTGTTTTGGTGAGGGCTGATGTAGCAGTTTACAGAGCAAGGAGAGTAATTGAATGCCTGCTCATCAGTGGTGGGGTGTGAAGGTTTGCAGGCCTTCCTGGGAGCTCCAAAGGGAAGGTTCCAGGATATCACAGCTATCTCCCTAAAGACTGAACCCCCCAGTGCCGTGGAGTTGTTCTGTGACATTGGCTGTTTTCAGTGAGCAGAGTGTTTAAAACCTGCCTGACACCCCATGGCACTTGGGAAATGTGGCTGCCCCTCTCCAGCAGCTGCATCACTGGTCCCAGCAGTACGAAATGAACCAGCACTGCCACTCCTGCTTAAATGTAGAGATTTGCAAAGACTGAGAAGCTAGTGCCTATGTGAGGGTTGGAGGTTGGCAAGGGAAGTGTGAAGGGTCTAAAATACCTGGGTTTCTTTACTGTGCCTTTTACTGGCCTCAGATGAGATCAGGCACTGTTGAGCAAAGGACTATTGCAAACACCAGAGTAGAAGACTGTTCGTACCCAGGAGAACTTCTAATCTAAATAAATAAGACGAAAATGCTAACTCTGATTTGTTAAAGACAAGCAAGCGTGTCATTTGTAAACCCAGAGCTGGGCCTCAATCTTAACTCCAGCCTTATGCAGGGGACTGCCCTGCTTCTGTTGGTAGCGGGCGCTGTGTCAGCACCAATGTCCTCAAAATATATTTATTTGTATGTGATTCACCGAGGGTCATCACATATAAATGTTTTTTGCTAGTTAAGGTTTGGAGATGCAAAGCACTGTCTTTGTGCTGTTGGTAACAGCGTGGGCGCTTTATTGCTGTGTTGTTTCAGCTGCTCAGAGGAATCCGGGTCTGCCCAGAGCTATAAAGAGCTGGAACAGTCCAGGCAGTTCTTGGGGAGATGTGGGATTGCTCCCAGCAGGACCCCATCCTCCCAGCCCAGCTTAAATAATTCAAAGGACCAAGCTTCAACCAGGCATGTTTTCCATACAAACTCACCAACTGTGACCCAACTGCTCCACTGTGATGGGCAAGGGCAAAAATGATGGAAACTATTGGATGAAAAACTGTGAAAAAACCCTCCAAATTACATAAGAAGTCCAAACAACAAAAAAGAGAGCTGAAGGGAGAGGACAGCACTTAGAGGATTTGCAGCCACATGCAAAACTCCTCTGGGGAAGGCACAGGTTGCTAATCAAATTCAGCCATAGTTGAGAGAGATTGCTGGAGCATCCCTGGATAATCCTTCCCTGTTATTTTGAGTTGGCTTGGAGATTTCCTCCCACTGCTCACTCTTGTCTTCTGCCTCTCAGTGTAAGTAACTCAGCACGATGTGCCCAACCATGAAGCCTGTGGTGTTTTGGAAATTTCAGGCATAGCATAGTGCTTGGTGTGTGCTGTCAGTGGCACAAGACACTGTGAGCTCATTAAACTTGATTTGTGCTCTCTAAGCTGTTTTCTTGAATAACACCTGTACAAATTCAAAGGCTTTGTCTTTTACTTTGGGACATTTTGCAGCTGCAGCCTGAGATATCTTAAGGACTATCTAAAGCTCTGGGGTCAGGATCAGCCTCACACCTCTCCTTTAATGGGATTTATTGCCCCAGGGGTGTAATTAATTTGTTCAACATTTTTGAGGGGAAAATCTGACACTGTTAAGCTTTTCCATGGGCTGATGATGAGCATCACAAAAACACCACCTCCTTCTCTGGGTGCAAGCCATGGTGTTTTGAGACACCTTCTCTAGCATAATTACATAGCAACCTGAATATTGCAAAGCAAACAAGCTCTCCCTCCCAAAATAAAACACTCTCAAATGTAAAAAAAGCACCATGAAACAGCACAAACCCCTCTTTTCTAGGGAGAGAAGAGGGGGAGCAAACAACACACAGCTTGTTAGCCAAGTTGCTTGAAGCACCATGAGGAGATGCGTAGATAAAAACATTAATGGAGCAGAAAAACAGTGTGACTCCTTTTGGCCTAATGACCCAGGCACTGGAGCACAAGAGGAATAATTTAGAAGGAAGGGAAACATCTCCTGTCACAGGTTTGACTTATGCCTTTTAGGAAGGAGGAGGCTGTATATTTAGATGTCAGGGGAGAATGTACCAAGAAATGAGCTGAAAAAATGGTTCTCAAAAGCACATGGACACAGGGCATAGAGGTGCTGCAGGGAAGCTTCTGCTCTGGGGCCTGTTAAGGTGTATCTGGAGTAATTTTACTGGCTAATTTTCCTGTCCATAGCCATGTAATTTATGTCATAGACATAAATTTATGCTCCTAAGAGAAAAAAAAAAGCTTGCAGAGCTTTGTAGGTAAGTCCATTGGATGAGTGTCTCTGATGAATCTTGTATTTTTAATGGAAAGCATTTTATGAAAGCATTTATGAAAGCATTTAATGAAAGGGATTCAAGGATTCCTGAGTACCAGCTGAGTTCATTTGTGACCAGAAAGCAAATGTGCCCTTTTGCCACTGTTGGAAGGGAACATAACAGGCACTAAAGCTGAGAACAGGCTGGTTCTGGAGGTGAGGGGAGCAGCATGGGGTGAAAGATGGAAGGAGAGGTCTGGAGCAAAGAAGAGCAATGGGATTCAGCTGCAGCTTAATTGACTCAAGAGACTTTTAAGTCCCCTTCCTTGTTCATGAGCTGGAAAAATTCATGGACATGGGTCTTTTACAAGGACAGCTTGTACTGCACCAGTACACTCATCATTTTCAGTGACCACTAAAATGATTGGCAGCTTCAGTGCCAGTGTTTGCCCTGGAGATTGTGTGGTGTTGTGACATCTTTTGTCTTGCATTGCCATGTGGTTGGTTGTGAGGAATGTGGAAGAGCTCTCTATATACACATAAGTAGGTATAGTGTTTATGTATATATAAATATAAAATGTATATAAATTTATTTATACTCACATATTAAAAATACTATTTATATAGTGATATATAGAGACATACAGTGATAAATAGCACTGCTTTTTTGCCAAACAGCATGTTGTTTGACTCATTAATGAATGCATAGACAATGACTTTTGCCATGTGGCAAAAGCTATTTAAGAGCATTGTGAATGTTGTTAATTTATTCTGTAGTTTGATATTCTCTTATTTGGGTTACATTTAGGGCAAGGCATAAACTGCAGTGCCCCTGTGCTCAATTAGCTAATGGGGATGAACTCAGACAAATCAGAAGTTAAAAGCACAGTAGTACTTCCCTTTCCTCCTGTCCTGCATCTCCACATTACCTGTGCTACAGCAAATCTCTTGTTTCCCATCTCTTGTCTAAAACCTGC
The DNA here is from genome assembly GCA_037834095.1 of Argya squamiceps. Lineage (NCBI taxonomy): Eukaryota > Metazoa > Chordata > Aves > Passeriformes > Leiothrichidae > Argya > Argya squamiceps. Next base: position 6,046,864 of record JBBMKD010000053.1, read on the forward strand.
AGTTTTAGCTTTGGAGGGTGCCTGTAAAATGTGTACTTAGAGGTCTCCTTGTGCGTTGGCTTTGTGGTTACAGTAGATCTCCCTGAGGTCAGAGGGTAGCACACAAAAGCACAACTTGGTCTCTCTTATTTTCTCTTTAATAATTTGCAGCATCTCAACGTTGCTGTAAAATTCTGCCTTTGATTTCCGCAGCTTGGAGGCTTTCCTGTGTGAGTCAAGGGAAGCCCCAACTACTCAGCAGCAGGCTGGAACAGCAGCATTTTACTCACCTCACGCTCAGGTTTCAAACATCATTATCAAGTTGTAAGACTGTGAAGGAACAAGTTGCAACTGCACAATAGAAGAGGAAGGGGCTGAACACATCCCACAGGACAGTTCCCATCTTCTGTCAGCTCAGTTGTTTGCAGGGATGTGCTGTGAATTTATTTAATGAAACAATACAGGTTAAATATAGTTCTCTTAAAAAGAGTTGGGGGAAGGGGAGAAGTACAGAATACAAAAAGTTTTGTTTCTTTTCAGTCCATAGATGCTATAAATCAGTGGAGAAGTCAGTTGCAGTTTTTTTTCCCCTTCTGGGTTGCATCGTTAAAAAATCATCAGCCACTACACTGAAATGGTTTGCAAGAGTGACTTTGCCAGGAACATTTTCTGCTTGAGAACAATAAAAAATTAGCAGATGCCCGGTTGAGTTCATGTGCCAGTGGTTACTGAATTCAGCTTAAGAGCTGTAAATGGAACCAATCATCATTTCTTAATGAGATATATGAGAACAAAGACTCACAATGCTTGAATAATCTGTCACTTCTCTATCAGTGCTGCTTAAGCAATTGTTCAGTTTGTTCAGTGGTTTGACAGGTAACATGACAAAAATCAATTTGTGGAGCAGATTAAATGTAAATATGGAGCATTATTTTTTTTTTTGTCCCCCCTCAAGAATGCCATTCTAAGGCCTTATGCTTTTTTATCCTTACAGTCCCTACCCAGTCTTCTGTTTTCAGTGGTACTACTTGGATGAAGTGCTACATGGCCCATAGTGACATTATTCACCAGATCATTTGTCTTTAATCCATCTCTGGTCTAATGAGACTGTCGTCTGGGCCTCAGTAAAGATGAGTGATGCATTGCTCTGGTGTACAGTATAAGTATGTTTTTCACTGCTAAGGCTGTATTTTTTCAGGGTCATTAAGGAAACCCATTGCTCACCCCTTATTAACACTTAATGTAAATATTTCTGAATATTTTATTCATTTGGCAGCCAATGTAGGAGAAACTTGGTATGAGTTCCCTAGGAGCTAAATGACAACCATTGTACATGGAGTTGATACCATCACCTCTTTTAATACCAGAGCTTTCATTCTGTTGCAGCAGACTGTGAATGGGTCCCACCCCTGTTTGTAGTAGTGGAATCTGCAGCAAACACTGATCACAGCTGTCACAGTGGGCACTAAGTGCCATCTCCAGCAGCAGCTGTTCACTGGTCTTACCCTTTTCTTCCATAAATGAATCCTCAGTACTTTGAATGAAGCCGTGGCACAGAAAAGATAATTGTTTCCCCCCCATATGAAATGTTTTCACTTCTTGTCTTCTTCATGGGGAACTCAGAGGTTTTTGTTCCCTGCACAAATAACTCCTGAATTCCTCAGTCTATTTGTGTTTTGTATAATCTACAAGATGCCATTGATATACCTGGCTGTGTATCTCATCATGCCTCTTGTATTGTCACTGCATTCTCAACAAAGATGTCGTAACAACTTTTAGGGAATTGTGAGTACTTTTCTTTTTATTTCAGTCAAGGTGACAGGGTTCCAAGAAGCCTTTTAAATACACCAGAGGACTGTGTTGTGGAAGAGAACAGTATTTCTTAACTTATCGTTACCATGTGACTCCTGTAACTGTAAATTTTGAGCAAATCACGTCCTTACAAAATCTGTGATACTGAAAACTCGTATGCTTATATTTTAGCTACATTAATGCATGGCATATGGACTTCCAGTATCTGGTTATTCATTTTCTGCTCAACATCTTGTATTTTGTGGTGACTGCTGAAGAATCTGAATATGTCTGGTATTTCCTTATCTATTATTGGTGTTGCTGTAGTGTTTAGATTGTGGTTTGTTGGCTAACTGTCAAACACTCATGGCTTCATTAAGAAACAGATGTACAGGTCTACACTTTGTTTTTGTAGCTGCACTTTTGACATATTGTAAATGTCCTTAATTGATTTTGTTCAGGATAATACCATCTGCTGGCATCTGTTTCTGCTGTGGCTCTTGCTGAATACTTGTGGGTATCATGATCTATAAGGACAAATTACAGAGTGTCAGCAAGCTATTATGTCCTTTTTTTTGTTTCTGAAATAAATGAGACCAGAGTTTGAACACTGGACAACCGAATACCTACATAATTTAATATGTAGATTAATACAGTTTATTACAAAAAGCATCTTTCAGGCAAAAATTAGGCCCTCTGTCCATGTTGGGCTTTCTTAATGTATTGTTCGTGTGTCTGCAAATATATCAAAAGTTTCAGCTCTCCCTGGATAACATCAGGGAGAAAAAGAGTCTTTGGCTTTATATTTGTCTCCCCATTGATCATGGAGGGGTGTGAAATGCACTTCTAGATCTTTCTGAAGCCTTTACATAAAATTGTCTAACAAATAGTCAAAATAAGTGATGTTAACACATCGCTTACTGTATATGTAAGGCTGATGGTCTTCTTGTAAGCCTTTAACATAGATAGATATGTTCTGATGTGAAGATTTTGGTGGCAGAAGCAATCCTGGATATGCACTAGATGAGGAATCTGCTGAGGGTGCAACTAGGAAAATATGTTCTGTCTCCTGAGGGTCCAGAACAAAATTCTTGGTTTTGAGTAGCCTGTTGTCCTGTTGGATTTAGCTCTCCATATTCCACTCTGTCCTTCCTAGTAGGTAGAATCAGTATTTATGGTGGATTTTATTGCAGTTGCTGTGTCTGTGTCTGAACTGTGAAATGCAATAGAAATTCCATTTCCTGGCACACCCTGTCTCTGCTCATGACAAGTGCAGGCAAGCATCAAAAATTATATAGGTCAGGATTTATCTGTTGTGGCCTAACTCTGCTCCCAATAAAAGTAGTGAGAGTTGGCCTTTGATGTCAATGAGACAGCATTCATCCAATTTTGAGATGCTTATGACCTCTTTACCTCTCCACACCTCACACATGCAGTGGTGACAGGGAGAAGCAGGGTCATGCAGAGAAATGAGAATCCTCCAAATACCCTTGAAGACAGGGAGACAGTTGTGCTCAGTGTCTCACTACAAGTGGGTCACCAGTCTGAAATACTTGTGTCCCAGCAGGGCTGGATTGTCCTTGAGCCTGGAGTACCTTTTGCTTCACATGGGCAGGGTTTGGGTCAAAACTTAATTACAGAGAGCCTTCATGGCTGTGCATGTGTATTAGAGCTCACATGAAAGTAATGGCAAAAGTACAGGTTCTCTTTTGACTTTGCCAGTTACTTTCTTTGACCCAGTGTCCCTGCTGTTGCTGGTTTTCCAGTGCTGATGTCTGCAGGACTGGTGCTCCCATGCTGGTACCCACTCAGGAGTCAGACCTTTTAAAGTCGTGAGCTTTAGGGATGATGTGGACTAATGGTGGAGACATGTATTGGGTTGAAGAGCACTGGATAACAGTTTGGGAGACTTGGGTTTTGTTTCTGACTGTGGCACTGGCCTTTTTTTGTGACCTTGGAGAAGTTGCAGCACCTCACTGTCCTGGTTTCCCCATCTGTCAAACATTTCCCGACCTACTTTGTAACTCACTTTGAGATCTCAAAGTAAACTCATTAAAGCTTGCTATGTGAGATGTTCAGAGTGTACTGTGCAAGGTGTTGTTTTTGTCATGGTAATGTAAGAATCTCCCCTCTTGTATCCAGATATGTTGGGAACTGAGCTGCAATGCTTGTGTTTGGCAGATGATGCTTTGTGGGAAACACAAAGCCAGAATCCGATCCCTTTCCTAAAAATACCACTCCAAAAAGAGGTGGATAGCCCCACCTCAAAAACATTAGAAATGGGACGAGAGAGTGAACCCAACAGAAGTGCATTTTGTTTTCTGAAACTGTTCCTGTCTTTTAGTGTGCTGGGAACCCCAGCAAGGCAGAAAGACCTTCCAGAAATGTCTCTGAGCACTCAGCACCAGCCAGTGATGGGTTTGGTAGTATAGGTTCATGGGTGGATGGACATTGGGAGACACTTGTAAGAGACTGTAAAGCTGTGAGGCAGTTTCCCCCTCCAGTCCATGTTATTAGTGGGAGTCAGAAAATAGCAGCCCTTTTAGCATCATGCTGCCAACAGAGTGGGATTTGTAGAGCAGGATAAGGATTTGTGCTGCCCTGAAGAGCCCTCCAGTGATAAGACAGTGTGGTCTTGCCTTGAAGACACATCTGTAGCATTAGCCATGTGTTATCTGCTAATTATATTTTTTAATGTCTCACAGTGTTTGTGCCTCTTGAAAATCAATTCAGTAGCTAAAGCCAGCACACTGAGTGGCTACTGAAGTGATAAAACTTTTTGAAACACCTTCAAAAAACCAATAAAAGCAATTGTAGGAATGTCTTCATTTCCATTCTTTTTGGGAGAAAGAAATTGTACCTGCGAGATGCAAGAGGAATAGAGTTGTGTTTCCAGTCACTGCAGCAGTACTGTTTTAAAAAGCCTTTTTGTAGGCACAGTGCATTCAGGTTTTTTTCTGGTTCTGGAAAAAAGTAAAGTTCATGCATAAATTGGCAAGCAGGCTTTCATTTAAGCTGTGTGATTTAGATCTGCTGGTGAAGGCTGCTGCTGTAGAGCATTTGGCATTCATCAGGAAAATCTCCAAGTCTAAACAGTTTTATTATGCAAAGTTATATAGTTGGAAGGTAAAACACTCTATCTTTTTCCACTTTGATGAACCAGGCTAGATGATGGATGTCCCATCAAATGTCTCATAAACTTGCAGGGAAGGTGGATAGCTGTGGGTCTCACTGTTCAACCTGTGGCTGCTCTAAGCCCTCAGGGAAAAGGATGCTTAGCTGGGCTGTGGGTAAGAGAGCAGCTGTACTCAAGAAACCATGTGGGTTCTCAAAAAATGTGTTAGAAAGCCATTGGTATCTTCATGAATTGGAATCCCAATATCTGGATATTTCCATTCAGATTTTATTAGCACAGCTTTATACTTCTTGCAAGACACTTCTACTAACAAATCTTGCAATGACTGCACTTCACATGTGTAGAGATTTTCCTGAAGTGAGTATTCCTTAGTGACTTAGGGAAATTCATAGCTCACTATAACATTTAAAGCTTCACCCTGTTTAGTATGTGATTACTTTCCTCATTCATAGTGCCATGTGTTCACTCTAAAGTCTTTTTAGAGGTGTGAGGTCAAAGGGATTTCAGCAGAACCCAAAATATTAGGCTCTTAATGTCTTTTTTTACTAGGTATGGGCTGCTGAAAGGTGTCTAAAAAGGGTTCTCCTGAGTGACTGTCCTCTGTATTTCAGTACGTTTCTACATAATACAAAGGACCACGTTTGCTAATCCCACCCAGAGCTCATCATAGCAGACAAAAAAAGCCCTTTTTTTTTTGTTCCTCCCTATCCACTGCAGCTGAGTGGGATGGGAGCTGTGGGTCAGACCTCAGCCCTGCTGGGACACTGATGCCCATGGGAGCCACCACCTGGATGGGGCAGCCCAATCTGGGCAGAAGCAGCTGCAGCTGGTGAAGTCCTGGCCTTGGTGTCCTGCACCCACCCAGCACCACCACAACCAGCACCAGTTAGAGCCACTTTGTGAAACATCCTCGCAGGAGAATCTTGGCAGGGTGAGAGGGAAAAACCTATTTAGCTCAGCACACTGTTGGTGCACCATAAATATTTTTCTCGGTTCCATAAAAACTGCAATAAGGGAACAGCAGCCTTCATGAAATGCCCTTTAAAATGCAGTAAGAAAACTCAATATATTAATAGGTTCCTATTTATTCAAGCAAACCTTTAAAATAAGCTCTGAGTGCTCAGAACAGTAACTTTCTCCATCACAGGCAAAGGAATTGCGTTGTTTTTTTATTTTGGATAGCTTTAGTTTTTCTGGGAAGAGGACTGTAGCAGGAAGAATAGCCCAAGACAATAATTTGGGCCTTGAAGTAAACCAATTTCTTGCATGTAATTTGGGTTTGTTCTCCTCTGAGGCTGTGCTTTATGTGGACAGTATAAAACTTGGCTGTCTTTCAAAGTCTTGAAGGAATAAAAGAGAGGACTCATTATCCCTTCACCTTGTTCATTGCAGGATCTGCAGAGATTGTGAGAAGTACTGCTGTTCCCCAGGAATTACTGGTTCCTTTAGAGGCAATGAAGAGGCTGGGTGGGATTCACTGCCCCTACAGGGGTTGGGTGCATTTGCCTAAATTTAAAAATTCACTGTCATTTGTTGTGGCAGTCTAGCTTATAAAGAATGGGGTCCCAGGGATGGGTTGGGTAGAGCAGCTTCTTCTTTCTAGGTTGGGTCCAGTCCCTTTACTGCACGTAAGATCTTCCATTAAATAATGTTGTCAAAAGTCAAAATTATTTTTCTTGGGTTTAATTTTATTTCTCTCCACTTGTGGCTTCATTTGCCAGATTTTAAATTGTCTTTGGAAACTTGGAAGACAACCTTTGCCAGCCTTCTGAAGTGGTGGTGGCCTTGTTTTCTCTCCCTGGCTTTGGCACAAATAAGACATTCTTTTAATATTGGTAGTTTAAAAAGGAGTTCTTGCAAAAAGATAGTAAAACATACCCCCACTTGTACCATGAGCTCTGTTGTGAGAATTTCATAGTGGGTTTGTAACCTGGAACACGTGTGATCCACTGGTTCTGCAAAAGCAGTTCCCAGAGTAATTAAACATTAACTACCTTTGCTTGAAAAGAGCTGTCATCATTACTCTTTGCACTTGTGATTTTTTTTTCTTTTTTTGTATGGATACTGATTATAAGCTTTTAAAGCACTTGCCCACTCTTTATCTCAGCTGGTATTTACACTGAAAGGTGGTTTGAATCCTGCAATTTCACATCAGTGTGGCTGCTCCGTTTGGAATTACTTCTGGGTCATTACGCAAAACCCAGGAATTTTTGATGCTCTGTGTAAGTGGGAGATGGAAGAGCCTGTTTTCTGCCTTCAGATGGTAAAATCAGCAAGATCAGAGATTCAGCTGGCCCTGCATGACTTTGGATGGGTGGTTCTTTAGGGAAATGTGGGTTGTTGGCAGCAGTGTATGTGGGTGGGAAATGGAAACTCCAGCTCCATAGCTGGGCATGCCTCAGCCCCGTTTTTTCTGAACCCTCCTCCAGCTGGCAAAATCTTCCTGCCTGTGTGGTGAGAGATGCAGTGGTCAAGCACAGGAGCAATGGCTGGTTTTGGTCACCTGGTGCCCTGTTGGCTTTGAAGTTGTGTTTCTGTTGTCCTTTTCTGCATAAAGCCTGGCAGCACCAGTGTTATGCTGTGTGGGGTTGGGGGCCGGAGGGTGAGAGCACACAAGAATTGGAAAACCAAACTTCAAATCCCCCAAATCTAGCCAAATAAAATTGGAGGGGGGTAGGAGAATGGGTCAAGTGTGAGTCATAGATGGACGGGCTGTGTTCTAAATGCTTTGTAGGTGGTTTTAAAGGAAAATCACTGCATAAAATGGTTTTGTGACCTGAAAAAAAGGTGAAGAAAAAATACAAAAGTAAAAAAATTGTAAAATAAATACGAAAGGGAGGAGAAAGAGGGGAAAAAAAGAAAAAGAGGAAGAAGAGAAAAAAGAAGATAATGAAAAGAAAGTAGAAAGAAACTTGACTATTGTTGGGTTACAGAAAAGTGAGAAGCACTGATCAGCATTTCCAGGGCTATGCAAGCTCTGAGTGTGTTGTTAGATGGTTTCCAGTTCAGGGCTGGCCAGTGTCCAGCTGGCATGGGGCACAGCTGGGAGACCTCCTGTCTGTCTGTGAAACACTGTGAGGATGCACCATGCCCCAGCTGAGTGAAAACTTGTCACTTTACTGCTCAGCCTGCCCCTTTGAACAAGAAAAAGTAATAATTCTGAAGGAGTAGAGGAGAAGTTTTGCCATTGCACAGCATTTGAACCCTCCAGCAGAGGTTGTGGTTGTGGATCCAAGGCTCCTTCTCTCCATAGGCCAGAGTTGCCACCCCCAAGGGGGAGGTTTAATTCCTGCAATGTGGGGCTGGGAAGGAGGGACAGCTCAGACATGTGTGTCTTTAAGCAGTAGCAGCTGAAACAAAGAAATGAAGCTGTTTGCCAGATTCAGCAGTAACTGGTGAGCAGTTTGCATACCTTCTGCTCCCCAGTCTGAGTAGAAGAATCTGTTTTGACTCTGGGGAGCTTGCACCATACAAGTGTCAGAGTGGGTATCCTGGGGAATTTGCAATGGCCAAGTTCAAAGAAGAGGCAGTTGGTGGAGTGAATCTGCTGAAGCTTCTGTAGCATTTAATGAGACAGACTTGAAGACACAAACTGTTCTTGCAGGGATGATGGGATTGGAGGCTGCAGAATCCAGCCTGCTCCCGAGTCTCCTGAAGTTAGTGAGCAGCGTGGGAGGAGGACAGGATCAAGGGGTATCTCCTGCATGTCAGTCTTTATGAAAACACTAACGGAGTGATTTTCACTATCCCTCAGTGCTTGCCTCTTGCCACACTTCGTATTTTTTCCCCTCACAGCTGTGCTGATCTGCTGTGGGTCAGGGGCCAGCACTGGGCCCTGCTTTGCCATGAGGATCCCCTCGAGCAGGAAGCAGCCCCTGGAAGGGCCATGGCCTCACTGGGCTGCAGAAAGCCACAAGTGTGCTGGCTTTCCAAGGTTTTGATTTCCAGCCTGGCTGGCAGCAGTGGGGATTGAATTATCTGAATTATCTTCTTGGAGTGAAGGCCCTGTGCACTGGCCACAGCGCTGGGAGCAGCTGTGACACCTGACCCCAGGACAACTTTGCTCAGGTGCCTGTACTGAGAAGTCAGATCTGATTCATCTGGATCTGGCTCTAGGCTCAGTTTAGTTAATATTTTTTTAAAGCAGATTGATTGCTTTGGAAAAGAAAAAGGTAAATTGTCTTTGTTTTTTTTTTTTTTTTTTTGGTTGTTTCAGTAGCCGGTTGGGAAAGAAGAGAAATTAGGTGGATTCACATGGTTTTCACTATAAAATCGTTATTCAAAAAATTCCAGTCTATTGGGTATGAATTAAGAAGCTGTGACATAGACTGTCCCCATATTTTTAATGACCCTAGAATGACATGTTCTGCAAAAGGGGAAGCAATGATAGAAATAAAAAACTTTACAACCTAGTAAATGAGGAAGGATGTCTGCAGCTCAGAACTCCTCTGTCTTCTCCCTGGAACACACCAAATATAACAAGTTAAAGCACTGCTATTTCAATTTGGGACATGTGTGCACATGCTGTCTGCTGTGTCAAGAATATCCACTGCACCTGGGATATGATGGATTTACTACACTTGTCTGAAGCTGGGGTTTCAATGTGCTGGATGAAATTGTACAATGTTGTGGGGTTTTATTTTTTTTATGGATGCATGTGAACTGTGTGCATGGAGTCCATTCTGACCAGGACTTCTGAGGTTTTGTATGTCCCAAAATTCTTGCACAAATTGCCAGCTCTCTCTTCTTGCACTGAGACAAAATTTCCAGACACAAAGGAAGATCTCTGTGGGGAATTTCGGGAGGGAAATAACTTAAAACTGAGGCTGTGATCAATGAATTTGGTCAGAGTTCCTCTTCACCATGTAACTGCAGGAATCAGAGTTTGGCCTTTGCCCATGTCTTCAGCTAATGCACTGCTCTGCTCTTTTGGCTTCAGTGTTCAAAGATCTGCTTTTTCATGTCATACCCTTTCCCTTACGGTTTTTAGGTGGGTTTGAGTCTGAAAGACACATTCATCCAAGTGCTGGCTGAGAGGTGTCCTCTGCCTCTGTCCTCTCGTGCTGTGGGGTAACTGCAGAAGTTACCTGCAGCAATGGGAATACAGGTGTGTTACAGGGATGATCTCCTGTCCTGAGGAGCTGGCAAAGACCAGCTGTTCCTGCATGGCTGCTCCATCTTCTTGGATGTGTGAACACAGTGTGGTGGGTCTCTGTACTCTGCAGTTCATGCCACCCTCAGCTAACACAGAATCACTGAAACCCATGGTTTGAGTTGGAAAGGACCTTAAAGATCATCAGCCTTAACACCTTGCTGTGGGCAGGGACACTTTCCACTAGACCAGGTCTCTCCAAGCCCAATCCAACCTACAAAGAAGCATGAAGGACTTTGGGGTGCTGTAAGTGTTTGAGAGCTTTTACTTCCCATTCAGTGATGTTTCCTTCACTCAGCACACCCAGGCTTTGCACAGCCATCTCCCAAACTTGCACAGGGTGAGGTTTAATCCTTCCTTACGAGAGATCAGCAGCACTTGGGACCTCCCAGGGATACTCCAAAACCTCCCTGGGGAAGAGAACAAGCCCGAGGGTCAGCCTGAGGCTTGGGAGAGCTAAAGATAAAAGCACCAAAGTTCACAGTGGGAAAAGGATTTCTTGCATGAGTGAGGGCTGTCTGCTGCCCATAGTTTCCTACCACAATAACTGGAGGGTGGGCTAATTCAGGGCAGAGATGGAGGAGGAGACGAGAGGGAATGTAGGAACCAGAGCTGGGACCATGACATCATTGTATTTTCTTTTCTGGTGTTGCTTGGAGCATGTGGCTATGTTTATCTGAAAACCTCATCCTCGCCTATGTAATTTGAGCTCAGTTTTGGGGATTTAGCATGTTTTGGAAACCACATATTAAGAATACAATTTGTCTACGTAATCTTTTCCTATATTTGTGGCATGCAAAATTGCCAGCACAGGAGTTTTATGTTGAGAGAATAATTCAAATTAATATAACTATCTGTAAATCCTGGTGGAAAGTCCTTTTTGTCAGCAGTACAGAAATACTAGCTAAGAGGGTTTGCCCTTACACTTTTAAAGTTCCAGGCCTGCATGGGTTCCCAAGGAATTTTAATCTCCCATTTGATTTGGAAGGGATTTTATGAGCATAAAAGTCTGCTCAGTTCTTGGGGCACCCATAGAGATATCAGCTGTTCCCTGTGCTGAAGTGTGGCTGCTTTTCTGGTTGGGTTGAAATGACCAAGGAGATAATAATTGGGTTGTTGAATTTAGACTTGGCTTGGAAACACTGAGGAGCACTGGGAGCTGTGCACCACCAAACTTGCTGCTGCATGAGGGGCAGTTCCACTGCACAGGCATAACTGGCTCATTTCTGAAACACAGGCATCTGATCCCGCTGCAGCTTATTGACTTTAATGGAGTTTGTTCTTTTAATTTTTACAATGGTATAAGGGAGAGCAGAGTTTGGATGGAAGCCAGGAGAGTGCTGTGTTGGCAGATGGAGTGAGTGAAATGTGCAGAGTCAAACCCATTGCAGGGAAAGTTCAAGTGTTGGGACACCCAAACCCTTGTTTGTGAGTCCAGGTTTCTTGTTTTCCGGGGTGACAAGAAGAGAGCCATCCCTCCCCAGCATGCAGGGCCAGTGTGCAGGGCCACATGGAGAAATGAAGAGTCTGGGGGCTTATTCCCAATTCCTGTTCCTGTTTTCCTACCAGCCCTTTCTCCATGCTGGGCTCTGCCTGTTGATAAGATACCCTGCATTGTCAAGCGCTTCTTGACGAGACCCATGCTTGTCCTATCCAGGGTGATAAAGACCAAACAGAAACAATGGGCCAAACTGTCATTCCTGTGCAGAAGGCCAGCATGTGTCCCCTGGCTCGTGGTGACACATTCTGACTGCTGCAGTGGAGGCAGCACTCTGGGCTTTCAGAGGAGCAGTAGCTGTGGTCTCTGGCAAGAAAAATTTTCTCCCTGGTGCCATCCTCCTGAATTTCCCCCTTTAAACACAGATCAAAGAGATGATAAAGTATGAAGTTTTGCTTGTAGCTGCAGTAGGAAGAAAGTTATATGTGGATGCATGGGGAAGTGAGATGGGGGGAATGTGGGGATCTGACCACGTATGTAATTTCTTCATGATTTTTGTTGTTATTGATGCATTAATTTCATTGCCACTGCATTGTCTCCCCTCTTCCCTTGTTGCTTGCAGTGTCCTTCACCAGAAGCAGTTGTTCAGGGTATGATCTCTCCCCATCACACCTTATTGCTGGCCCTTTTTGATTTCTTACGCTTCAAAGCCTGGCATAAGCCCTGAATATGACCTTTAAAATGCATTCAAAAGATGTTTAATCATTATCTGTAACTCTGCGTAGTCTTGTTATCTGTATAAATTCCAAGTAATATCATAGAGTACCATCATTTTGTACATATATTTAATTATCTCTTGCTTTATATTTGGTCTGATGAATTTTAATCCTGCAGATGCTGTTAGCTGATCACTGTGTTGGGCTTGGATGTGATATCCCTGTCTTACTGCAAATACAATGTGCTTTTTTCATTGAACACACTGTAATCCATGCATACAAGTACAACACATGTATTTTTGGGGTGCATGGCACGTGGAGAACAAGGGGAGGCACCTGTAAGAGTGGGCCTTAGCTGTTCTCTGGGCTGTGTTTAACTAGTAGCCTTCCACTTGGAAGAGATTTCCTTTATTTGGCAGTCTTTGCTCATTCGTACCGTTCCAATTTGTTTTCAACACAGCCTGAATGTAATTGAATGGCTTCTTTTATTTCAATGTAAAAAAATGTCTGGTTTACATGCCTCCTGAGGATTAGGCAGTGAATTAAAAGCAAGTGGTTTTAGGGAATCACAAATAGTGCTTTAACCTCCCTCCTCACTGAAACTAATGAATGATTCTCTAAATAAACAGATTTTCCTTTGTATATGTTGGGCTGGATGAGACAAGAGTCCTTCCCCCAGCTGGCCCCCTCCAGCCCTGAACCCCATGGCATGTGAAAGTTATGGTGTGTGTTTACCAGACTTCATCCTCTCTAGTAATAGGGAGCTGCTGAACTGCTTCACACATGGGTCTCCCAGTCATTGGGGGCGGTTTTATTTTAAGTTTCATAAAGAGTTTAGAGCAGGAGTGTGCCTCCCTGGCTCTTTGACTATTTTTAGTTAATCTCTGCGACTTCCCTACAGCTCTGCTCCCCTTAATGCAGCTTATACTAATAGGCAGAGACAGTCACAGGGGACATTAATGACTTGTCTGTTGAGGTCTGTCACTTGCTGGCGACTTACGTAGTCAGGTTGTTGTTTTTCTCCCCAGAGCACTCCAGGGTTCTTTATCTGAGCCTCTCTCCTTGTCTCGTTGGGATTGCAGTGGAGATTTTAGTTGCAGGTGCACTTCAGGAAACACAGAGGTTTCTACATAGTTTGATAGGGTGGTTTTTTACCTTCTCACACATGCTTTGTAGAGCTACTTGTTGGAGCCAAATTAGAAGAACTTGCTCTTCTGATATCCAAGGACTCTGTTAGGAGAGAACTAAACAAGTCTTGTATCATGAGGGTTTAAGTCCAAATGGATTATATGGTGGGTGACAAAAATATTGTGAGGAGGAGAGGTGCTGACAGTTTGGATGATATGAGTCTTGTAGCTCCTGTGTTACTGCAGTTCTCTTAAAGGGTCTGTCAACAATGCTCAGACTTTTGGATGATTTCCCTTCAGTCAGGTTTTCCTTTTACATTAACCATCACGATATGCCTTTTGGGAGGGCATCTTGGGAAAAATTGGGATGCTCTAACTCATTCACCCTTAAGCCTACTGGATTTTCTGAATGGCTAATGCTGATTTGGTTTGGTTTGGGTTTTTTCTCTGTTTGTTTATTTATTTTTTTCTAATGAAGTCAGGGGTGCCTGTTAGAGAGGTTTCATTCCTGTAAGGAGGAACTCGGGTACCAGGAAGATGCTGCAGAAAATTGTCACGGGTGAGCAAACTACTACCTACAGTCTCTGGTTTTGGTCTCTGTTGCCACAGTAACTTCCAGTCCTGCTGCCCACTTAACACTGCTTAATTTGATTGCAAAGATCAGACCTTCAAGGAGAAACTTTAAGCTGTGCTTATGGGTTGAAACTGGGAGACTGTTGATAAGGTTCCTCTACCGTCCCACTCAGCAAACAGGTATATGACTCTGCTGTATTTTACAACTCTGTAAACTTACTGCAAAGCCAGGGCTCTGCTCTCTGGCTCTGAGATCCAGATGAAGTGGATCCGCTTACAATTCAGCTGTTCTGTGTATTCTGTGCAGTCTCTTCAAGTTGTAGCTGTATGCATCTTACTACAAGTTGTAGTAGCTAATTTTTATCATATCAGGCCCATTTTTACCTTTCATCCTTGAAAGACAGTAGAAAAAACACGGAAGTGGCGCAGAATTGATAAAAATTAAGTACAAAGCTTACAGATGCCTTATACTGCATTTGATAGCTGTAAAAGTCCAGAAAATGTAGAATAATACGCCCACTCTAAATCATCTTTTTTCATGGATAAGTGGATTTGGTAGCAGTAATGGTTTCAAGTTTGCCTGACCTTTAGGGAAGTTTGAATATGAATCCAGACTGGCTTTGAATTAGGCAGTGGAGCTCTTTTGTTGTGTCTAAATGTGAATCCAGACCTAAGCCTTGGGACTTTGGTTCTGTATCTAAACTACAGCCGTTGCTAAAGAGATGAAATAATGTCTGCAAGAGCAGTTGAGTGATGTGCACACTCTCAGGTGCTGGAGTGAAAACAAAACACACCAGTGCTCTCACCCAGTGATGGAAGCCTGAAAAAACAGGGGAAGAAAAGGGCTTGGTGACAACTGGCAATCAAGGTGTGGCAGTGTCATGGGTTAACTCCAGCCAAGGACCACACAGGCCCTGGCTCACTCCCACACCAGGATCAGGGATCACTCCCTGTGGGATCAGGGACAGAATTGGAAGGGTAAAAGCTGGAAAAGCCATGGGTTGAGATAAAGATAGTTTAATAGGGAAAGCAAAAATTGCCCATGCAAGCAAACCAAAACAAGGAATTAATTCACTGCTTCCCAGGGGTAGACAGGAGTTCAGGGCCCCATCTCCAGGAGAACAAGGCCCCATTACATATGGTGGTTACTTGGGAAGACAAGCTCCAAATGTCCCCTCTTTTTCCTGCTTCTTCCTCCCCAGCTTTATGTACAGAACATGATGCTGTATGGTCTGGAATATCCCTGTCCTGGCTGTGTCTCCTCCCAGCTTCCCATGCACCCACAACTTTCTTGCCAGTGCAGAAGTGTAAAAAGCAGAAAAGGCCTTAGCTCTGTGTAAGCCCTGATCAGCAATTAAAAAAAAAAAAATCTCTATATTACCATCACTGTGCTCAGCACAAATCTGAAATACAACCCCATACCAGCTACAGTAAAGAAAATTAACTCTACCCCAGCCAAACCCAGCACAGGTACCCTGGGGACCTGGAGGAGAGCAAGTAATTAGAGGGATGGGGTGTTGCCAAGATACCAGATTTATAGGAGCAGTGGGATAGGATGTATAGGAGGAGGTGTGATAGTGCAAGTGAAGGATAATACAAAATGCAGCAGCGTAGAAGTGTCATGGGAAAAGAGAAGTGCTGTGGTATCCTTGTGGGTGGAAATTCCAACTCTAATAATAAATGTAGTAGTAGGATTGTACTACAGGAACATCCCCTCCTTCCCCCTCCAGGAAATATTAAGTGAGATTAAAGAAGCTGAAAATTTAGGACAGGTATTAATAGAAGGAGATTTCAACTGTCCATACATAGAATGGGTCAGTGCCTCATCAGGATGAGATGTAGTGAGAAAGTTTTCAATGGAGTAAGTACATAGTTGCTTCCTAGAACAATTAATCCTAAGTCCTGCAAGAAAAGATGCTATTTTGGATTTAGCCTGAAGTGGTGCTAGGACCAGGAGGAATTAGTGGCAGAGCTCACTGGTAGCAAGTACAATACAATTGGTTTTAACATCACAGCAGGACAAAACAAGGCACATATCTGTATGTGGATATTTAGTTTCAAGAGAGGAATAAGGTAAATATGCAGGTGCAGCTCAAAAATGGAAGAAACCTGCATGGAGTCTGGAGGTTGTTAATAACAGTGTCTTAGAAGCTAAAAAAAACCAGTTGTCCATTAAATCACCAGCAGAATCAGTAGGAAAATTAAGCAGCATATCACAGGAGATGACTGGCCTCTGAGAAATAGAAATCTTGTTCAAATGAAGAGAATGGAGAAGGCTATAAAATCTATCAGGTCAAGTGTAAAGAGAAAATTGGATTTTCTGATGAAGCCAAGCTCCTTTGGGTAGTCAGATGCCACAGGGATGGTGAGGAACTCCAGACAGACCTCATAAAAATGACTGAGTGTCAAAAATAGGGCATAGGAGCTCCAGTGTAGATAAATGTACAGTAATCCATCAAGGGAAAATTAAACCATGCCTTCATGATGCTAAACTCCAGGACTGGGAGCTGTATCTTGTGGAGGAGATCTTGGAGTCATGGTTGGCAGCTATTTGGGATCATGTGTTCATTGTGCAGTGTTATTCAAAGCAAAACCCCTGTGTGTGGTCAGGGAGGGCTGAGAACAAGGTGTGTGGTGGTGTATTGCTGCTGTAGGTGTACCTGCCAGGGCAATGCATGTGCAGTTCAGGATAGAGGTAGAGAAGATCCATAGAAAAGCAACTAAAATGGCTGAAAGGATGGAGCAGCTCCTCATGTGAAGAGACTTCATGAGCTGGGTCTTCAGCCACAAAGAGAAAGGAGAAGGCAGGTGAGGGGTATGTTGAAACTCGCAGCTGGTTGGAAGAATATACAGTGATTTTAATCCAACTGAAAGTATCCAGCTGGAAGTAAGAAAGAAAGGAAGGCAATTCAGCTAAAAGAGTAATTTTTGCACTTGTCAGATAGTCCATGTCCTTCCTGTACTGGGAACCCCAGTGTCAAACGTGAGTACTCAGGTGGGGTCTCATGAGTGCAGAGTAGAGGGGCAGAATGACCTCCCCTGACCTGCTGCCCACACTGCTTTTGGTGCAGCTCAGGGCGTGTTTGGCTTTCTGAGCTGTGAGAGCTCAGTGATGGGCCATGTCAAGCTGCTCATTCACCAACACTCCCAAGTCCTTCTCCACAAAGCTGCTCTCGATCCATTCTCCATCCAGCCTGTGCTGGTGCTTGGGATTGCCCTGACCCAACTGCAGGACCTTGCACCTGGGCTTGTTGAGCTTCATGAGGTTCACACAGGCCCAACCCCTGTCCCTCTGGAAAGTCCCTTCCCTTTGGTGTGCTGAACAGACCACAGAGCTTGGTGTCCTCACCAAACCTGCTGAGGTTGTGCAGGACAATGTCAAATGCTTTTGCAAATCCAGGTAGATGATGTCTGTTGCTCTTCCCTCTCCCAACAATGCTGTAACCCCGTTGTAAAAGGCCACCAAATTTGTCAGGAATCTGACAGCTATGAGATGATGGCAGCTGTTGATGCATTGCAGCATAATTTGCCTTCTCATCAGTTTTACTTTACACTCATGATCTCATGCAAATTAAAATGTTGCTGCCTGTATTTCCCTAAGGGACAGAAAGGAAATGAGGATGGAGGTGGATGGAGTAGGGCTGTGCAAAAAGCCCTATTTATCTATATAAGAGGGGCAGGGCATCTAAGATAGTGTGGAGGCAAATGCTGCAGGTTATGCTGAGATGGTGTATGGAAAGGGTAGAGTAGGAAAGAAGCTAATGGGGAGGGAGTCTCAGAGTCCTGGTGTGGAGCTGACTGGGGGAAAGCAGGAGGGTGTATTATGGAGATAATTCTACTACATTTGAAGAAGCCAGTATAGTGAGAATTTAGGACCATCCACTTCCACCATCCACACAAGAGTGCAGTGCATACATATCATGTTTGTGCTTGTGTAGTAAAAGGGGCATTAGCTGATTCCTTAATAAATCAGGATTTTGGTACTTGGCTGGTACTGAGTGTTCTAGAGGCTCCTAAAGCAAACTATTTTGATGCTTAGTCAAATCTGGAAAGCAAACATATGAATCCTGCCTAATGCTGAAGCCATGAGAAGTCTGCCCACCCCCAAAACTAATTTTAATGCAGATAGGAAAACAATTTTCTGATGAGAAAGCTCTTAATAGAGTGTGGTGATAGCAAACAGCCAGGAGAGGGTCATGGGCTCTGGTGCAGCTAAGCAGCCATGCTGGGAAGAAACAGGAGGCTGTGCTGTGAAGGGTTGTGCAGTGGCTGGGGCAGGGGTGGGATTTAAGGATGACCAAAACCAAACGATGGAAGAGACCCCTTTGGTTGGTGGCTGGCCTCAGGGGTTGCTTCTCACATAAAGCAGAATTGCAGCACTCCTGGCCATTGCTGGTGAGGTGTTGGGGTCAGCTTGGGGTTCCTTGGCCAACCACTGCAGGAGAGAAAGAAGAGGTGTGGGAGTGCCTGCATTGTGATCAGTGTTACAGTGCTCTGAAATGTGTTTTCAGGCAAGAGGCATTTCATTTCCCACTTGTCTGCCCCTGTGTTTGATCAGAGGACTTGGAGTCTACCAGGCCAAGCAGGCAGGGATGGAAAGCCTCCAGGAAACTCAGCGTTTTCCCTTGGCTTCCCCTGTTGTTTTTACCTTCTTTCCTCACTTTGCAGTAATTTTTATTGGCAACCCTCACTCCCTGTGAGGGCTAAAATGCTGAGGTTGGGGGTAACCTTAGAATCTGTAGGAGTCCAAATTAGATGTTCACATCTGCACTGAGGGCACAGGAGCCTCCCTGACTCCCTGTAACCTGCGTGGTGTGGCTGGCCTTGGACTTCAGGTCTGTGGTATCTGGCTGCCTGTAGACCTTTGTCAGCTGTCTGGTTTTCAGTGGAACCCCTCCTGTAAGAGTCAGCTTGCTCATAATAAACTAATGAGTCATGCAAGCATGGAATTTCTTTCTGCTTTACCTTAGGATCAGGTTGTTGCATAAGCAAACTCCACGACTTCCCCAGATGAGGTTTGCTCTGGCATCTCTTCTCTCGTGGGAACCTTCAGGATTTTTTTGGGTTTTCTGAGCTGCCCTGAGAAATACAGACAGAAACACAGCTCCTGTGGGTGCAGGGAGTATTCCCTGTGTGCTGCTGCTGGCTCCTGCATGGACTCTACACACCCCAGAAGAGCGATGCTCCGTTGTGCCTTGCCCCATGTAGCCTCTGTGAGTCAGGCTGTGAGCTGTGCATGGATGAGCCCTGTGGTGGGTGCCTCTCATCCCACGATGGAAATCACACCAGGGTCCTGCTCTCCAGGATGTCTCATGGTGTCTCTATTTTGGGAGACGGTTGTACCAAAGAGAGTTTGGAGACTGCAGCGTGCATCAAATCCAGGACGTGTATTTGGCTCTGGCAGGGAGATGGAGGCTGGTTTGGTTTTCAGCATGGGGGTGATGTCCCCTGCTCATCCCTATCCCTGGAGCTGTTCTCATGCAAAGCCCCCACCCTATTCGCAGAGACCATCCCACCCTGTCTTTATGGAAGCTCTAGGTTGCCTCAAACACAGGCATGCAACAGTGTAACCCCTCATCTCCTAATAACCCTGTCCTGACCTTGGGGAAGGATTGTCAGCCTGCAGAAAGCAATGTGTCACAGTATCTATTTATATAGAGTCTTCCATTGTGGATGCTTCTTACTCATCTAACTTCACTTTTGGAGGCAGTTGTGGTGTTACATTTCAGGCCCGGTTTTTGGTTGACTTTGTAAGCTGGTAATGGCCTCACTATGAATTCATTTGGACACAGTGAGAAAAAGTCTCATGGAACAGAAGATTTCATCTGAGCTGGAAGCAACAACATAAATCCATAAGATTTACACTCTGAAATCCTGTGGGGGATACAGCAAATCTATGTTTCTTTATGCCATAGTGCCCAGACTGTAAAATGAAGTGGTGCTTCTGGTCCAGATGCAGTGAGTTGGGAACTATTTAAGTAATTGGTGTCCTCTTAAGACTGTACAGGAACTGCAAGCAGAGAGACAGAATTGGAAATGTGATCAAAGTACCTAGAATTGTATCTGATGACTACATTTATCCCAGACTATGTACAAGGCTTGCTTTGTCTGTCACAGGTATTATCCTGCTTATCTCTAGGTTGTGGCAAGAGATGTAAAACTCTCTTTTTTTTAATGGGAGGACAAGGGCAGTTTAGTTAGCCAAAATTTAATGACCCAAACTTGGTTTCCCCAAGACAGAAGAGAGTGGTGCCAGCCAGTATAGCACTCCCATTCCCTGTGGAGCTGAGCAGATTCACAGTAAACCAGAAGCTTGAAATGTGCTTTCAGTAGAGAAAGTGTTAGTAATCTTGGAAGAAAATTATTTTCTGCCCTTTTTAGAAACAGAAATTCAGCTATGCTGTTCTGTGCAACACAAATTTTGTCTTGCCAAGCCTGAGCTTTCAGCTCAATTCCCCAGCCCTTGAGTTTTGGTGGGAGATGGACACACAGAAAAGTCCTGGAGTCTCCATCACTCTGTATTTGGTGCTGCTGACTCTTGCCCTTGCTGAATCACAATGACACATCTGGCAGACCTTCACCTGAATGGTGGTTCATAAGCTTAGGTCTCTGTAGATGGATGTATTTCATTAGTGAAAAGGCAGCAGTATTTCCAAAGAGGGTAGAATCTCCAGAGACCCCTCTGCCAGTTCATCTGAGGTAGGTTTTAACTCCAGCTCCAACTTGGCCTTGGCCCCCTGAGATGAGATTTCTTCACTGAACCTATTAAAAGCCAGATTAAGATCTCTAGCAGAGGTCATTTAGAAAACAGTGAGAGAATTCTGAGGAATATTTGTTTTCCTCTCAATCCTCAAAACAATCCGGGGAATGCGTTTGGAGTCAGTTTCTGAACTTAACCCTCTCATCCCCAGGGAAAATAATTTGGTGTGCTGCCTGGGATGGGGTGAGCTGCACCCCAGCACTGACTTCCCAAGCCATGTTGATTTTCTGGAGCACACAGCAGGATTTGTGTTGTGTGGGGGTTATGCCATGAGGAGAGGGTGACTAAACCTGATGGGTTTGCAGTTATATAAATTGGCATCAGCCTGTACTGTTGTGTGCACAGCACAGGGATGACTCAGAGGCAGGAGCCGCGTGTCGGGGATTGACAGCCCGGGGCAAAGCTGATGGATCCGTGTTGGGTCTCCTTGGGTGCCCCCTCATCTGCCATGGGTGCTGGGGGTGCTGACTTCTCCCACTTAAGGGAACAGGGAGTTTTAGTACTGAGCCTCTGGGGTTGCAAACAAGTCAAACAGTGAGTCAGCATTAGGTGGAAATCCAATGTTGTGTATGTGGGCTGTTGAAATCCACAAGAGCTGATAGGAAAATGAGCCTGTCTCTCCATGGTGGTGAGTCCACTGCTGTCTGTGGGAGGTGGGATCATGTTTAAATGCAATGATAAAGGATGGACTGGAATTGGAACTCTGCTGCAAGCCCTGTTAAGCCTAGGAACCAGCCCTAAAGCTTGGAGTGCCTTGGGTTCTACAAGGAGATGCCTATTGATTTAATTCTAAAACCAGCTGTATCAATTGC
Organism: Argya squamiceps; assembly: GCA_037834095.1. Taxonomy (NCBI): domain Eukaryota; kingdom Metazoa; phylum Chordata; class Aves; order Passeriformes; family Leiothrichidae; genus Argya; species Argya squamiceps. Next base: position 6,068,348 of record JBBMKD010000053.1, read on the forward strand.
ATCCTATCCATAGAAATGTGTGCAAAACAGCCAACAGCTTCTCTTTTTTTTTTTTTTCTTTTTTTTTTTCTTTTTTTTGCAAAGTCAACTCTTAGTACATTTTACTCCTTGGTTTGTTCATACTCTAAATTAGTATGCACTGGTGTTCTAAAATGAGAAGCCAACTCCATCAGAATCTCATAAGGGAAAAGAATTATTTGTACCACTGAGAAAGATTTTGCTGGTAAGACTCCTTTCTATTAAGAAAAGAAAAAAAAAGAAAAGAAAAAAAGAAACACAGAAGAGAACATTTTACCTGGGACTCATTGTGTTCTTTTATGACGATCATCAATATTCAGAACTCATGCCTCCAAAACTACAGATCTAAAAAAAAGTTTAAAAAAATCTAAATTTTTCTAATTTAAATTAAATTTCTAGGTTATGAAACTTAGATCTACATGCTTGAATTTTCCTTTTTTCAGAGGGGATCAGGAGCTTGAAAAAAGAAAGGCTTATGCCATCCCACTTTCCCCCACCCTGCTTAGAAATCTTTGCTGGAAGGCTCGCTCTGGGAGCCAGGGCGTTTGGAAAAGGACCAGGAATCACAGGAGTGGGCAGTGCTGGCGCTGCCTCAAATCCCCTGCTAATAAACACACCAACTGAAGCCAGATGGTAAAAGTGCATTTTTATCAAGTTTTATGTGGATTAATGATTCCAATAAACATTTTTCTCCTTTGTATACATTCAGGGCAGCATTTGCGCGACATCTAAGAAAATTTAGTGAACTTTCTCTGGCTTTCTCAGTGCTACACTCCAAGACTGGCTTTGTCTGAGCTGCCTCAACCTCCTCTCATATTTGCCATTTGTATGAGCCACAAGACTGCAGTAAGACAGTGGTTGCTGATCCCTGAGGGGTCTGGTTTTCCCTTGATGTGTCTGTGGCTTTCACCATAGCAAGAGTTATTTGTGCATGTGGAGGGGATTAGTTAATGACCAGATTGTCTCTCGTGATAGCCACACTTTCTGGGGTGCTTTTGTCTTCATTAAGGTTTGGTGCATGGTAAAAACAAGTATTACTGCCCTTGTTTCAAGATGGGAAACCTGAACTGTTGCCTGTTTGGTGGGTAAATAATGTGAGCTGCTGCAAAGTAAGTGATTTATTGTATAGTCAGTGTGCTGTGGTTCAACAAGACACCTCTCCTCAGCCGTGCTCCTGGAAGAGCTGTGGGTGTCCTCTTAACCTGGGCAGCTGCTGGGAAGTGGGCTTAGCCTGAGAGGAGAGCTAATTAAGCTGACATGAGGTTATGTGTGTGCACATTTCTTACTGAGTGTGTTTGTAACATTTCTAAGCTTCCAGTGTTGGATGTGGGAACTGGCCTGGTGGTCTGCTCAGGTTGATGAGGTTGGGTCTCAGCCCCCACTGCATGCCCCAGCCTTCCCAAAGCTGTCAGGAACAGTTGTGGAGGGAGAACAGGGCAGCCTGAAGGCTTTGCTAAGCCCTCGTTTTGTCAAGGAGTTTCCCTGGTTGTTGTGCAGAATCTATGCTGGTATTTATACCTGTGATCATTGTGCTGCGTGCTCTGGTTTTCCAACAGCTCAAGAGAAGCCCTCATCCCAGGGCTCACTCTGGGGGTGGTATACAGTGTCTGGGAATGACTCATACAGCTGCTGTGTGGCACATCTACTCCTCTCCAGATGTAAAATTAAACACATGCTTTTAGTGTTATCTTGACCTAGACTAATGCTGCTATTTCGGGGGTTTATGTCAGAGGCACAAAAAACCTGGAAATCAGTGATGGAAAAGACCTATGAGATCATCCCTTCCACCCACAGGGTTGTTCCCTGCAAAATATTCTCCATCATTTTGTCCAAAGTAGTCAAAATTCACTCAAGTGAGAGGGATCCTAAGGCTTCTCAAATCTTCCAAGATGCCAGGGAGGATGTAGATTCATCCCCAGTCTACATCCAAAGTTAATTTTACCTTATTTAAACCTCCCTCCCAAGTTCAAGTCCCCAAGACTGGTCCTGTTCTTCCTGCTGTTCATAGCCAGCACAGTACAAGGAGGTGAACGTAGGCTGCTCAGCCACCTGTAATGGGATGAGTTTGTAATCAATCCTCAAATAATTGCCCAGGGCCTCTCCCTGTCACAAGGGTGGTGTAGGATGGAAAGCCTCATACCCCAAGGCTGCATTTTCTCCATCCCTCTGAGGCACAAACTTCCCACAGGGCATTTTTTTATCTAGTTGAAATATCTCATTTGCTGCTTCATGGGATGTGTACACCCAGACTGATGGCCCAGCTGTGTTTCTTTTCAAAGAAAAAGGCAAAATTCCCACTGAATGGGAGAGGGCTGCTGCAAAGTGGGTGGTGGCTACCTGATGGACAGGAGCTGGATTAGACCATGTCAATATGTCCATGTGTTTGGGCTGCTGGGGACACCACCCCTTCCACCAAACCTTATTTGTGAGATGTTGCAGGCTGCTAACAACCTCTGCTAACAAGTACTGTAAGATCACCGAGACATCTATTTTTAATATAAAATGCAGCTGCAAAAAAAGAGGTCCCCACATAACAGATTTTACAGATAAGTTGGAAAAGAAAATAATCTCTGTCTGCAGGGCAGGGACTGTGTGTGCCAGCTCCCTGCTTTGGCTCAGCTCTGTGTCCCATCTCACCCTCACATCCCCTGGGAGTGGAAATGGAAACCTCTGCTCTGAGCTCTGGCAGTACAAGTGGATACCAGGGGAAAGTTTTTGCCAGGATTTTGCAGGAGCCAGCTCTTGCTCCACTGCAGCAGTTAAACTCATGAGTGCTCTGAGCCTGCACAGCCCTCCTGGCACAGGCTGAATAGGTGTTTGTGGTTGGTTTGGGGATTTTTTTTGCACCAGGGTCATTTTCTTCTTGGGCTTCTGAGCACTCATCTGTGAAACATGAAATTGTCTGACCCTGAAGCTCATCCCTGGATTGGTGAGATCCATAAACTTGAAGAGAACAATATTTTCCTTCCTTTATACTCGGAGGAGTCTTCACACTGCAATCACTCAGCAGACAGCAATTTTCAGCTGTCTTTCCTTTATATCTTCAGTAGGATATGAACATCTTTGGAAGTGTAAATTTACAGCCAAGGATCACAAAATGATGCCTCACTCTGTGGTTTTTCCTGGGTGAGCTTTATGTAGAGAACACAGCTGCCACCTCTGAGGAGCTGCAGTATAAATGGTGATAAATAGTTGCCCTGGAGGACCCATCCAAGATCCCTGGGACGGCTCCAGGCTGCACACACGGGATGTGACAGGACGGGCTGTTCAGTGCCATCACCTGGGGATATCCTGCCTGACAGAGATCCCAGGTAACCTGAGATCCCAGAGCTTTGCCAGGACTGGTGCAGCCCCTCAAACATTACAGGATACTGATGCATGAATGGAAGGAGAAAGGAAAACGTTCTCATGTCCAAGCAGAACTCTGATTCATTTTGAGCATGTGCTAGAGGACAGAGCTGAAGAGTGAAAAGTGCCTGTCAGAAAACCACCTTTTGCTCCTGCTAAAAATTCTATTAATTTTACTGAAATCTGCTTGAACTGGCTGCAATCCCCAGGATGTAGCTGCACCTTCTTCCCATACAGCTGCCTCCTACTAGCCATATTCCCCCATCTCACTTCCATTAATCTTTCCATATTCATCTGACCTTCTGATATCTCATTTATTTGCTCTGCAAATCCCTCTGGCCAGGATCTGTCTCTATAAAATGTATAGTGATTGTCCAGTAGAATTTCAGTGTGTAATTTTTTGAGTCCACAAAAAATGGCAGCTCCAATCATATAGGCTGCTTTTACAGGTTGCTATCCATGTGACTTGAGCCAGCTTCTAAAAACAAAATTACCTTCTGTAACAAAATAATATAAACATCAGGTCTCATCAGAATTTAGCTCTATAATATCCAGAAAATATGGGAAAATATGCAAAAATTCTGTTATTCATATGAAGCACAAACACTTGAAGCATACTGGATTATTTGTCATCATTGCCAGGCTCTACGGTGCCTGCATCCATTTCTTACCACCCACAAGAGCTGCTTTCAGAGTAACCAGACTGAGTCATTAGTGTCCTTAGCTGCAAATTTTGCTCTTTGAGCTTCAAGCTGCTTCTTTGCGTGGTGCATTTGTGCCGATTCACTGGGGCGTGGATCATTTGTTTTATTGACACATCCACGGGACAAAGGGCTGAGTGGAGGCAAGCCTGGGGTGGGGATATCGAACCTTTTGTCTCTGGAATCATTGTGGTGTGCCCTGGGCTGGCAGGGGACAGCAGCCATCCCAAGCCAGTGGCCTTTGTGCACTGGTTTGGAGGTCATGACTCTGCCTGGGGCAGCTGGGTGTCCGTGCTGTGGGAAATTCACCAGAGGGATGTATGGAAGATGCTCTGCTGCTGTTGGCCATGCAGCAGGGCAGCACAGGACCTGGCCTCTGGGGGGTAACAGGGCTGGTTCTCTCTCCTGTGCCCTGCTGACAGGCCCACTGCCTGCAGAGCAGTGCAGACAGGCTTTGGCCATGGCATCGTAAATTCTGGACCAATTATTACTGTTCTACTCAAGGAAAATGAAGAGAAATCAACTGTTGGAGCAAAGCCCTTCCTCAATTCCTACATGCATCAATTTCCAACTGACAGTGGAACCATGAAATCTCTTGAGTTTTATTATAAAATTACTAAACAACCAAGAGGCTGGACCCTTGTTTTAAGTGGAAGCCTCAGTGCAGCCTCATCTCTGAAGCTGCTCTCCACTTCTGCAATTACCCATTTACAGTAAACAGGAGAATGTGATACAGTTGGCCTCACAGACACGAGGCTGTTATTGGCAGCACAGTAGACTCAGCTCATAATTTGCTCTGCTTTTGGAAGTTCTCTACAACAGGTCAGCCATGGAGAAAAGGGAGCATTTCCAGCATGACATTCTTGCACACCAGTGGCCTGTACAGATGATTAACAATAACACAGCAGTTCTGGTTGGCAGGAGAACCTCTTCAGCTTTGGCACAAAAGTGCCAAGAGCTGAGCTATTGGAAGTTTGGCATATTGTGTGGATACAAAATCAAGGTGTAGTTCTGCAGTTCCAAAGTGTGAAAGAGGCAAGAAGGTTATCAGAACAAACCTCATCTTCTTTCTTTAAAGCCTAAATCCTTCTTTAAACAATCCATCCAAAACCTCATCCTTTAAGGCAGATGTATTTTTTTAAGGTTGAAGGCACAGACTGGGTGCTAGAAAATTTCAGCTTTGCTGCTGTTTCTTGCAGTGTTCCCTCACATTCCCGTGTCCAAAAAATATGACTGCTCAAGATCTCTATTTCCATACCAGTAAATGGGGACCACAACATCTCTTAGTCACAGCAGGATTATGAGCTTGAATGAATTTAGTATCTCTGAAGTGCTCTGATGGTAGGTGCAAAGTCTTTCTGTAAGAACTCACAATTCCAGCTAGAGAACAGTTTTGTGTGGTGAATGCCAAGGTTAAAAAGGTGTGAAGCCAATTTAACTTCCAAATTCTGCAGGTCTTGATGCATCATCAGAAAACCTGTGAATTCAGGCCCTTACTGCTGAGTGGTCAATCAGGATCAGACTCTTCCACGCTCTTGCTGAAACCAATCAGAATACGCCCATAATAATGCAATGCTGCTCAGAAATCATGGTAGACATAGGTTCTGGGAATTATTTTTTTGTCCTAGACATCTTGAAAGACAAAAATAATTCTCCAGCCTTTATCAACAGGAATTCTTTTTCTGGGAGAACCTCTTGCTTGCTGATTGAAAGCTTTTTACCCTGTGAAAAAATAGCAATCTTGTCAGGAGTTGTGGAGTTCAGCACAGTGTTAGCACTGCAGCAAAAAGCTCTTTTGCTGTTTCAGAGTTGGAGTTCTTCATTGGGCCCACGTGTTTATGATGACTAATTTCCCACTTTTACCTAGGAGTTACTTAATCTAAGAGTTCCCAGTGGGATAAATGGAACAGGAGTGAGGGCAACAGTGTGCAGCTGTCAAGGTGAAAAGAGAGAAAATACCCACATATTGTGCTAGGCAGGCTCTTAAAAAATGTTCTGGCTTTGCCAGGAAAGATAAGGGTCCCTCTGTAGCTGTAAAATTTCTGTGCAACTAACCATAAGTGCTGCAAAAGTTGGGAAAATGGTCATACATCCTGCATTTTGGGAATGGTCTCCAGCCTGTGGCATTGCTGCTTCATGCCCCAGGTACTGCTCAGTCAGATACAGATACTGCCAGCCTTGGCTGGCTCTGAGAATGGCAGTAAAACCCATCCCTGTATCCTTTGGGATGCTTTGGTGCTGGGCTGGTGGGTGAAGATTTACACACTGCTGACCGTGGATATTCAGAGTCTAAGGCATCAAGTTTCTGTTTCTGGATATTGGTCTTTTCCCCCAAATCCATTGCATCCCACTTGGGAAGAGTAGGGAACCATAGCAAAAACATGATCTACTCATACAAATAACTCTTGATTCCAGCTCTGAGGGGTGTGAAACTGTAAAAGAGAATGCTACAAGTCAGGATTCATTATTTTGAGGGTATGGGAGTTGTCCTTAAAACTGCTGCTTCTCTTGATGGATATAAATGAATTACCCCCAGTTCTGTTGCCAGGTTATGATTTGCTGAACGCTCTCGCTCCAGCAGAATCCTCAGGGATTCCTGAATCAACTTTTAAATTAAGCAGGGGAATAGGGTCCAATATTGTGCCTCTCATTGATCAGGTTAGGCACTGCCTTTGTTTCACTCCTGATTCTTTAAAATGGATTGGAGTTGTCAAACTTGTGTTCCTGGGGCAAGTCACGTCAATAACCAGCGTTTGTGTGGGAATGTAGGGCTGATTATAGGGTTTTCCATACAAAGTTGAATGTTTTAGCTCAAGAACCACAGACGAAATGTGGCAGCCTCATTTGAATCTGCAAAGACCCAACATTAGCTACAAGACTGCTTGGTGTTACACCACATCTCTGAATAGATGTACTTTTATAGAATACCTCACGCTGAAAATCTAATTAATTGGAGAACGGTTATCACATTACCAGCCTGACTGATTTTTTTTTTTTGGTGAAAAAATGTGTGTTTAAAAGTCTAAATGCTCCTATTACAATGATTAATTATCTGGAGAAAATTGAAAGCACACAAGAAATTATCAAGAAAGAACATTTAGACATCATCTGTCTTCCTAAAAACACTTGTCTCAGTGTATAAAGAAGAATATTATTGCAGTGTAGATGCTGGCTACTTGGGATGTATTTTTTCTGCCTTCTCTTTAAGTGCATTCTTGCTACAATATTTTTTTTTAAATATACATAGTGCCTAAATGGATAAAAGATATATTGAAAATTTAAATGGAGTATTTCTCTGGAGAAGATTGATTTCCCTGCTGCCTCAGATGCAGTTTAATTTTTGTGTTACTTATGAAATAATGAGAAATTGACTTTAATGGGGAGAAGCAATGGCACAGAGCACTGGTGATGTTGCAGAGTGTGGGTCAGCAAGGAGCCTTGCCTCGGGTGTTTATGATCTGTGACAGTGTCACAGGGATTGCAGTTTGGAGAAGGAAACATTGCCAAAGCCAGAACCAGTGGAGCAGACACCCAGCCACCTGTAAAACTGTGTATTCTCACTCCTTATTAACTGAGGGTCAGGGCTTATTAATTATATATGACTTGATGATGAAATATCTTGTTAAAAAAAACCCAGCACATAATGAAACTTGATAGCTTTACATTAGGCAAGATGGAGATGGGTCTTTTATAACCCAGCATGTGGTTAGGAGAGTAACATTTACTCCTGCTTAGAGAGTTGTACAAACTGAGAACATCCATGTTTTGAAAATAGAAAATCAGCAATGGATTAGTCCTGTACCAGTCATTTCCAACAGATTGAAAATTACAGAAGGAAAATAACCAGCATCTGGGTTTTTTTTTCTTAGGAAATCAAGCAAACCAAAACAAGAAGTGGACCAAAGGAATCCCAGGCAAAGAAAAAGAAAAAAAAAAAAAAAAAAAAAGAAGAGTTATGTAGATTACACAGGGTGCTCAGACAAAACCCACAAAAGCCAAACTTTCCTGGCTGACATAAGGCAGAGCTCACACTGCAAGCGTTACCTCCTGACAAGGAGCAGTTGACACCATCACTGGACCAGGGTGGAATAGGGAGCAAGGGGGTGGAAACACAGCTCGAGAATAGCTCCACTTGTTTAAGCCAGCCTTGCTCTGGGAGCCAGTGTGCCACTCTCAGAACTTTGTAAAACTTCTGTCCACTAAAATCTTTGGCTCACTACACAGAGCTCCGTATCAGGGTCTGAATTAAATCCATTTATAGTAGCTTTGGAGGAGATCAGGGCTGGGTGGAATGCCTTTAGCAAAGCAACTGAATGTTACTAACCATCCCAGTGTCGCCTGTGCAAACAGCCAAAGAAAATAACAGTGAAATGAAAAATAAAGCACCTATTTCTCCTGCTTTGTACATGTAGGAAGTCCTAGGTTCAGCCTTCAACTGATCCTTATATATGCTCTCAGAATCAAGGACCTGAGTCATATGTGTGAGCATGGCAAGATCAAGTGAAATTTATTCTTAGAATGAATATGATCTTTGATTTTTGAAACATTTTCAAGAATAAGATTAAGACTTCTGTTGCCTTGGTATAACTTTCAAACCAGGAGCTCCCCTAGTGTTCTCAGTGTCCACATTCAGCATATTCAGAGATGCTTATACATAAAATAATGAAAAGAAGAAAGAAAAGAAGTCAGTGTTCAGACACATTAATGGTCACACATAAAAGAGTAAGTGAATTTTGTGAAATACTCTCACTTTTTTTTTCTTTCTAATCGTTAAGAAAGATTGTGCTGATGCCAGTAATAAATAAAAACCAGCTGAGCACATTTTGGAGTTACTGTGGAGCTTTTTATCACCAGAAAAAGCCCAGCCCTGCTGCTGTAATTACGTGATGCATAGCACAGTTGTCTCACCCTTCTTTCTCCTGAAATGAACAAACAATCACTCTGCCACACTTGCTGTATCTAAACAACTGATATCTCTAAACAACTGATATCTCCAAACAATCCCTGCTGCTGCTAATAATGCTCTTAAAAATATTTATTGCAAATAATGATGTCCCTGTGTCATTTGTGGTGCAAATGAAGGTGCATTAGTTTCTGGAGGGCACCACCATCAACTTTCATTGTGCCCACCCAGTGCAGTGAGTCCTGACATCCCCAATGTGCCATGTGAACCTTCACTGAAAGTCTGAACCAGCTTTAAAGAGATGCTGCAGCTGCCCTGAATTTTAGTGAGTGAAGTTAAGTCTCTGTAGCCACAAGTTACTCCCTCCAAAGCCTTCCTTTCTGAGCAGAGGAAATCTTTTATCTGATTGTATTTTTACAGTTACCTGGTGCATAGTCCCCTTCTCTTGGTGTGAAATTCAACATTCACCACCCAAACATATAACCCAGAGTAGAGACAGAAAAATAATTCACTTCAATACCTAAAAAATCAAAGGTTGCAGAGAAGAAAAAAAGCTTTTGGGGGAAGATTTGCCCAGATTGGTCCTTGTTGAAGAGGTCTAGTGCTGTGTTGGGTTTAGGACAAATAAATGTTGCAGTTTCTGGTTTGTAACCACAAGTGGCTGTGTTACCGTGGTTTAGTTACTCTCCATTGTTTGCTGTTTGTTGCCTTCAGGATTTATTTGTCTGGTTTCACTTCCCACTGCGAGGGGAGAAGCGGGCACACAGCTGGTTACTGCAGCTCAGCTGTACCTCCCCAGGCAGCAAGTCCTTCATCCTGGCTGTACATCTGTGCCTTCGTACTGCCAGAGGGAAAACACCATTTTTGGGCTCCATGGATATGAATGTGCCCCTCAAACACTGATTCACTCAGAGGCTGCTCAGGTGCTGTGGGGCTGAAGCACAGAGTGCTCCAGCAGAAGCTGAGGAGGCTTTTTCAGCCTGGAGGAGAGATGACTCAAGAAAGACCTTTTTGCTGTCTACAAGCACCCCCAATGGCAGGATGTAAAGAACAAGGAGCTCAACTCTCCTCAGAGGTTTGTGGTGACAGGAATAGGGGCAACAGGCACAAGCTGCAAGATGAGAAATTCCAGTTAGATGTAGGAAAAGCTTTTTTTACCACAGATGTCATCAGATGGTGGAGGCTGTCCAGAGCATCTGGGGCATCTCCACCTTGGCAATGTTCAAAATTTGGCTGGACATGGCCCTGAGCACAGGATCTAGTTGGATGTTTTACATGGTGGGGTAGACTAGAGACCTCCAGGGTTACTAAAATTACTCTGTGACTAGTAGCAAATCCCACTGAAGATTCAAAACCCAGGAGGTGAATAGCAGTTTTTCTCTGGTTGGTTCCCCCACCTTGTGTTGATGGTCTGGGTTCATGGTATGACCAAGCAGTGTCTGAATTAGGGTAGGTGTGGGTGTCTCAGAGGCAGATGGAAATCACAGATGGGCTGAGGAACGAACAACTCACAACATGGCACCATGCCTGCTGTGGGGCAGGACCTTGGGCAGGTTGGAGGCTGGATGGGCTGGGGAGAGGTAGAGGAGTCCTGCTGTGACCTGAAGCAGACATTGACTCCAGTGAATCAATGGCACAGGTGATGGGATTTTAACAGCTATTTAGCAAGCCCAGTTCTGGTGTTTTTTGCTTCCTTGATAACTTCAGGTAACGGAAGGTTGTTGCATTTTCTGGCTAATTTTGAGCGCTGCTCCTTGAGCCTTAGCCCTAGAGCTGGCCTCCATCTGCCATCCTGCACACCAACCAGCTGCTCAGTGTCAGAGTTTTATTGACACCCCATCAGCAGAGCCACGTGGGCATTCCAGACCCATCTCTGAGCCTGCCAGGACCTTTCAGCTGCTTCCCCAACTCTCCTGCCTGTTTCAGCTGCTCACAGGCTCTTGCCTCTTTTGGATGTACCTCAGTGCAAAGAGAGACCTCAGAGCTTGGTGTGGAGGGGAGACATGAGCTGAATTGATCCTACTTTTTCAATAAGTTCAGAGCTTTCTATACTAAAAGTAGAAGTTTTCTCCTTTTGATAGGAGGATGCCACTTCTGTGTCCTGCTGTGTGGTTGTTAAAATGTGCCCAGGAAAGCAATATTGCAGGCAAAATGGGAGAGGCTTTCAATGAAGGCTGGAGCATCTCTTTGGAGTCAGTGTATTGCTGATTTGCTCTCAGAGTGAAGAAATAACCCATGGTTAAAACAGCACTGAAGTAAGCAAATGTTTTCTGGACAGGCTCTTAAAGACTTTCAAAGGCAGCTGAGCCCTGGGGAATGAAGTGAACCAGGCTTGCCTGGAAATCAATATCCACAAGCTGAATTTTCACATTTTTGAAATGCAGTCAGTTCATTTGGGTGCTTAACCATCTACTTGTCCTCAGCCAAATGCTTCAAAATATTTGGCATGTATTTTCTTGTCTACCAGCTTTATGTCTGCTTTTATTGTCTCCCTTTGCCGCTCCATAGTTGCTGTGAGGAGCTTTGCAGCTCGTGTTTTCAAAAAGAAAAAGTATTTATCATGTTTTCTTTCTGGAGTTTTGAAACTTGCTTTGTATAAAAATTTCAAAGTACTGTAGGCACCTATCAGTTCAACCTAAAAAGAATTTATCTGGGATCAGAAAGAGATATTCCACTAAATTGAGCTTGTGCCATTATTTATGATCAACATCAGCAGGGAGGATTGTGGGGAAAAAAATTGGAAATCTTCATTATTCCACTGCACCTGTATTTTTTGCTTTTCCCTTTTGGATCCCAAACTCAGCCTTGCCATGCTGCCTCAAAGTCTTTGTGTCCAGTCCTCCCACATGGGCTGTCCTGCACTTGTGGCAGCTGCCTGGCATCAGCATAATGAAGCTCCAGCACAGCAAGGAGCACTGTCCTGCCTTTGGACTGATTTCTTCCTGTCTCAGGAGTTTCATCCACATTTCTCACCTAATTCACTGTAACCCTGAAGAGCATCATCCTTTGCTCCTATTGAGGCAAAAAAAAAAAAAAAAAAAAAGAAAAAGAAAAATCAATATTCAGCTGCTTACTTACTAGAAGAATTGATACTCAGCAAAACTGATCTGAAGTCATCAATTGAGAGGCTCTGGGTTTTCACATAACCTTCATTTTTTCGAGATGCTTTCCTCAAATTGCATGGACCCACATGTTCCTCAGACAGCTCAGCTGAAATTGTCCTGGGTTTCCCCAAAATGAGAGAGCTTTTTTTGTGTGATCATGGCAATTTCAATATTCTTCCCAAAACTAAAGGGCAGGAGGTTATTTGAGCTGCAAAGCACTGAAGGGAGCAGAGGCTGTAGATGATAAGTGGAACTTGCAGAAGTAATTTGGGTGAGATGTGGCTCTGGCTAGCAAAGCTCTGTTAGGAAACCACTCAGGCTTTCTGCTAGGCATTACACATTCCCAATTTTATAAACTGTGCTGGAATCATGCTAGCAAAGTGAAATGCATTTCCAGGCATAACCCAGCAGATTTCATTTTAATAGCTGCAGCAGATCTCTGCTTGTGGAGCTGAACATTGGAGCCTGGGGCTGGAGATGGGGACAGCAAGTGTCCGTCCTGGGGAGGCTTTCTGCTCTCTTACAGGCTGTCTGGAAAAAAAAAAAAAGATAAATGCTGGTTGTACTCTGCTATTTCTGTAATAGGAGGATGAAGAAGGAAAGTGGAATAGAACAAGCCAAAAGCAGAAGGGAGTAGAATCAGGAATAAGGAAGTGTTAATTGTTCCTTGTCTCCTTGGGATGGATGGAGTGAGTCTGTTGCCCATAAATTTCACGATGCCACAGCACCCTAGTCATAAACTCCATCTCAGGCAGCAAGACAAATTGATCTGAGGAATAGTGTAATACTTCCTTGGCTTCAGACCAGTGTTTTGGGTAGATCTGTATTTTCCAGTGTTTCACTGACGGGGCTGGAGGGGACAGCTCCTGGGTGGGGTAAGGCCAAATCCCCATCTGCCCTGAGTTAATGAGTGACGTGGGATGGGAAAGGTTGGCAGAGAAAGGTGGATTACAGCCAGTCCCTCCTGTTGTTGGTTTAGAAGTGATGGGAGTGTGGTGTGGGTGCTTGGCAGGAGCTGGATTCAGGTAACGTGGTCTGTGATGTGGCTCTCCTGGACCGACCAAGACTGTCACCATCCTGTGACTGTTCCCTGGGGGGTTGGTGGGCAGTACAACACTGACACTGCAGGTGCTGCTTGGCCCTGGGCAAGCGTTTGCCAAGGTCTTCCCCTTGCATTCACCCTGTGATTTCAGTCAACCTCAGACAGCTACCTGGACAACAGGAAGGTTGAACAGGTAGGAGACACAAGAGGCATGGTGAGGACTCCATCAGTCACCCATGAGCAACTTTGTGTGGCATTGTGATGGTTGATCCCAGCCTGCACACCCCAATGGTGCCATATCCCTACTCATTTGGGGTGAAGTGGGATCATTCCTGTGCAGCATGGTCACTTGGCCTTGACTGTTATTCAGGGGATTTTGCTGTTCATGGTCTTGTTGATCATGCTAATTTTGGTGCACAGGGAGCTGAGGGGGTCTGTCAGTAGTATTTACACTGCTGTGCTTGGAATAAGGAGTAAAACTACCAGACATATAATTCATTCCTAATATTTCACTACGAAGCTTTTTGCTGCTTGTCTCCCTGTGGATGTAATTAGTCGTGGGAGCTCTTTTTTAAAAGTAATTACACCATTAAACACATTTTGGCATCAGCAACAAAAATGCATGGTTGGGCTCCATAATTACACCTCTTAATGACATTACATAATTGTACGTAAGAGTCTGTGAAGCAAACAATGCTTGGGCTCCCTCTGACTCGCTGCTGCTTTGATCTCCAGAACAGTTGCTGGGAGTGGAAACTCTGCATCCCTCATCTGGGTGAGCTGTGCTTGGAGAAGCTGTTTTCTTCCCAGATCCACTTCCACTCAATGTGAAAAGCCACTCGAGTTCCTAACTAAGAAATCAAAGCCAAACAACATGAGCCTGGGAGCTGCCCAAGTGGCTCACTTCCTCTGGGTTTCTAAAAATGTACGTGTCCATGAGACATGTTTTTGTTCCTCTTTCTTCTATACACAACATTGTGGAAGCTTTAAGTAAAATCTGTCCCTAAATAGGCGTCCCCGGGATGTGCAGCTGCCAAAACAAAAATCAGGCAACCAAACTGGGCTCCTGCCCTGAAAATAATCCATCCTGTTATCTTTTCCTTTTCTTTTTAATCCCTTCTATTTAGTTTCCTTGACACTTTTTCTTAAGGAATACTGTGCCTGGCCAGTTTCCTACTTGGTGGCAGTGTCCATGTGAGCACTGTGCCAGGTAAGTGGTCCAGCTATAGGGATGACTGGAGGATTGGACCTCCTTTGGACTGTCAGCCAAGGTTTAAGTTAATTTTGTGTTCCTTGGTGGCTTATCCTGGTTCTCTCACAATTTCTCTGATACCCTTTTGGGAAACAGTGCAATGAGGGGTGTATCTGAGCTCGTACAATTGAATTTACACATAGTCCTATGAAAAAGCAAAGCTGGAAGTAAAACTTTGCAATAGCAGCATCAGCTTATTTCATTTCTAGTATCTGTCTGCGAGAGCACTAAGTGGACTGTCGAGGAACTTCTAGATTAGTCAATTCTATCTCCTTGTAAAACCACCTGATTGCTTTTTCTAAAATATGTTACTCTGCAGTTAGGCATTGTGTAATCATCTGTTCTCACACATAAGCAAAATAAATGTCTGCTTACACAGGATTGCCCTTTTGATTTGGAAAAAAAAATGAAATCCACTGCTACTGTTTCAAGGTCTGTGTAACTTGTCTGCACAGAATACAGTTATCTTAAGAGCATAAGAATACTCGTTTTCAATTTTCCAGAAAGTATTCTATGTAGAAATGTTCAGTTTTGAAGCAGATGTTTTCTGAAAACTATTTTGTTAATCTCGTCCTGGAAAGGGTTACAGTTCATGCCTCACATCTCAGAGAAAAGCATACGGTAATGGACTTTTTATAGGGTGAGGAGACACCAATTCTGAATTTAGAACCATTCTAGTATTATTCATTATAATGTTTTCTCCATCTGAATTTTTATGGCTAGTTTGGTAGCCTCTTTGTTCTCTATCTGATTCTCTGAAATTGCCTGCAGAATAGTAGTTTGTTGAAGACTGCTGCATGTCTGCCAGACAGAAGTTGATCTCTGCCATCAAATAAAATGTAGACAAGAAGTTTCTTCTGTTCAGAGAAGAATATGAAGGGCACAGAAGAGGCTGTGCTAGCTCAGCTGGTGCTCCCTGAAGTGCTGGGTGTGGAAATTTTGGCTTTAAGTGCAGCTTCATTTTGGTTGTTGAAAAAAAATGGTCTGGTGGTTCTTTCCTGTTCCCTGGCAGCAGTGCCAGGATGAACCATGTTCATCCATGGTTGTTTGCTTGGTTGTGTCTGTGGTGAACTAAGTCACGTGCACTCAGTAGTGTCAGAGATGGTAAGGCTTGATATTCTGCTGTAAATTATGTTTGTGGTTTGGAGCATCAGTCAAAATTCACAATGAAAACTAATTTAGCAGTTTCAGGACGCTTCTTTTCATGTTTTTCACTGAAAAGAGACTAATGTGTGCACTAGCAATATTGGCCAGCAAGTTTCTACTTAGCAATTTGAGCCTGTGAATATTTTGCCTCTGCTCCTGCCCTCTCACTGGCTCCACACTGAGCACATCATCCAGTTCATGCCCTGGCCTACTACAGGAAATCTTTACTGGAGATGGACCACTGCATATAAGATTTTCCCAGGATGTGAATAAAAAGCATGGGAATCATTGCTGCAGTTTATCAGATCTCATCTCTTTCCAAACTAAATTAAAACTTCATGCTTTGGCTGGGCTCTTTTCAATGTCATAGTGCTGCCACTGAGGTCTGTACAAAGCTGGGCAAAGCAGCAGGGCTGGGAGCAGTAAACCTCCTGCACACCCTGCAGTTTGGAGAGGAGGAATGTGACTGCAGCTTTCCAGTGGGATCATCTGTTCTGTGTCTTTGGAAATACCAGAAGGGCACAGATGAGTGTTGCATATGGCAATATATGGCAACTCCAGCCGTAACCGTTTTGCTCTGTTGGAGAAATATGGCCACGAACCCAGGAGAACAGCACTTTATTTTGGCACAAGTGAAGTTATGAATGTGTGGCACGACTGTGGGGTGTCTAAACTCTCAGCTTAGTGAAAAATTTTGCAGCACTGAGAGTAGTGATAGTAGGTGTTGCTACAAAGTCTAGATTTTCTCCTATAATGACATATATGCAGGCTGCTCTCTAAAACAACAAGGCCTCTCAGTGGAGAGTGCCAGTTATACAAAATAAAGCAAAAAGAAATTTGAAGCAGGTCTCAGAGCAGGAAGCATTAGTGATATTTAGAACTTTTCTCTTGCAGGGTTGCGTCCACATTGGCTCTTCTTGAGAATTGTGTTCCCCTCCCTGGAGCTCTAAATACCACCTGTGTGCAGATGTGAGCCAAAGGCATGTAAACCCCTAGATTCAGCATGGAGAGTGATGTGTCTCAGTTATTAAACTGGATACTGATCTAAGCATCTTTTCCAATAGATGGAAAAATCTCAAGTATGATCTCTTCCTCATCACTTGTCTTTTACAGTATCTCTTTCCACCCACTCTCCCCCCCTCTTCTACTTATAAATGTGCAATTTCCTGAAAAAAAGATTTCCCCATCACTTTTATTTTTAGATTTGTGTTTGTTTACCAGAATCTGTCTGAAGTCTGGCTGGATAGCAATTCAATATCTACTCATTGATTTCCTAGCTCTCATTAGCTTAAATACTTACTTGAAGCAGGGGGTAAGGAGATCTTCATTGTTTATTTTAAGAATGTTTAGTTTTAAGATGGCCTTTTGCTTTATGTTGTATCTGAATCAATTCTAAAAGGGACCATTTATAGTCTCATTCTCTTTAATGTTTATTTTTTGGCATGAGTGTCTGGTTGTTTCTCTTTTATAGTACTTTGAAACGGAAACTAAGTTAGATATAGAAATTAATGAGCTCACTGATCGTTTGCCAAAAAAAAACATGACATGGAAGATGCATGTAACAAATTAACTCCAAGATTTCCCTGAAAAATGCCCTTTCCTTTACCAGAAATAATGAACAGGGAACAAAGTAATGATGAAGTTTATTAATCTGGTTTCGAGGGGTGACTCTGCTTTTCGGAAGGCAGTGTGACCTAAGGAAGCATTAGTAAACCCTGAATTCTCTTCCCAGAATTGATCTTAAATGTCCTCAATTGAATGATTTGAATTTTCTGAGAATCTAAAACTTGTCTTTTTGCTACAGAGTTCTTTCAGATCCATAGGAGAGCCCAGATGAGAACATTTATGTCAATGATGTGATTTGAGCCATGATTAACCCTTTTGTCTCTTCTTAGGCTGGAAACACATTTACTACAGAGTCCATATAGCTGAGCAATATATTTTGTCCTGTTTGGTTTTCATGGTTTGGATCTGGATTTTCTTAATGCCAAGGCAAGTTTTAGGGACAAAGAGAAACAATTAGAAATGCATTTTTCTAGAGGCAGACACAGCTCTCATGTAGGAAGGTCCAAGAAGAAGAAGAAGAAGAAGAATTGGATGCTGGAAGTGGAACAAATAAGTAGTGCTAGAAATGCATACTTTCAAAAACTGGTTATTATTTAAATTTGAGACAGAAATGTGGGAAACTTGGAAGTAAGGAAATTAGAGGCAATATGGAAATGTTGCAGTCACCACTTTGCAAAATGTGAAATGCAAGTGTCTTTACTGCTACAGCTCCCAGCTCTCTGTCCTTCCCTCCTCTCCCCGTCTCTTCCCATTTCTGTCTGGAAGTGATAAGACTGCTTTGTATTTCCCAGTTTGGATGGTGCGTGGAGTGGTACATACAGCCTCAGTGACTGGTAGGCTATAAAATGCATCTTTAATATTCTCTGATTTACACTTTTTAGTGAGCCCGAATCTTTAATGGGAAACTAATGGTAGATCTGGAGACATCTTTAGATTGAAGCTTGCACTGTAGATATCTTTTTGGTGTTCAATCAAGAAAAAAGTGTGTTTTCTGTAAAGAAGTATAAAAGATTTCCCTGGGACCCGAGGCTCAGGTGTCATCATTCAAGATGCCAGATCAGTGTATTGAGGAGTTTGTACAGCAGCTGTCCTCATCAATGTCTGTTTGCTGCAAAATACAGAGGAAAGAGAAGATGAGCAGATTGTGAATGTACATCTGCACAAGGAGTATACTTATCTTTGTTGTATTATGAAAATTACAAAGGTCAGGCTGCAAGTGAGAATAATTTATTACAACAATTCTGCAGTAAAAAACTAGCCAAAATACATAAAATTTCACTAGAAGAAGATTTTTTGAAGCAGCATATTTTTTATTGGGAGAATACAATTGCAAATAAATGCAATATTTTGCAAAATATTAAAAGGGCAGAATGGCATGCTTCCATCTTTTGGTGCTGAAGTCTGATGAACAAATATTTGAACAGAGAAGGAGGAGGGAAAGAAGAATAAAAGATTCATAGCATATGCATGGGCAGATTATTTTCAACTTGCAGTTGTTAAGTTTCTGTGGGGAATCAGTAGTGTCTGTTGTTTAGAAAATATGGTTGACACAGAAATGTGGGACTTAAAAGAGTAAAAATCAGGTTCTTAACTTGCCAACTCATCTTGTGATGCTGTCAGTCATCAGCAGCTGAGCAGAGCCTTGCTGAGGGTGTCATCTGCTTTGTTTTTATTTTTCATCCTGGAATCCTACTTTATTTACCTTTATTTCTTTCTTCAGCTTGGTAGTAAGAGACAGTCCCCACCCTGCAGAGTTTGTAATCTAAATAGACAGGACATGGAAAAACAAATACTAAGTCACAAAGTAATTGAATAGAAAAAGCAAATGAAAATGTGGGTGTTCCAGGCTCCTTTCCACCACCCTGTGTCCCAGGAGCTGCCACATTTTGTAATTATCAATTTCTTTCTGTGGTGCTTGTGGTACTTCATGAAGCACCTGAGTAGAGACAGGCTCCCAGCCCTGCTTGGCTGACTGTCAGCTGAATCCACCTGCAAGGGAGCTGCTGATGTGAGTGGCATTGATTTACCCAATAGCTACTCATGATGTGAGTGGTTATTGATGGGAGGAAAGACAAAGTCCACTCATAAATAATGAGCCAAGTATAGTGCAGCAAGACTAAATGTGGTTATGCATTTTGCATGAGAGACTCAAGGGGTTGATAAATCAAATAAAAAAAGGTGATCTGCAGATCAGGGACTGTGACCAGCATCAATTCCTCCTCCCAAGTTGCTAGGTGGGCTCCATCTCCAAATGGAGTTATGGGAAGAGGGCTGAAGGGTTCTGCTAGCCTGTAGCACTGCCTTTGTGGGCACTGGCAGCCCCTTCCATCTGAACCTGTGTTTAATCTATTTCCAGTTGTCTGCATTCCCTCATAACACTTATCTGAGGCCAGTCCCTGTGTGAATCTCACATGCACTGGTCAGGGGCCTTGGTTTTGATGCTGGCTCCTCTCAGCATGCCAGTGGCTGAACAAAGGTGTCAAAGTTTTCTCTGTGAAATGTAGGTTAAGATGACACTTCAGGTGGTGAAAGAGGTTAGACCAAGTTTCTGGAATCTCTGCCACTTAGTCATCACTGTTCTGTTTGTGTTGCACTTTAAGCAGTAAGTGCATGAGTTCAGGGAGTGTTTTGGGGTGAACAGTGATTTTTAAATGCAGAGTTTCAGAATTGCGGAATTGTACATGCCAGCCCAACAGAGAGCTGTGGCATGGACTGCTTTGAGAGTTTGCATTTTTTCATGCTGATGCCAGAAAAATTGAATCTTTTCCAGGTAGAGTCTTTCTGTGTTCTTTTAAAAAGAGATTTTGAATGCTGGGTGAGAATCACCTCTAAATGTATCTTCTCATGCACATTCTGTGTGTGCAGCTTCACTGCAAAGTGTCAATGACTGCAAACTTTGGAGCTCTCCCTTCCTCCTTTAAGGATTCTCTGTATAGGAAGTAAAAAAAAAAAAAAAAGTTATGACTTTTAGTTCACAGAGAACTCCTCAGAAAACTTAAAATCAGGAGTTTGGGCAAATAAATATTGTTTGGATTCTCTCTGTTCACTGGGTGACTTTTGAGCTTTTAAGGCTTAGGATTTCAAGCTTCTTCTACCTTCAATTGAGTAATTGAGAATTTCTGCTTGCTTTCTTTCTGTCCTAAACCAGCAGCCCAGCAGGATGGTGTGGAAAAAATACATCTCTCTTGAGCCCTAAGAGAGGTTAAGCCCCACTCCTGCTATTTCACAACGATGAGGTACCCTCATACCCTCATTTCCAGCTGCTGCAGGGAGCAGACCCTACTCCTGACCATTAGCAGTTTTAAACTGCCCACTTGCATCTATCTATCTGTTCCTTCTGTTTCTCCCAGCAAGACACAATTCAGGAATGATGTGGGAGCCTGTGGGTGTTATCCTTGAGACTGACTTGCTCCTGTAGTGACATTCAGATCTTGTCACCCAGAGAAAGCTCTGTGGCTGCAGAGGTTTATTGCTGTGCCAGATCTTGTCTGGGTTTAGAGTGCCAGCAGTGCCAGCTTTCCCTTCTTCAGGGTCAGAGAGAGTGTGGGAGAGGTGCTCCTTGGGCTGGGATTGTTCAAGGATCCCCTTTCAATCCCATACATTCTGTGAAAAATGAGCTTTGGAGCAGACCGTGTAGGAAACGAGTCTGGAGTAGCCAAAGAGCCCCACACAACAAAGCTCCCAAGGTGCCAGGACAGAGAGGAGAGTGATTGCTGGAGGTTTTTGTATGACACAGAGTACCAGGTTCACCTCAGATGAAGATCTCTTGCCACCTACCTGTCCCAGGTGGTCCCATCCACAAGGGCTGAAGTCATGAGCATTATATATATATATATATAGGCGGTTCTGTATTCTTTTGAAATGACTTTATATTTCTTCCATATATGTATTTTATCTAAGTGCTTTGCTGATAATGAGTATTCTGAAATAGAGCATGCATGATACAAGTCTATAAATCCGTATATGTATACAGTCTGTATTTATATCAACTTACACTGGAAAACATAAGACAGTGCTAGCTGCTGGAATGTACTGTCACAGCAGTTTATTTCCCTTTCTTGCCGTGTATGTTTTATTCCACTTGACTTGCAATGGGGGGTGTCTGGGCTCTGGGAGTGAGGCTGCTCCCATGTGAGGCAGCTAAGACTGACCAGGACCTAGGAGAGCTCTCTGCTCTGATTCCTGATTTGGGCTGCTCTTTGAAAGTCCCATTTTTCCAGATACGTTTTGAAGTGTTGGATCAGCCCCCAGCAGTTGGGACCTAAAAAAATGTTTGACTTCAGGCATAAACTTCCCCATTAACTGTGCATTTGGCTAATGGAATGCAGTGGAGTTTCCCTTGGTTCAACTACTGGCACGTTTTGAGCCTGATTGCTTCCAGTACCTTTGAGGACAGGTTTGTGCTTTCTGGAAGGAGCAGTCAGGAGCAAGGATGGATTTACAGTACCTGACTACCAGACACTCATCATCAGAGCCATTGCAAGCTTCCAGGCTACCCTGGGGCCACAGTGGGGGGGTCAGGGCTGGTTCAGATGCTCCTGAAATGTCTTTATAGTGACTAGCTTGGTCCCATTGTGTTGTGGGTAAGACACAGGGCTGGTCACTGAGCCTGTCTGCAGCTCCTCACACAGCCTGTGTCTACCCAGCTGCAGGGCTGCAGAGTTTCTTTGTGCAGCAATCACCTCAAGGCAAGACTCAGGTCCCCCTTGGTTTACTTGAATGTTTGCATACAGTCTGAACAGCTGTCTTGTGTGGAGAACCTCCCTTTTGATCACCACAGCCCTTGCTGGATGCAGCTCTGGAGTTGGCCCTGTTTGTTTTCACTGTGGGGCTTGGTGGCGTGTGAGGGGTTTTTTCTGGGACAGTGCTTTTGGCTCTGGCTGAACTTCCTTCCTCAGGAGGAAGATTGAAGGAACCAGCCCAGGCATGGGCCATTGTATGAGGGTTAAAGTGATTTTGGCTTCAGGACTGAGATGTTGCAGTGGTGGGAAGTGATTCCTTTAAAGAGGAAGTCTGATGGGAATAAAAACACCACTAAAACCACAGCCAGAACTTTGCCATGGCAGGCAGATTGTGAGAGCCCTGAATGGGGGGGGACCATAAACCCTGAAATGTGGCTTCCAAGAAGAAAACAGAGCCCTGGTCTGATGGGGAAAACAAAAAGAAAAAGAGAAAGAAAAAGAAAAAGAAAAAGAAAAAGAAAAAAAAAAAAAAAGGCTGGCAGTGGTCTCAAAGACTTTTAATAGCAAATCTCTTTTGCATGCGTGTAGGAAGCCTGAGGATGTCTGGAATTGCTGCAGCTTGGCTGTGTGATAATAAGGAGCAGCTCTGTGCTGGTGAGCCCAGAGCTCTGGCATTTCTCTGCTTGGAGCTTTTGTTCCCCTGTGGACTGACACTTCTGCAGGGGTGGGTGTCACTGAAGTGGCATTTTCTGCAAAGAGCAGGAGGCTGATGTGTAAGAGCCCTATCAAACCTTCATGGACATGTTCCATAAAATGGGCACTCATTTTGTGTGCCATGGAGCACTGGAGGGACTGAATGAGCCACCCCAACACTGTGGGGTCAAGGAGAGGAGCCCATGCCCATGTCCCAGGGTTCCCAATGGGAAATCTACTTGCTTGGAGTTGTACAGGGGAGAGAATTTAGCAGTGATGTATTTCTGCAAAGTTTGGTTTCTCATCAGCCTGGGTGTAACATCCTGGGTGGAAAATGATGTGAGAAGGCTGCTGGGAACATTCTGGACCACATGAGGGGCAGGAGTGTCAGCCGGAGAAATGGGCATCTGTCACTGTGTTGAGCAAAAGCAGTGCAGTCCCAGAGCAGAAGTTGTTCAACAACATTTAGGGAAATCAGCCTTCTTTGGCAAACAGACACTTTCTAGGAAGCTGAAGATAAGTTTATCTGTAAACCTATTGATTTTTTTGGCTTATGTGAAGGATAATTTTGTTGCCATAGCATAAGCCCTTTAGGATGGAAAATCCTTTTCCTTGCTTAGTAAGGAAAGTGAATATTTTATAGGCCTCATTTTTTCGGTGGGTTTTAATTGAAAATGAAAACTAGTATGAATTTTTCTCAGAAATATTTCTTCTTTATATATTGTAAAAATGTAGAGAAGATGCAATTTTATCAAGAACTATCCATGTTTCTCATATAAAGGTTTGTGGAAAAAACTCCTAAGCCTGCTTCAGTGCTGTTCTGTAGTAACCCATCCATTTACTTCAGAAGCTTCACTGATTAACTTCATAGTTACACTCATTTCCCTTCTTGGAAAGCCCTATATTTAATTATTTTTAATAACAGGAATATGAATCATATTATTCAATATCTTACTATTACTCTTCATCTTTCCAAGGATGTCGGAAATAGAGAAATTTGTGCTTGGCATTTTGATGTATGTGATGGAAACATAGGAAATTGAAATTTTCTTCAAGAATATTAGGGCTCGCATAGATTTGTGTGTACTGCCTGCAAATGTAACTCAATTTAAACTTGTGCATGGAGAGCCATATGAAATTAAAGCCCATTGCAAATAAATGTCAAAGGAGAATCTGTGTCCCAAAGAACTCTGAGTGCCAAACCAAGGGTAGACCTGTAACCCAATGGGATTTGAAGCCAGGTCTCTTGAATTCAGTCTTCTAACCACAAGACTGTCTTTCCCTTCCAAACATGGTGATCTAAAACTTCAGGCCAGTATTTCCTAAGTGTTGAGCACTGAATATAACTTTCTTGGTAACACTGTGATCATTTCCAGCAGATTTTCTCAGCTACAAGTCAGTGGGATTTTGTTAATGAGGTACAGCTCTGTTGTACTTTTATCCCCTTAGAATCTGCTTTTATTTTTACAGGCTGATCTCAGGTATCGTGCCTTTAGGCAATATCCTGCAGACAGTTTCAGTGCCCTCCTCCAGGTCACACCACATAATGATTTGTGAATGAAAGATAATTCAGATCAAGCAAAACAGGAAAGTTCAATGCAAAAAAGTAATAGTACAGCTCTTATCCAGTTCTTTTCATACTATAGTCTCCAAGGAATCCATGAAAGTACCTTTGTTTATTTGTAGTCTTCAGACTTCTATCAACTTCCAGTGATTCTGGACCTTCTGGGAAACACCCTGAAGGTCCAGAATCACTTAGCAAAACAAGAGTGAATCAAAACTAGGTTGTGATCTTAAATCTCCTGGCCAATCTCTTACCATGACTTTTTCTGAAATTATTGTTATCTAACGGAAGTTTACATAGTTATTATTGGTGGGATTTTTTTTCCTAAGTGAACAGTGTTGATGTTCATAATTTAGTTTTCCCAGTGTGTTTACCAAAGAGATGTGTTGAAAGATGGGACTTTTTTTAAACCAGGGCAACTGGACAAATATCTGTCATTGAGGGGATGTCATTGGTGGAGTGTCAGAGGTAGGGAGAATGTTTTACACATTGGGACAGAATGAATTATCAGCCTCCCATGGCACACTTCAGCCAGAACACATGTCCCAAGTGTATCAAACAGTTCTGTCAAACTGATAAGGCCTGAAAGTTGTCCAGGAAAGCTATTTCATACTGCAGATTGCTTAGGAACACATTGGCTTCTCATTTATTTTCTGGATGTAAATATGAATTCTTTTCTCTGATCCATGGTTCTTCAAAGGGAATAGGAGGAAGAGGATGTAAAATATGCTGGTTTTCCCTCTGTACTCATTAATATGCAGAAAATAAGGCATTGCCCCTTATGTCCCTTGCATCTGATTTGCCTGGTGTTTCTGGGGACTTGGCTGCATGCAGCCCTGAGTGCTTTGCTTATTCTGACACATCACAGCCTGTTGAAGATAACAAGTTGAGGAAGCTGAATGTTCATTCTTGCACTTCTGTGGTCTGCAGGACTATAGAAAATAAAAGCAGCCAGGTTGACACCGGATTTTCTTGCTTCTCCATGGCCAAGAGAAGCTCTCACACAGACTGTGTATCTGCAGATGCTGCTCTTGAAACTGATCTTCACTTTTTTCAGTATCTAGATTGGTGCTTTTCTTCCTGTAAACCTGTTCCGTCCCAGACAAGCTACTGCTTGTCAGGAAAGGAAAGAAAAGGAGACGCCTTTGTCTCAGCTTCTGCAGACATTCTTAATGTTTTCATCATGTTTCTGTCATTGTTAACAGAAATGTTGGCGTTTTGTTCAGCCATGAATGTTCATTGCCTGATTCTCCTGATCTCTGCTTCTGTTTGTCCAGTGTGAAAGGAAGACCAGGATTATTAGACTGACCACCTGAATTTTTTGAGGAAATTTTTAGCATGGGGTGGGTCCAGTTTGGGGCTCTCAGATCTTTAATGGGGCCTTGCTTTGGGGGATGGGATGTGGTGGCACAAGGCTCTGTGCATATCTCGTGTAGCATGCAAGGGTTCAGAGTTGTGCTGTTATCTCCCTTCCTGTTTTTATCTTCCTCCCACTGACTTTCAGTATTGCATGCTTTGAAATACTTGTTCTTACACAATCTAAAGAAAAAGAAAAAAATATAAATAAAATGTGATCTTTATTGCTCTTAAGACTTTTTGGAGCTCATGAAAAAGACTGATTGATGCCAGGAGTCACACCATGCCTCATGGAGACAGGCAGGAAATGTAATTTTGCATACATAAATAATAGGTAAATGCTCATTTTCATGCTCAACAGGTGACTCCAGGCCAGGGAGTCATGGGCCTGGAAAATCTGACATACTACTCAGCTCAACAGGAAGTTATTGCAAACTGGCAAGAATAGGGTTAATAACATGGTGAACGTGGTCTAAGGCTTGCAGTGGGACTTTGGATTTTCCATCCAAATTTTCCAGCATCACACAAGCTAACTCAAACTAATTTCAAAAGCAGACTGATGTAGAAACCTGTGTGGAAATTGGTGTTATGGCAGGCTTGGAGGACGCTCAGTGAGCATGGCTTGCTTTGATATTAGTCTGTTTACAAATTTAGAGTAAAATGATCACATTTGGGTTTATGTTGATTTGGCAGCATCTACCCAGAAAAAGAAATTGTTGAACAGCTGAAACAACTTGAGACAGGCAGACCAGGGCATCTTTCCTCTGTAATCAAACCACGTGTCATGAGGAATTTGACCCAGGACAGCTTATTTTACATCTTTCTTTGGTAGGCTCCCGGGGTCGCATTCTCTGAGCTGGGAGTTGTGTGGAAGTGTCACAGGGAAAGATAACTTGCTTCAAAATTAATTACGGTGAGATAAGGGTTGTGAAATAGAGCTGTTCCTTTTGGAGCTGTCAGCGCCTCCCTCGTGCTTTTCTCCAGTGCCGTGTTGCCTTTTGTGGATGCCGGTGGCATTCCCAGTTATTAATCCCCCTTTGTCATTCCTGCCATCTGCACAGGGTGTGGAGGAATCTCAGTATACTCAGTGACGTTGAGAATTGGAATTTCTGTGTCGTAACGTGAATGTTTTTCCCTTTTTGGCCTTTTGCTGGAAACATTTGAGACCTGATGTGTTCTGAGTATTACCTGTGAATTTCTCTGAACGCTGTGATAAATCCAGCCAGGATCTCACAAATCAGAAAATGGCCACCCCATAGGCCTCGCTGGCTCTAATGCTTCTGAAGGAGTGTGTTGGAAGAGTTGTTTGAAGTGACTCCTTGCTTGCTCCCACATAGGCAGCTGGTTTGCAAGTAGTTACTAAAAGTAATGGGGTTGTGGGAAGAGCAATACTTTTATCTGACAGGTTTGGAAGTTACATAATTTCAACGGTTTGATGAGTCTGGCACCTATTAACAGTTATTGAATGGCTTAAAGAAATAACGTGCTGAGAAAGTTAGAGGCTAAAAAGATGAAGTTGGTGTCTATTACTATTTTTACTGAGCAGCCCCATCACCTCAGGCAGGAAGCTGTCTTGTCTCCTAATGGGACTCATTGTCCCTGCAATATCTGGGATTTAATATGGGATGTTTGGTCCATCTCTGCCTCTGTTTTTTCCATCAGTTAAATGTAATAATATTTGCCTTCTTTTGCAAAACACTTTGAGATTTAAGGAAAAAAATATATTAAATGAAAGTACTATTAATTATGGTTATTTTATTTAGCGTTTTGTTGATTTAGTGCCATTTTACTGTCAGTGTCAAAGATTATCAGGGAAATTTTGTAGAAATTCAGTATCTCCAAGAGAAAGAAAATTCAGGGAGAATGAGGAAGTCAGAAAGAGAAAAAGGCCTCAGAGATTGGATCTCATTAAAGGAGATGATAGAAAAGAGTCTTAGACATCTTTCAAAATGTAAATCATACTTAGAGGACACATCTGAAGCTAATGCAATTAGGCATAATGTGAGATTAATATACTTGTTTCAAATTATCCTATAATCATCCCTTTAACAAAAGCACTCAGTCCAAAACCAGGTAAATGATGAAGATGAATGAAGGGAAGGAGAAAGTACTTGAAGTGAGTGAAGAGCAGTAATGATTTTGTTGTGGTTTAATCCTGCTGGCAGCTGATCCCCACGCAGCCATTCTCTCATGCCCTGCAACAGGATGGGGGAGGCAATTTTAAAAAGTGGGAAAATTTGTGGATTGAGCTAAAGATAGTTCCATAGGTAAAATAAAGCTTGGCATGTGGGCAAAGCCAAAGAAGGAATTCATTCACCACTTTCCAGGGGAGGAACAGCAGATTCTCCATCCCTTATTTCATACCATTTACATCATGCTCAGGTACCACCCTATCCAATCCAATCTCTTTAAGTACCACCCCCTTCCTATCTTTTGATATAAAACACAAGTGTCATTTCTCTAGTCTGTGGACCACCCCTGTAGAATGTCCATAGAATTCCCATAAAATGTGCACAGATGTCCATCAAATGTCTGTTGAGTTAATCTGATTTGTGACTTTGGGCTCCATCTGTCATGGTGTTCACTTGGGACAGGAGAGGTGCTGTGTTGTGTGCAACTTTTGGGCTCCAAAGCCAGCTCGGGTCAGGTTGCTTCTTGTAAGGCTTCTCCAAGGCAACAGGAATCCCTTTAACAACTCAAATCACAGCCTACAACAGTTTAAAGGTATTTCCATTACAGCCTCCAACCCTGGTGCCTTTGGGCCAGGGTTTGACACTGTAATGAACTCTTACCTTTGCTCCTGCTCTGGCTTGCCCTTATCCACACACTGATGTCCCTGAGGGTGTATCTACTCCACCTGGAACCTTATCTCTGAGCCACAGCCTCTCCCAGGGCTGTACCTGCTGTGGTGCAGACTTACCCACAGCCACAGTCACCTTGAGGTGCACCTGTGTCCCCATGGGCCACCACCATGGCACTGACATAACTGAGATGGACCTGCTGTGTTGTGGACACATTCATGGCTGTGAACACTTTGGGGCGTCCTGCTCCCCCCTGTGCTCACCCACAGGTCACGTTGACTGCAGCTCACACTGGGGTCCCAGTACAGCAGCACAGAAGCAGCAGCAATGCCCTGGCCATCTGCCAGCCCCATTGCATCACTGTTGCTGTTATCAGAATGTTCCCAGGCACAGCAGAGTAGGATGATAAGCCACACGGTGGGACAGCACGCAGTGAAAGCAAAAAAGCAGTCACTAATGAGCACTAAACTCAAATTTCCAGTGAGGGAATCAAGCCCTATGGCAAGCACAGGAGTCTGCCAATTAATAGCTAATCAGTAGTAACAGCTATAAATTTGATCTAGCATGTTTCAGTCTAATCTCTTGTTATCTTGAACTCTTTGAGCCCCATGTTGGGCAAGAGAAAGAACTGTCATGTCAAGAACTGCTGACAACCCAGCTCCATGCAGCTCATCTTCCCCCAGTGGAATGTAGGAGGGAAATTTGAAGAGAAATAGTGAGAAAACTCAGAAGTTGGGGTAAAGACTTACCTCAAAGTCTTTTGGGGTAAAGCAAAAGCCACACGCACAAGCAAAACAAAACAAGAAATTCGTTTACTGCTTCCTGTGGGCAGGTGTTCAGCCATCCCCAACAGAACAGGGCTCAATCACATGGAACAGTGACCTGGGGAGACAAGCACCACCATTCCAAATGTGGCCCCTTTTTTCCTTCTTCCCCCAGATCTATGAAGTGAGCATTACTCTGTATGATCTGGGATATCCCTTGGATCAGTTGGGGTCAGCTGTCCTGGCTGTGACCCCTCCCCACTCCTCATGCACCCCCAGACTCCTCCTTGGTGGGTGAGGAACAGAAAAGGCCTTGACCTTGTGTAACCCTGCTTAGCAATGATGAAATCCCCGAGTCATCAATGCTGTTTCTAACACAAATCCAAAACACAGCCTCATGTACAATACTCTGAAGAAAGTTAATTCTGTCCCACCCAAAACCAGTACAAATCTCCATTGCTGCTTGAGTCCAGACAAGACAGTCTTTGTTGGGTGTCCCATGTTTCAGATGGAAGAGCTGAGGCAGGGGTGAAAAAAGTTGTTTTTTCTCTGTGTCAGTGCTGGTGTCTGCATAGGGTGAGCATCACTTGGGCTCTTTTCTAGGGTTTGGAGGAGAGGAGGTGCCAAAATATGAATCATGCTACCATCCCTCACCACCTGCTGGCATTGAGCATATTGTCAAATGGGCAAAGAGTGATTCTGTTTGATGATGTTTATGTTTATCTTTTACATTTATCCATTTGTGATTTGAATGTGATTGAGTTTCAGTTATTAAAGTACACATAGTTTTGACAAATCCAGGCAGTTACAACTCTTCTGTGAAGTCAGATGCAATAATTTTTTCACTGTAATCAAGTAAAGGAGATGTGAATATGACTGCATTTGGCAAGCACTAGCCCTGCTGCTGTAAACTCATATATATCATATCACACATACACACACACACATTATAAATAATGAATTTGAAAAATGCCTTTTTACTCTTGTGGCCAAGGAACAGCCTCAATTTCAGGCATTTCAAGTTACACTAAGAGAAGAGTGGCTTCTGAAATTAAACTTCCAAGAAATGTGACACAAGAAGTCTTTTTTACTAGGAGTATTGCTCTTACTATCCCTTAAAAAAAAAAAGGGTGTTTTGAGGGTAAATGTCCTGCACAAATATATCTCTGTTCTGCTGATTTAATGAGCTGTTATTTGAGTGATCTGCTGAAATCATCTTATTATACTGATGGCTTTAAATTTTTTCTGGACTTACAGTTGATTGTTTGATTGCACTGATTCCGTACACTGGATGGAAGAACAACAGAATCAATTTTATTCCAAATGTGGCTGCTCCTAGCAGCTTTTTTTTTCCAATTTGAAGGTTGTGTAATACTGGAGATGAAGACGGAGTGCATAAACTGGATTTCAGGATGACCAAGTACTTTAAATACACTGTTTTCCCTTTGCCTTTGGTATATGGCTTTGAATCCTTCTAAATTACTGGTCTCCTTGTTGTAGTCTTGTTGCTAATTTACATTTAGCATTGTGTGACTAGAGGAGTCATCACCATGTCACAGTTGTTCACTGAATTTATTTGAGGATGGGAATGTCCACAGGGCAAAGCTCTCATCTCCAGGAGGATACATTGCCATCTCTGTAGGAGGCCTCTACAAAGGGACAAAGTTTTAACACAGCAGAGAAAACTGATTTATACACCTGCCAAAAGAGGTCTGAGACTCACAGCAGAAAGGTGGTGCAGCTTCTCATCAGTGTTGTGAGGGGCTTGTAAACCCTGTCTTGGTCTGGTCCTGAGACTTTGCTGAAATTAAGGCAGGAAAAGGTAAGAATAGGAACAGAAGGATGATATTACCTGTACCTTGTGCCCTGTTTGGAAGATCTGGCACACAAGATATACCTGAGTCTACTAAGAATGATTCCAAAAAGAATTCAAAAATTTGCTTTAGAAGTTAATTGAGCTCTTTATTTGTCTAAACAAAGATTAGACCTGGAGGGCTTGCTGAGCATTTTTCAGAGGTGTGCAAGGAATAACAGAGGATTCTTGGATCTATCAGATATGTCTCCTGGAAAATTTCCCCAAGATACACTATGTGCACTCTCACATGTGAATTTGGATTTTGGATATCATGGGCATCTTAAAATCAGAGCAGACATAGCCTGCAGTGAACACCTGTAGTTCCTTACTCTGCTCATATTAGATGTTATTTCTAATTCTGGTTAATTATTTAATCTGTCTATTTGAATCAAGGCAAATGGGTTTAGGAAGCTGTGCTACCTGCTGTAATTTTTCAGAGATGTGAAAGGAAGCAGTAGTTTCCACCTGCCAACTGAACAAACCAATGTGATTTTCCTAATCTTTTCACATTTACTGAGAAGTAACTAATTATATCACTCACTACAAATTAATATTACATCATCGTGTTTATCCCTCTGTATTTGAGAGCAATGCATCTTTACAGAAAGAAGGGAATAATGTAATTAAGGATAAGCAAGTGCACTGATGTGAATTGGCCTTTGGTTGAATGCTTTTTGCATGAGGTTTAATGAAACTTACTTACTCTAAAAATGGCTTATAAAATTAACTCAGGCCAAATTCATCCCTCAGCTGTTGTATGGCTGTATAGCTCATTGACCCAGCACATGGGCTGTACCTTCCAGTGAGCTTTGCATCACAGAATGACAGAAGCAATCAGGTTGGAATAGACCTCTGAGACCATCAACTCTGATCACCACCTTGCCAACCAGACCATGGCACTGAGTGCCACGTCCAGGCTTTCCTTAAACAGCTCCAGGGATGGTCACTCCACCACCTCCCTGGGTAGCCTGCTCCAAGGTCTGGAATTTTGTGAACAAATTCTTCCTCATAACCTTCCCTGGCGCAGCTTGAGGCCATGTCCTGTCATCCTGTGGCTGGTTGCCTGGGAGCAGAGCCTGACCTGGCTACACCCTCCTGTCAGGGAGTTGTAGGGAGCAATAAGGTCACCCCTGAGCCTCCTTTTCTGCAGGATAAACAAACCCAGCTCCCTCGGCTGCTCCTCACAGGACTTGTGCTCCAGACTCTTGCCCAGCTCCATTTCCCTTTTCCAGACTCAAATGGAGTCCTGTCTTGCAGCTCTCCCTGTAGGAGGAGTGTGGCTGTGCTGTGGGAAATGGGTCTTGGAGGGATTGTCAGCTCCAGAGGAGGACTCACATTTCTGAGAATACCAGCCAGTGTAACTCCTTCCTCTTTATGGGTTTGATTTCTTTGCTTATGGGTTTGCTTTCTTTGCTTATGGGTTTGCTTTCTTTGCTCCAAAGTTCAGGCTGTGTGGCAGGGAAGGATGGGTCAGCAGCTGAACAAGGATAATTCCCTCGAGCACCAGCCTTGGGCCAGGGCATGCCCCGTTGCTGGTTTGAGTTTTTAGCCACTGTGCACATTCACAGCAGGGGTTTTTCCTAGGAAGGGTGGGGAATAAGATTGTGTTTCTGTGTTTCAAGGAGGTTCTCCAAGGGGTGAAATGCAAATGTCTGCATAGGAAGAAATAATGTTCACTTGTAAATAAAGCAGAGAGGATCAGCCTCATTGAAATGCTGCACAGTGTCCTCTACACTGCCAGTGGTTCAGGAGATGCCTATTTCATATGTGGTTCTTTATTGTTGTTTTCTGTCATTATGTGCTGTGTTATTTCTGCTGCCACAGCACCCTGAAAACACAGCTCCTCATCCAGAGTAAATGCATTAAAGCAGATGTGATTTGTGCCCCAAGTGCAATAAGGCAGGACTGCATGCTCACACCAGCTGCTGTCACCTGGGTGAGCAGTAATCCTGCCATGTCTTTGCAGCCTGAGCACACAACAAAAGTCTCTGCTCAGATGTGGTCACAGCTTAAGATGGACCAGAAAGCATGTAAAAAGTCATGTATATTATCTTACTTTCTAGTGTGTGTGTCCTCTTCCTTATGTAGAATTTTCTTGGAGTTAAAGACTGTTTTTCTGTTCGTAAATATCAATTATCTCCCCAGCTTCAGTGAGCAGCTTTGATTTAGACCTATGAGTCTGTTCTTACAACTAATCAAAGCTTTTAATAACATTAGCTGTAGTGGCACCCTTGTAACTTTGCTAAAATTTGCCTAACACCTGTCAAGAAATTTGTTTTATTAACTTGAACAGTGACAGGATTTATCCAGTCGGTAGGCAGTCGTTCTCTAAAGTATCATTTTATTTTGGATGTCTACCCATTTTAAAAATGTTTAATGTTTGCATGTATTTCTTTGTCATTTGTGAGTGACTACACATTCTGCTCTACAGAAAAGCCAATTAGAAAGGTCCTTATTGTACAGTGGGTGCAATTAAAATGAGAGGAGCAGACATAATGAGAGCTGGCAACAGGCTGTGGAGAATTATGAAGGGAGAGAGCATAAGAAGAGATGTACATTCATTCCTGAGAGGGCATTTTTTTACAAATAGTACAACTTGTGTCATGCTGAAGTTTGGAT
The DNA here is from genome assembly GCA_037834095.1 of Argya squamiceps. Lineage (NCBI taxonomy): Eukaryota > Metazoa > Chordata > Aves > Passeriformes > Leiothrichidae > Argya > Argya squamiceps. Next base: position 6,101,762 of record JBBMKD010000053.1, read on the forward strand.
TAGGTACATCTAATTGCAATCAGTGATGGCATCAAGTGGACCAAGTGCAAATTAACATATATATTAACAAGATATAGCAACTGTGTGAAAAATGAAATTCAATTGATGTTTTAACTGTGTGGCCTTTATGATTCTTGAGGGAAAGATGATTCTGTCCATGCCAGTCTAGTCTGTGCACCCAAGAGGAGAGATGCATTTTCTGGGGTCTTTCTGGAGGGCTGCTACCTGCTGATTCAGAGAAGCAGACATCTCCCACACCCAGCAATCACCTCACGTTCATTCCAGGGATTAATTGTCTTAATTCAGTAGCAGCCACATCCTGAGTGAAACAATCTCACTGTGTATCTTCACCCTTTTTGTTGTACTGTTGAGATTTTAAACATCTCGTGGAGAAACTGTGTGTTTGTAGGAGGCCTGAGGTGTTTGAGCTCTGGTTTTGGGTGAGCCCTCTAAGTATGAGCAATGCCCACTGAAGGTGTGTTGCCATGGCAGAACCTGTGTTGAGTTTTGTGGGACAGCCTTGGTGGAGCTGCGTCCCCACTCATGGAGGTGAACATGGTAAAGTTGGCCTCAGGTTCCCGCTGATTCATTCAGTCAGTTCTCACTTCATTTTTTAATCAAAATTTGAAATTAAAATCTTTAATAGAATAGGGTTTTTTTTTCTTTAAAGCCCCTGCTATTAGTAGGTAAAAGAAGATCTTCAAAGGCTTTTACTGTATCTGTATAATTCTCAAAAGATGTGACACGCAGTCTGGCTCAGGGAAACACAGCCCTCAACCCAACCTGTTGGAGACAGTGCAGTTTATTTCTTTACTGCCAGCAATCACCTTCATACATATCACACAGCCACAACTCACATAAGTGATTTAATGAATGTGGCCCAAAGTTTCCCAAATCAGAGTAAACCAAAGGATTTTCGAAGTGTTCTCTCCTGCATCAGGTTTCACTCTCCTGCAGTGAAAATGAAGAAATTAATTCCTGTGCTGCATGTCTGAAATTTTAGCCCTGGTTACACAGCTGGGGTCAGGTTTGGAACAAACAGTAATTGGATGTCTTCATGGGCATTGCTCAGGATGCTCTTCTGGAATAAACTGCACTGCAATGTATATTTTAATACCTCTACCTTTCAGTTAGGTATTGAAAACAATATATCAAGTTGAAAGGCAATAAAAGCCTTTGTGTAAATATGCCCTAGAGATAGGTTGATTGAACTGTATTTTTTTTTATTATTATTCCTGGAGTCTTGTGAGAAAAGTCTTTGTTGGAGCTATGATGCACTGCTGGATTTTATAACAAGGTTCCAAAAGAACTTCTGACAAGGAAAGAAGTGTGGACTCCAGGGTGGGGGGCAGTGGGGAGAAGGAGTTTGGTTTTTTTTAGTTTCAATTCATCTCAGGTTCTGTATTTTAACTGCACATTTCTTGTAAGAGTTTTACATAAAGGTTCCTGACCAGTTCACGTTAGCTTTGTGAATGCCTTTTTGCTAATGCCCAGCATCTTTCTGTTGTCACCAGTGTGTTCAATGCTTGTCACAAACTCACACCTTTATTCTATATACCCAGAATTTCAGCACACTCTTCAAATATTGATTAAGGATTGAACAGCAGCACTGTGGTTTTGCTCACTTTATACCAGTCTAATTACTGAGAAATTATGGCCCAAAAAACAATGTGGGTTTTGCCTATTTTTTTCTCTGATGTAATAGTGTTTCTAGGAGGTGTCTGGCTCTGGTAATAGGCACACTTAGACTAAGGTTGTGGCCAGTAGGGATAGAAGAGTAGAGGAATTTGATCAACATCATCTGCAGTGCTCTGGTTTCCCATCAGCCAGGGAGATCTTGGGCTCCCAAGTGAAAAGGGAAGGAAAAAGAATCAGGTCTTGAGCTCTGGACATTCTGTACTTACATGTTGGTTATAAGGACCTGCGGCATAAAAGAAATTCAGATGCTAAATCTAAAACTGTAGAGAAGCCAAGTCTCAGAGTTAAAAACCCAAGAAATTATCCAGTCTTCCTGGAATCATAAAATTCTCTCTAAAAATAATGAGATTATATAAAAATTTCAGTTGAGTTCTTGGTTTCGAGCCTTTAGGGTGTGCTTGAGCCATGCAGCCAAACTGTTCCCTGTAAGCCTGAAGGCTAACAGACACCAAAATAAAACAAAATAGAAATGAGAGCTGAGGCACAGCATTACTCATGTCTTTACAAACTCAGACTTTACAAAAAATCCCCACAAGTACCCAAAGGCAGAGGACAAACTTAAGACACTTGGCAGTATCATTACTGCAAGTATAGGAGAAGCAGAGAGTGAAGTTGCCTAGAAATTGATGGTGAACTTAGGTTGTCTGGACTGAAATGTGCAAAAAGAAAACCAAGGGCATTATTAATGTTAAGAAAATGAGTCCCCTGCAAATTCTTACTTTTTCTTTTGTCCTTAAGTATATGGTTTAAGGTGCCATTTGGAACTCAGGAAAGAAAATTTATATTATTTTTGAAGATATATTCTTTTCAACTTGACAGTACCCTTTTCAATAATTCAATGAGATCAGTGAGAAATAAAAAAGGAGCTGTAGTGAGTCAACTTTGCAGCTCGGCAGTGAGTGAGTGGCACTGCAGCCTCAACACAGGTAATAAAAGGGGGAAAGAAAGATCAGGGCAGAGAGCCTGAAAATGAATAAACCAGCTGAAAATTTCTTTAGTGACAGACTTATGGAGCAAAGAGAGACATAGTATCTCTCTTTTTCATTTTGCATGATGAAATTATGCCTTGAAAGTAGCTGGCAAAGAATTCCATCATATAGAGCATTGTACTTGCCTCTTGGATTTACTTTTAATTTTCACTGGCAAATTTTCCTGTGGGAAAAATAGGCACCAAACTTCATTTGACCCATGTTCTACTTGGGTTTCTTTTCTGTTCTAAATGTGTCCTTTCTACGTTCTTCTTCATGAAATAAGGGAAGGCCAAACAGCACATGACCTCAGTTGTTGGTATGAAATATGACAGGATACGCATCGGTAATAAAACAAGAAACTCCCCCTTTTTTCCTCCCAGGCAGAAAAAGCTCCCATCTTCATGCAAACCTTATATTTTAGGATTATCTCTAGTTGGGATGTACCGGACTTAGAGGTTTTAACTGCAGATTCTCAGAATTCACTAAACTGATCAAAAGGGAGGTTTTTACCAGCAAATCTGTGTCTCCTGGGCCCATCTCTAATCACACACAGAAAGACGGTGGAAAAAATAAGGAGCTTTTTCCCTTCTCTTGCCAAGCATGGATCAGTGTGGGAACTTGAACCCACCAGCTGACAAAAGTAGGAACTTTGCTCTGAATCTTTGATTCAGGGAAAACCCTTTGGCTCTGTGTTGTGTCGTACTCCCAGGGAAGGTTTATAGAGCTCTCAGATACTGGCTGATCCTCTAAGTCCTGTCAACATGGAAGTATTTTTGGTTGATGCTGGAGCTTCTCACCCTAAATACTTAATAGCTCTCCTGCTGACGTTTTGCATCAGAGCTGGGGACTGGAGCTGGCTTCCCTGGTCACAAGGGAATGAGAAAACTGCTTTTCTGTGACAGTGTTTCTGTGGCTCACTCTGTGAGTGGAGGACACACTCTCCACTGGGCATTTTAGCACAGCTTGTACACAAAACACAGCCTGGAAGGACTTGAAATGGGCTCAGCCAAGGGGATGACTCGCCATGGGGGTGATGGTGCTACTGAAATCCTCCTGCCAGTTATGGATGTCATCAGCACTTTGGTCTGGGGAAGACCCTCATGTGGTTTGCACCCACTGATGACTCCAGGACCTGGAAGTGGAGGCAGGAGGCAGGAGGCACACAGGGGCTTAAAGTCATCTTGAGTAATGAACTGATGGAAGCAGAAATTTGGAGTCATGTCTCCAAACGAGTTCAGATCTTCCCTTGATCCTTCACTGAGATCACTGATTTGTTAGAAAGCATGGCAGGAATGGAGCTTACTGATGTTATCAGCGATTTAAAATGAGCTTTTTTTTTTCTGGGATAATTGCAGGTGCTTTCTTTAAAGCAGGTTGGAGAAGCAGTGTCCCTAGTGGGACTGACAGTGTGCTCAGGGGGGTGAGGGGGTTATAGCGTGTCCCACACTTTTTGTCCTGCCATAATGTCAGGCATTACATTAGCAGAGAAGAGAAAAACCCAAGGGATTTCAAAGGATAGAAAGCCCCATCTTGAAGGAATAAGCCGGTATTTAAGTAATAAGGGTTAGCACAAAGCTTTCCCAGGGCTGGTGTACTCTGTGACAGCCCTATGGCAGTGCTCTGACACCTTCCTGTAACAGACATAAACCAGTGTCACAGCACTTGCTGGACTAGATCCACCTTTTTGATGGATATTTTTATATATTGAGCACCAGAAAATTTATTGAGAAGGCAGAAAGAGAAAAGAGGGAGATCATCAGCTGGTATAAAGCAGAACAAGTCCATTAGCATCAATGGCACGCAGCTGGCACCAGCTGAGGCACTTCTTTGGCTTTTCCCTGCAGAGCTGCAGTGTGTTGCTTGTCTGAGAGCTGGCAGGACATGGAAACCCCTGCCAAGTTGTGTGTATGAGAAAATGTCTCATCTGTGTGCAAGAGGCTGTTGCTTGGGTGGGCACACAATGGTCCCAGAGCACCCTTGCACCCTGGAAGCCTCTGAACTGCTGATCCTGAGAGACTGAGAGAGTGAACCAGGAATATCTCCATATTTTCTCCTTTTTTTAATGCTTTTTATACAGGTATTTGTTCCGTGCTGGGAGGCATTTTGCTAGAACTGCCCTTTGGTCTGATCCAGTGTGGTGGGTCTTCTCTTCCTCCACACAGACAGGTGGTTGAGGGGGTCTGTAATTTCCAAAGTAGGCAGACAAAAGATAAAGCACTGAAGCCACTTTATCTCTCTTGCTCAGTTTAACTTCTCTGGCTCTGTGTGTGTGTAAGCACCACAGTGCTCCCCTTGCAGGGCCAGTGCAGGGTGATCTCCATTCAGGCAAGAGCACAAACCCTTTGCAGAGTTGCTCATGGCACGTAGCATTTAGAGATAAACATGAAAAAAAGAAGGGCTGGAAACCTGCAGAGTGTGAGGTTCTTTATGGTTGTGCTTGTGCAGTTAAATGATGAGAAACCCAGGCTGAGATTTTTGTGGCTGACAAGCAACAGCTTCTCAAGGGGCTGTTTCCAAGCCTGGCCATGGCGTCAGGAGCCTGGAGCTGGGCATGCAGAGCTGGGCTGGCAGCCACCAGCATATTTGATGTGCTGCCACTGAGAAGCAGACAGTAGGAAAGTTTAAATGTGGGGTTGTTTGTTAATGCCCCCCTGGAGCCCCTGCTGGAACACGGTGGGTCCGTGCAGCCAGTGTGGGGTGCCCAGCCCAGGGGAGTGGAAAGTTGTCCGTGCTACATCCATAGCACATCCTGATCCTGGAGTCATTGAAAATGTTGGGATCTATAGCAATCTGCCTCATGCCTGGTGCTTTTCCCTGGTGCTCTTCACATTCTTCTCCATGTTGTCTCAGTGTTGATGCAGGAGGAGCAGTGTCAGCCCAGGAAAAGGTGGTTCCTTGACCCAGCTCTGGCTGCAGCCAGTGCTGTGACTTCGCCTCTGGCAGACTGGGATGGGCAAATCTTGTTTATTTGTGTCCATGGCCTGAACCAAGGATGATCCATGCAGCTCCTCCTTTCCCATTTCCCCAGCTGCTGCTTCTGGCATCTGCCCTCTTCTTATGCTTTATGTCACTTGGGATCAACCGTATAAAAGGACAAGATAGCCTGAAAGTATCTGAAAGTTGGTAATTCAGAGCTTGGTATGAGGTGATTTTTTCTTCCTGCAAAAGAATTGTTTTTCCTTATTCAAAACTAGCTCAGATATCTCTGCAGGTGCTCTGCTGATGATATACAAGAAGGACCAAATGCACTCTTGCTTAGTTGGACTGACTGTTCAAAGAGAATGGTGGTAAAAATCAACACATTTATTTATTTTCTTTTATTTTTCTCATCCTGAAGATTCTATTCAGGATGCAAAGAATGAGCAGGCCGATGGAATAAGAAGATGCTTTTACAGATGCTTTTTGTAGAGCTGTACTTGAAGTGTTTTGTTTGGACTTTTAAATGTCAAGGCAGTCCTACTGTTTAATTGAGATTTAAATATGAAATAGGTTCCCAAACAGGCACAGACTGTGCAATGTCATTCATGTCCAATATTAAACCTGGCATTTGGCTACCTCTGCCCTTCCATTTAAACAGCTCAAAATTGAGCACGTGTAAAATTTGGAAGGGCTGCACTAAAGGGATGCCTGCATTCCCTCATCTTCTCTCTTTGTTAAGTACTTAATTATTTTTGTTGCCTTCTTACCTATTCATAAGTGGGAACTGCTCTGTGTCTGATGTGGGTAATTTCTCATTGTATTGTGCTTCTAAATTGACATTTATAAATTAAACAGCAGTGTAACATCCCAGAGAGCACCACTGTGGCACAATTAGGAATGTAATTGCATGGAGTCACCTGGGAGGCAGCTGGGATAGGGGAGGCACTGCAGATATTAGAGATGGGGGTGACAGAGGCAGCGCCAATGTGCAGAAAGCTCACCCAGACTTTCCTATTAAGATTGTATTCACCACTTCACCCTGGGGAGGGAGGGTGGAAAACGCAATTGAGAGCTGAATGCAGGGTCTGCTTTCACTGAACTCAGAAGGGTTTTCTCTTTAACTTCACCCCAAGCAACGTATTGATTCCTAATGTAGAAATTGTAATGCCTTGTGCTACCTATGGAAGAAACACTGGAAAGAGCAATCAATTTCTCTCCTCCTACACACTGAGACATTGCAGGTTTGTGGGTCCTTGAAGACCCATGGTACCACCTCATCTCCTCCCAGGTGGGATGCTCTCCCAAATAATGTTGCGCAGGACTGAGATTTCAGGTAGAACCAAACCAGATACGAGCTTGGAGGACTTGGGAGAGGAAACCATATGCTCCCTAAGCTCCCTAGAGTTGTGTTTACTTCTGCTTTGATCACGTGGATTGGCTTGTAGCCTCCTTTCAGATGTGATTATCATCCTAATTGGCCCTAATGAGAACTACACATGCAGAGGAAAGGGGATAACAAGTGTTCCACCCCCAACCTGGTTCTCTCCAAATTACAAGTAATAGGAAAAAAGAGGTGTCTCTTTTTATGTGTGTGCATATATATATATATATATATATATATATATATATATAATCTGCATTGCTGTTACTTTCATCATAACTTTCAGTCCCTGAATGTGTTTAACGTGGGAATTTTTTTAGCTTCTTTAGGCAAATAAGGCTGAAAAAAATTGTGGGGGATATTGGGTGAGTTTTTTCCTTTCCTGAATTGGAGTTAAGACTAAAAAGGTGACTCTGGATGCATCAAGCATCCTGCTGGTGCCTGCTTTGGTGTCACCCTTGTACTACTCTGCACTCCTCAGTCCTGCCCTGGGAAGGGCAAACCCCCTGTGTGAGGCTGCCCATGTGTTTGCAGCTCCCTGGCAGAGCTGCTGTTGCTGAGGGACCTATCTCAGTTCCTGCTTGTGAGTTTCAGCATGTGACTGGGTTGAATCGATGAAATTTGTTTCTTGTTGGGTAAACAACTTGTGGTAACGTGCCAGGGAGTGCTGACACTGTCTGTGTTCGCACAAGTGACCTTCTGGAGAAGAGGGCCTCAGCAGCTTTATGATTAACATTTTAATGGTACGCTCAGGGAACATTTTTCCCAGGAACAAATACCCGGAAAAACCCCATGTCTTAACTGCTTCTGTGGTTGGAATTGGCACTGCATGGTTGCTAGGTGTGCTGGAGTCTGTCCAGGGTCAGGTGAGGAAGAAGAGGTTTCCTTGGAGCTTGTTGAAGTCCTCTTCTATCACTGGGAAGGGATAAAACTGCTTGCATGATTATATCTCCTCTGTTCCTGCTTAAGTGGATAAATGGCACTCTGGACCATTTATTAGTCCAGGCTGTTGTGATTTATTGGATGATGCTTGGAGGGATGCCTCTAGTTTATTGGAGCTGCATCCTGTCTTGGAGTTGGGATGAAACAGGGCAATGCACAGCCTGGGCTGTGCTGGAGATGTCAGGAGAGACCCTGAGCTGCCCTACTATGCTGGGGGGAATTAGATGCCATCCTTCATATTTAATGGCCATTTTGGGAGCAGAGGTGTTCTCTAGGCATGGGTGACATAAGGTAAAGCTGCAGAGACCATCCCTGGCCCCACTTTTCACTGTGTGTGTGTGCCAAGATGGGTAAGTGTGAAAATGGACATGCTAGAGCTCAACCTGGGGGAGAGGAATGGACCTCCCTAAACAACATTCCTGGTAAAAGCAGGAGCAGCAAATGAGTAGCTTTCTAAGGGCTCCTTCTCATCCTTAGGGCAGCAAAATTCAGTCTGGTTTGTATTGCCAAGAAGCTTTGAAAAGCTTTGAATTGACTCTGTCCTTTGCTGATGTGACTCAGCATAGCACAAATCAGTATAGCTTCATCAACACAGTAACTCAGATAAGTACAAGGAAAGGACCTGGCCCACGGATAACATGGAAATAATATAGAAAGCCAGGGATGAATAATTTCAGAATATAGATATAGTCAGGGTAGTAGTAATAATAATAATATTTTCCCCAGTGGGAGAAAAATAGACCTTTCATGGTTGTTGTGCCTGGAGCTATTAAATATGGATGAGACAGATGAAATGCTGCTTCTTCTATTACACAGAAATGAATAAACAGTAATTCTCAATCACTATATGCATCTCAGGCTTAAAAAAACCACAAAGACAAGTTAAATATGAACACCTGCTAACCTTCTTGTGTGCCACTCTGAGGCTTTTGTCAACAAAGAGGAAAGGTTTGCTTCTTTATAAAGACTCTGATGGCAACTCGACCAAAGGATATTTAACCCTGCTAAAGTTAGGAAAATAAGTTCAATGCCAAACATGGGGGGTCCAATAAACAAGTTGACTGCTCGACTCACTGGGTTGATGATTCTGCTTGTTTACTGCAGCTTTAGCAGTGTGTGATGTAGAAAGCAAAAAACACTTCTGCAATTTTAAATTTTCATGGCAAGATGGGGGGTGGGGGGGTGGAGGGAAATGATGCCAGCCTTTTAGTGAATCTCTTCTCTGGGAAAGAACTGAGTTTTAGTCTTATCACAGATGATAAAATTGTGGGGACAGCAGCCTGTGATACAGAAGGAGGGCTGAAGCAAAAGGTGTAGACAGTAGAGGCTGTGTGTGATCTGGCAGCCTGTGAAGACAGTCTCCCAGATCAGTAATGGGTGGTGGCCTGGGGAGACCTGGGGTTAATCTGTTTTGTGACCTTCCTTGCCCTAATTCCCATGTATTTCATATGTGTGACAGCACTGCCTAATCCCACGAGGGTGTTGTAAGGATAAATGCATGAGAAACTGTGAGGGTTTGGGCTGTTCTAGCTGCAGGGATGCAAGGGCAGATTGATGTATGGCATTTAAACCTTTAGATGTGAACTTTAATTTAACTAACTGTTCTGATCCCACAAGGAAGAGATGATTGTTATATGCAGTGGTAATAAAAGGCCCATCACTTAGAGCAAAGATAAAGGAAGACAGAGGCTCTGTTTATCCCACAGATCTCAGCTCAAGAAGATCACAGAGACTGTTTCCTCCATGTATTTTTGCTGCAGCTTCCAAAACTGTGTTTTCCCTGGACATCTTGTGGTAATTCTCTGCTAATCCTCTGAAGTCAGAGGTTGTCTTTATTACTACGTGTCTGATGTACTACAAGATGATTGGGTTGCTTAGGTGAAAATGCAGATATTGGAATTAGGCAGTATTTTACATGAACTTTTCCTTGGTTTTTTGCCATGACTTAACCCTAAGGGAGTTCCTGTCTGTCTGTGATTGCTTCACTGTCTGTTCATTTTGCATTTATGCCTTTGAGCTGCTGTTTGCTGCATTGATCGACCCCAAGAACAGCTGTACTGGGTCAGACCAAAAATGCAGCTCATGCAGTGCCCCCTCCCCTCAGACCATGTCTAAGGAGGAATGTACAGGTTAGCATTCAGCAATAATGTAATTATAATACTGTGGGTACTCCTCTAGCATTCTGTGAGAGATGTGCAGTGTTTTCTGACACTCAAATGGTTCCTTTAGTGGTCTGGGATGAATTTCATAACCAGTATTTATCTATCTGTTTCCTGAATTCTTGTTAATGGCCACTGTGTCCTATGGAAAGAAGCTGGATGAAGTGTTTTAAAGTGTATCCTTGCTAGCTACCCTCATGTGTTATCACCCCATCCTTGCTTTAGAAGGGACAGTGACCACTTCTCTGCTCCACTGAGAGCTTAATTCTGCCTCCCTCGGTTTTCCTTTACTGGCTGCAAAGTTGCAGTTGATTCAGTAATTCCTCATAATGTCCCTGTTTCATAATTTTGATCACCACTGTCACCCTCCCTGGTGCCATATCCTGAGGCAAGGAGAAGGATCTCAACAACACAAAGCCTTCAGGCTGTGGCAAACCACTTTCTTAGTGACCCCTAACACTGAATATTAAATGGATTTACCATTTATTCCGTGCTGTTTTCTGTCTTCTAACCACTTCTTTGTTCTTGCAAGAAGTTTCTCCTATCCCCTGAAAGCTCATCTGCTCAGAGATCCTGCATTGAGGCACCCCATTGAAATTTGAATAAACCACATCAACAGCATTTTCCCATCTGTTGTTGTTGACCCTTCCAGAGTATTCCAGTGCATTTATGAAGCCTGGATTTCCTTCTCTAAAGCTTCAATCTATCAGATTATTTAAAGTGTTCAGTAATTGTATCTTTGGTGAGAGGGATATGCTTCTATGTAGTTTTTACTGACCTGCTGATGTCAGTTTTGCTAATCTAGAGTACTCTGTAACTCCTGAATTATTCCTTTGCATCCCTTTTCTAAAGTGACATTGTGTTAGCTGCCTTCTAAATTTTAGGTGCCTGTAAAGCTTTAAGAGGGAGACTCGAGCCCATGTTTAGTTTCATGCCCACGTTCCCCTAGAATGGTTGGGTCAGTCCAGTCTATAACCCCTTCTACCAACCTTGTAAAGAAGGTTTCCAGTGTAAGAACTTTCCCAAACCTCCCTGCAATGATCACATATGACAAAAACCCCAATTTTTGCGGGGTTTAGTCACTTGGGTTTATTCATGTTGCATCTGTGGTTGGTTTCTTCCTGGTCCATCAGGTATCTGGCACATATCTGGCTTCTCATATGTGCAGAATAAGTCTTTATTGAGTTCCCTGCCTGGTGCAACTGTTCCTTAGGTGCTTTTCCCCACTTTTTGAAGTTCTTGTGTTTTAGCCACCGGAACTTGAAATCCATTTTTGCTTCCTCATTTGGACACACAGTTTCTGGGTTTGAGGATGTTGTCTTACTTCTCACACTTTCTCCTGCCTGTCTGCTTAGCCTGCCAGACTTCTCTGTTTCAAGAATTTATTTACCTGAGGTATATATTTGGTCTGTGTTTCCAGCGCCAATATTTTCATGCAGTGCTTGTGCTTCCTGCAAGTCTTAGCTCTCCTGGTTCTGTCCCCCAGGACCTTACCACTTCATGTTTTAACAACTTTCCTCATTTTCACAGGTATTCCTTTAAAACTACACACAACACTGAAGATTTGACGCAGTGCAAAAAGTAATAGTTTCTTTCCTAAGAATTGTGGGTTTGTCTCCTGTCTCCTACTATAAGTTGAGAGTTTCTTGCCATGGAGAGTGAGGGGGAATCCAGTTCTTGCATGCTCCTTTTGATGATTGTTTCTAGCACCAACCTCTAGTACATCCTTTTGACTGGTCATGTTTTAATGGACTCTAAGAGGTAAATTGTAGTTTAAAAACCATTCAGTATATTTGTGATTAAAACCCATCATGTGACATGGGAAAGCAGTTAGTTAATCAACATATTTAAAATGTCTTTCACTGGAGAGTTATGGAAAGAAATTATTGAGCACCAAATTTAAAATGAACAAAGAAGTATGCTTTCTCATATAATTTCTACTTCATTGTGCTTAATTCTGCAGGAAACTGAGATTGAAAGTGTAACTGGGTTGGAGAAAATCAGTTACAGAGATTAGTACAGGACAGGTAGCTGAGACATGATGGGTCAGTACAACTGTCACCTGAACAAGGATCTCTTTCTGGATCTCTGACTTCTGGAGGCTGGGGAATAAACAGGGTGGGAAAAAGTCTTGTGCTCTATGAGCTCCATTTCTTATGCTCTTTGTTAAAATTAAATTCCTCCTACCCCTGAAAGAAAGCAAAACTTTTCCCCAAGGAAGTACCATGTTTCTTGTGCTATTCCAACAATTTCACATACATCCTTTTGACTGGTCATGTTTTAATGGACTCAAAGGTTATTTCTTCATGGTGAACCTCCCCATATGATCATGGTGGACAGAGATGCTGTCTCGTTTTGTTTTATTCCTAAATTCCAGGGATCAACTTGTGCCCTTGCTGTCAGCATCGAGTGTCCAACCCATCTTCCCCTTCAAGCCCTTTCAATCACAATAAACAGAAGTGCTCTGGGAAGCCAAATTTCTGGAATATTTTCTCTTTTTTTTTTCTTTAATCAACTTTTAACCTGTTTTGAATACTCAGCAGCCCGTCTCTTTAGTGAGCTGATGTATCAACCAGAGTACATTTGTACCCCACACCACCTGTTGCAGCTTTTGCCAGCTGGACCACACAGAGCTTGGCTCCTCAGCCTGCTGCCAGTGGCCTGTTGTTTGCAGTATTTTTGGGAACTGGCTTTCAGGTAACCTTTACAGTGTAATAGGGGAGATGTTCCCGCAATCCTACTTGTTCCTTGTTGCTCTGCCCATGTTCTTTTGGAATCCCTTTGAGGTTCTTTAAACTTCTGGAGTGCAGGTCACCTGGGAGGATAATATGCTGCTTCCTTTCTGTCCATGAAGTTATGCAACAGCTTCCAAAGGAACACAGAAATTATTGCTGTCAGGTTTGAAGAGTTGTGGTCTCCTCTTCCCACCCTCATCAGCTCTTGGGCCATTTTATGGTGCCTCTCCAAGGTCTGGGCTGGGTTATCTGGACCCACATGAAGGATGGGAAGCACAGTGATAGCACTGTCAATGTGTGTGTGTAGCATGTCAACCCCAGATGGAAATTAGTTCTGAGAAACTTCATTTTTAAAAATAGTCAGGGCGCGTGGCAGTCATCTCCTAGGAAACTCTCATTGTATTATAAGACTATAATGTGCTGTGATTACATTTCAGATAAAGGGAATCAGTGTTGCTGTCAGATTGTTTCTGCTGAAGTTTTCCAACACAGAAGGACATCCCTGTGCAGCAGTTGGCTTTGGGTGGTGGTTGTGAGCTGGTTGAGGCACTGAGATGGTTCCCCCTGTGCTGTTGTTCACTGGAGGATGGCAGGGGGAGGCTGAGGGAGGAGTAGCCTGGCTCTGCATGTGTTTCACTGTGTGCTAGAGCTGTGGGCACTCCCAGTCTGTCATGGCTCTGGTGAGTCACATGAAACTCAGAAGCAGCAGCTTGCCCTGGGAAATCTGTAGGACTTCAGTCTCCTTCTCCTTAACAGCAGATATGGCAAATGCATTAGGATGGTTCTCTATGAAGTCTTAACCAGTTGCTATTAAAGCAGGAATCTGAAGAGTGTGGCAGAGATATCAGTGTCTGTCTCACTGCTGAAGTCTTCATGGACCATCTCAACCTGCTGCTTCCGTGGGCTGGACTGACCTCTTTGGATGGGGAGGTCTGTTCTTCTTTCAGGTGAAATGCAGGAAACACCAGCACCTTTTCTCTGTTGTGATTCTCTGACATGTTCAGCTGCTCTCATGCAGCTCTGCCATGCTGAAAGGCCTCATTCCCTCATTCCCTGTCTTCTTCCCTGATATCACATGGGCAAGGCAGCAGAAGGCAGGGATGGCTCCCGTCCTCAGGGGATGGGATTGCTGCAGGGGTCACTGCCCTTCTCTGCTTTTAAAAGCATGGGATGAGCTCAGAGGATCGCTGTTCCCAGGCCTCATTGGCTCCCTGCTTCACCTGGATCCAGGCTTAGGCTGGGCAGGATTTGCATGGAACAGCTTCTGGCTCCTCACATCTCCCTGGGGAGTTTCATTTCTGCCAATCCCTGTATAACTCCATGACATCAAAAGATGTGCCTTCAGAGCAGTGTGCAGGATCATGACAATGACTTTATGGGAGGAAAAGTGTATTGGTGCTGAATCTGCTTGGTAAGTAACCTCAGTAATCTTAACACAGCACCATAAAAACAGGGCCATGGAGAAATTCCTCATCAGCAGAAGCTGAAAGAAACCCTCTTTTTGCACTGAGTTTTCATGAGAACGACCGAGGGTGGCACATGTGGAAAGTGTGTGGCAATTCTTTTTGCAGAAGTATCTGTGAGTTGCAAAGGCCTTGGTAACTTTGTGTACAGTTAGACCAAAATAAGCTTTGCTAGTGTTTATTTTCAAGCTTGCCAGTTGCTAGGCAAACCAGTTTGCTGAGTTTCTTAATGTACCTCGGCTCAGACATGAAGCCGCATGTGGATACATGAGTGAAGAGGCTGGGGAGTAGAAAAGCAAATGCTCTTCCCAGTGTTTTGAGAAGTGGCCTTTGGGAGTAAAGCTGCAGATGGAGCTCTGAATATCCTGCAGTGCCTTTTCTTACCAGAGCTAAGTTCTGAGCTGTAAAACTATTTGTATTCCACCATACTGAATTGTCTTTCTTTATCTCTTTTAATAATTCTAATCTGCAACTTGGAGTGGGCAAGGATACAAAATGCACATAGTTTTTAGTCCAGATATTTAAAATGGATATGCAGGACTAGCTGAGACAACAGGATGAGAACAAGCCAATTAGAGTTTCACAGAGGCACAGAAGGGCTCTTAGACAATGGGGGTTGTGCAGCTGTGCTTGTCACAGCTCTGAACCCTGTGGCCTCCTCTTTTGGTGTCTGCTCATCGCATTCATGGAGGTGCTTCCTGACTGGGGCTCTACATTGGATCTGGAGGATTAAAGTGGGAAAGGCAGATGCTAGGAGATGTGTATTGGTTTCATGGTGTGGTTATCTAATCCAAATTTGCCCTTAGAACAGGCAGGAACCATGCTGTGATCGTCTGCACTAATGTCTGGGCATACCAGGTGATCTCTCTGACCAAAGGTGTGCATGAAACGGGGCAGAGGGTTTTTTGGCTGACAGGGTTTAAGGATCCTACAGACACAGAGTGTGCTGTCATTAATTTTGGGTAGGATGTAAGAATCTGCTGGGGATGCTTTTCGAAGTACAACAGGAATATGCACTTTCAGATGATGCCAAGCTCCCAGCTTTTAAGTAATTAAATTAAAAAGAATCAGAGTTGTTAAAGTTGGAAAAGTTCTCCAAGACCACTGAGTCCAGCTGTTAATGCTGCCATCCTCACCAGCAAACCATGTCCCCAGGTGCCACATCAGTCCATGGAGTTCCTGTTCCTCAAGTCCCTCACCTGTGGAATGGGCAGTGCAGTTCATGAAAGGCAGGGTTGGTGTTTGAAAATCACAGCTTAAGAGATACAATCCTTTGCTCTGATCCTTGGGGAAGGCTACCAGAACTGACACTATGGCTTTATTCTGTAGAGATGGAAATGCCACTTGAATGAATGAGGTGCTGGGCAGACTTTTGCATCTTGGATTTGTGAAGTTCCAGACACCTTTAGGTGAAACTCTTGGCTAAATGGGAATTTCCCATTAGCCCTCATTAGGATTAGTCACAACTGCAAAATTATTTGATCTTTAGGCAGTGGATAGTTCCACCTTCACTACAGACCTCTGTAGAAGGAATGTAGGAGTTGCTGAAAGCAAAACTATAGAGTGTCTGACTTGCTTTGCTTTGCTACAATATCATCTACTTGTTCCATAATTGATTCAGCCTCTTGGAGAATCCCACAGTGGGCCAGATTTTTTTGAGTTTCCATGTGGAGAAAGAAGAAGAACCAGGCTTTTTCAAATTGGTGTAATCTACTTTATATGGCCAGATAAGATCTCCAGGAATAATAGACCCTGCATATGTCAGTACTAGAATAGGGAAATGCTTTGGAAAAAAAAAAAATGGAGATCACTTATGCCTCCAGAAAGGTTTGAGGTCATTACTAGAAGAAAAATGTTATTTTCTTGTGAGAATGCTGCCATCAGATAAATCCTGGGAGATGATGAGCTCCTTTTGACTCATAAGATGAAAGTGGGAAAAACGGTACTTAAATATTCACTTTGGAAAGAAAGTGATCCTCAGTGGGGAAAAAAAACCTGCTTAACAGCTCATTTGTGAAGTGTATAATGGAAGGAAGATCTCAGCACAGAAAACTGTATGTTTTTCTTGATAGCTTTACTGTGACTGCCACAGAAGATGTAATATAAGTGTAACAGGCCGTTAAAGACAATAACTCCCTTTCTAATAGGGGTCAGGATTGATCAGAAAGGAGCAAACAGTTCAGGAAAGAAGATGACTGTAATAACAAACATGACTGGGGTTCTGAGCTGGGCCAGTTTCCCTTTTTAGCATCCATGCATCACTGTCTCAGAACAGACTGCATAGCATCCTATTAAATTAGCATACACCAGCCAGCTCAAACAAATTAGTTCATCTCAGAAAGGGAAGAGGTTCTTCAGAAACTTTCCTTTTTGGCTTAATTTCTATGCTTTGTGTGGTTCATTCATCTTTGAACCCAAGTTTTATGGCACTGAAGCCTGCGTGCCTCGTTCTGCTCTGCACCTGATGTTTTTTTTGCCTGGAAGTCTCCTGGATTGTGTGTTTTGGTGTCTTCACCCTGCTGGTGTGTGAGTGACAAGAGGTGCTGGTGGTGTGTGCTATGCCCTGCTGTGACCTTGGAATTCATCCTGGAGTAAAGAACTAATTCCAGCTACAGAATGGTTCACATCATTTCCAGGGATGTTTTCCTTGAGTGAAAATGATTGTTGCCCTCTAAGGGGGGGCTGTTGCCTTCTGGTGAGGGGAGTCCAGGGTTGTGAAGGAAACTACCTGACTCTACTGTCATGCTTTATGATGTGCAGCTTTAAATTGGTGTTTTCTGGCTTCATAGAAGTCTCTTTCCTCTAAGTAGCTTTCCTGTAAGTAGCTGCATGGATTTCCAATCTTAATCCTAGTTCTTTTAGTGTGTGGGCTTTTTTTTTTTTCTCCTGAGATTATTAAATATTGAGCAGCTAAACTAGAAGAAATTATAAGCCTCAAACGGGCATCTTGCAGCTGACTCTGGTGACAAAAACTCAAAACATTAAACTGTTGTAACTGTAGATAATAGTACCCCCCAAAAATAGAAGTTAAATCCAAACAAATAGGAAAACTCATGGTGGCTGCACAAGATCAAAGCTTTGTGCTGCTCATTCTGTTACTGAAATGGTAAATGTAAACCAAACTGCTTTGTAAGGAGGTGAATGAAGAAGCTCTGCCTGGAGCGTGATATTGTTGGGTGGCTCTCTTATGGTCTATAAGCCCCAGCAGAGATCTGGGTGTTGATGGGACATTATTGATGGTATTACTTCCTTCTAAACATTTTGGTAAAGGGGAAGCAGCAGAATGACTGGAAATAAAAGTCTGGAGAGGGGATGTGCTGCCCATCCCTGGCATGGTGACTCCCAGGGTCCTTTCAGGCTGTGACTGCTCGTTGCAAGCTCACAGTGGTTTCAAGATACTCCTAACTTGGACAAAATTATGAGGGAATGGGGCAATGGCTCAGGGCACAGAGAAAGGTGTCAGTGCTCCAGAAAGGAACTTCTTGCTGCAGGAGCACCCAGCAGAGTATCTGTGCCCCTTGCCATTGTTGGAGTGTCCATCAGGGCATGGCAGCAGCATTTTGGCACAGTGGGGAGTGCTGCTCATCATCTGTCAAGGGTTAACAGCAGCCCCAGCCTCCGGCATCGGGGTCTTCCACGGGATCATCACTCTGGGCAGGGATTGGGATCAGCCTGGAGAGGGGAACTGGGGTCAGACACAGCCCAGGGCAGGGCTATGTCTGGTGTTAGAGCAGGCACTCATGGGGCCCCAAGGTAGGAAACAGCATTTTCAGTTGTGGCTGGGAGGCTTAGTGGAAATTAAATGAGTAGGGAGGCTAAAAATACCGGTGTTAATACAGTGATCCCAGTTGTTGTGCTCTTGCCCGGGCAGAGGAAGCATTGCCATAGAAGGGGCTGCAGGGTTGGAACTGTGTGTTTGATGAATGAAAATAGCTAGAAAAAGTATTTGTGCTCTAAAGCATAGATGGCTGCAACCAGATTAGTCAGCTTTTCCCATTAATTTATATTGACTTCTTGGGAATATGTAGGGAACTTGATTTCTGTACCATGTGTAGCACAGTCCCAAACTCCTTCTCCTTTCCTCTTGGCTGGCTAAAAACCCTCTCCACACTTGGGTGTTGTTAACTTTGCATTCAGGCATCACCAAGCTATTGAAACTTAAATTGTAAATTCATTTTCATGCAGCTGTCAGAACACTGGTGGACATGACTTTGGAATGAAAATTGTGTTGGGATGCACCTGGATGATGTGTGAGGAGAGTGAGGAGGTGCTTACAAAAACAACTGAGTAGAAAATTTTAAGAAAACCCAAAAGAGAGAACATGAGTTGTGCAGAAAAGTGGCTCAGTAGAAAAGTGGTTGGCAGGACCAGAATCTCCCTGGTGTGTTACACAGAGCCTGAGCCCATCCCATAGTTGACTCCCATGGAAGAAGCTGTGAAAATGCTAACAAAGAGTTTTTTCCCTCTGTTTGTGGTGCAGTCCAAAGTCACCTTTCTCTGGAGAGTCAAGGAGCAGAATTTGAGTGTGGTTGCCAAAGCCACACTATGCAAATAACCTTTAGTTTCGTTGGTCTCCCTTTGATTCAGCCAGTCTCTTGTCTCAGGGTGGATGGACATGGTATATTTTTCAGATGTTGAGTGTTCCTTTTTTTTTTTTTTCCCCTGGTTTGGCCAGGGCAAAGTACACATGGGGAAGCCAATTGTATCATAATTAAGAACATTAGCTATATGCAGCCCAAAGATGTGAAATCTGTTTCCTGGCTATGTCTGTTGACTTAGTGTGACAGAGCACCTGCTAATGCATTGGAAAACTGCTCAACATGGAGGTTGAATGGAAAAAATGAGGTTTCATCCCTCCACCAGCTTTGTCTTCATTTTGTCAGTATTTTTGTCACAGCAATTTTTTTGTTGAATGAGGACAGATTTACTGTCACAGTATATGCTGTTCATTGTATTTCAGAAATTAAATGTTCATATTAAATTATAGCTCCAACAGAAGAAGGAAAAACTTACTTGTTCTTTGTTTTGCTTTGATCTGCAGGATAGCCTAACCTTGCAGTCACTGCTTTCTCATAGAAAATCCAGTCTGTTTGGGCATGAATAATGTTCATATTTCAAAGTTAATCTTGAAATTCTAATCTTTAAATCTATATAAAAGAAAAATAATGGATGAGAAATAATTTAAATTAAAATCAAAACTCTAAAAGATTGGCATCTCATAGGATACTGCATAGTCCAGCTGTTTGTAAAGGGATGAGGAGTCAAAACATCTCAAGCACCTTCTAGAATTTGCCATAATCTCAATGTCACTCATCAAGTCCTTTAACCTCTTTTTTTTTCCTATGTTGTTCCTAATTCATATGGAAATCACCTACATCATAAAATTATTCCATGCCTTAATTAGAAGTTTGAAAAGAGCAAATCCCTCCAGGGTAAATGATAATATGGTCAAAACTTTCAAAAATAGGTTGTTGCCGCACATGGATTTTGGCAGTTTCATTTTGCAGAAGTTTCTTGTTACCCATTTCCACCACTGTCCTACTTCCTCAAAGCCATGATACTTTTTTACTTGTTTGCTATCTTCTGCAGACAGGACAGGGAAAATTCCTGAAGGATTTAGAAGCTCCTCTTCAGAGAGGTGAAGACTTTGTCCCTGGGCATGCTGGAAATGTTGCAATTATCTCCTTCCCAACTGAAGGGAATGGTGCATCCCAACCATTGCAGACACATTTACAATCATAATTTTAAACTAGTTAACCTCTTTCCCCAATTAAAAAAAAAGAAATCTATATCACAGTGTGATATTTCGTTTTCTTCCTTATTATCATACAACTCTGCTTGATGATGTTTAATGAAAGCCTTGGCCTTTTCATGAAAGTCCTGTCATGTTGATGGTATAAGATGCAATATTTTCTTACCCCAAACTTCTTTCTAAAACTTTGTACACCATTATACTTTAAACCTCAATAAAGAACTGTAATTTATTTATTTATCTCTATAAATTGCTTTATTCATTAATATCATGATTTTAAAGGTAATGTTAATTCCTTTTGGGGAGAAAAAAATCTTCAGCAAGCCTGCTGAGCTGGTAGTTCTGGGGAACTTTTTGAGGCAGTGGGGATTTGCTGTAGAATATATTGCTGTTAGCAAGAAAATGAGCAGCCTTGTCTTTCTGACTTTCTCTCTGATATTTACCTATTCATGCCCGAGTCAAGAGGGGTTTAGTGGAGGCTGGACTGTGTCATTAAGGGCGGATGAATTCAGCTGCATGTTTGAAATTATAATTGCTTGCCCATCTATTCAGTATTATTTTTGACTCTTCCCTGACTCCCGCAGATTCCAGGAGTACCTTTGCTGCCTGTCCCTTGCTGGTGCTCCCTCCCACCCTTTCTTTCTTCTTGCCCTATATTGCTGAGTGTCTGTTTAACACTCAGATCCCTCTCTGCATCTGTTCCCTTCCTTCTCTTTTCCTTCCAGCACTTCACTTCTCTTTCTTTTGTGCACTGACTTGTTGCTTTGCCTCGTGAGCACATGAGCATGTACAGTGCACAGGATAGTGCAGACCGCCTCACTTCTACCTCCTCACATCTCCCTCCTCCCTTCCCAGCAGATCCATCCCAGCTCTCCCCCTCCCATTGCCCGGGAACTCTTCCCAGCATTAGCAATTTCATGCCATGGCCTCATATAAAAATCAATGTAAAAAAGCACCCTGTCCATGCCCGGGATTGACGTGGGACCAAATGCTTTAGCTGAGCTTCAGGTTATTTCATGCTATAATGAGGAAGGTTGTTAAGGAGATAGGGAATTGGGTTTCATGACTGTTGCAGAGCTCCAAAAAAAAAAAAATCATTTAAATTCACAGAGGCTCTTTCCAACCAGGGAAACCATGTCTGTCCTGATAAGTGAGGAAGAAATCCAGTGAAATGATGGAGCCAGCTGAAAAAGAGGTGCTTCACAAAGTTAATTATATTGTGTAGAGGGAAAATAAAGGGAATTCCACTATTTTGTTGTCTGAGATCAGCAATGAAGTGCAGATTGGGATGGTAGCTCCCTGTATTTTTATGATATTGTAAACACTGGGAGAGCTGTGTGATCAGTAAACGACTGGTGAGAATATTGCAGCTTCTAGCACCATTTAACTGAAGGCATGGAGCCTGTTCAAGGCACAGCTGGAGTGAAGTGCAGTGCTGAAAGCTTAAGCAGATGGGGCTTCAAGGCTTCATGAAACACAGCTGGGAGCAGCCCTCTGAGTTTCTGAGCCCTCTGGTCTGCAACCAAAGGTGGTAAAGCATCAACAGGTCTTAGGGCTTTCCAGCCAAAGGGTTTTATTGCAGTTCTGGTCTGACTGTCCTAAGCATAAGGGTCAGGATGAAAACTTTATTTGGTAAATTGAATGGCTAGGGCTGTCGATAAGAGGAAAGCAAAGAACACAGTTAAAAACACTCTGGGTGGCTTATTTGTGCAAACCATTTGGATTAGTTGTGTGGACCCTAAATTGGAGCCTGTGATGCTCTGACGTCCTGTGGTGGATTATACACAAAACAGAGAAGAGGGAATCCTTCTGCTACTCCAAGTGGCAAAACATTTCTTGGTTCAGAGGATCACTGCCCCATGTGGACAAGCTGTCAAATGTGTGCTGTATAATAGCATGCAAAAGTCTTTTTTCATTGACTTCCTATCACTCTTTCCCTATCTGCTGGCTACAAAAGCATTTCTGGGTAAACAGGTACTTTGTTTCCAGAGCAGCAGCGTCTTCCTTGTGCTTATCCACATAATGATTCATGTGGCTGTTTTGCAACTCAGGAGCTGTTGGTGAGGTCACACCAGCCTGGTTGTGTCATCCAAGTGCATGACTTAAAAAGGAGGAGCCTGTCCAGGGAAGGAAATTCTTTTGCTTATCCACAAAACATCTAGATAAGCAGCAGTTGTGGGGTATGGAAGGCAGAGAACGTTGGTGGCAGCCAGATGAGGCTGTGACCAAACATTAACCTTTTAAGAGTGGGCTGGAGCATGGTTGGGTTTGCTCAGCACCCTCCTAAGCATTTATCAGAGTGAGCTATGTAGGAGAGTAGAATAATCTGCTGATGAGGGGAAATAATAAAGGAAGGACTTTTATTTCTTGTAAATAAAACACAAACCTTCAGCTGGTGGATCATAGAATCAAAGAATGATTTGGGTTGGCAGGAACTTTAAGGATCATACCCCCTGCCATGGGCAGGGGACACCTTCTACTAGACCAGGTTGCTCAACCTGATCCTTCAGTTGTCATTGGGTTAGACAAGTCCTTGGATCTGATCTCTCTTCGACAAAGTGGGTGCATCAGGAGGAGCTTTTGGTGAATAGGAACAATGATTTGCTGTTCCTCCTCAGGTCAATGCTCTCTCTTGCCCAGTACCTTGCTGCTAAACCAGTACCAAGTTCCAGAATATAAGGATGGTCCTAATTTACCACTGCAAAGTCTGTCCAGAGTAGCAGAGTTTGAATGATGCTCAGATGCTCAAAAAAATCTAGGAACTGAAAAAAGTGTGTGTATAGCAATGATTGTAACATTTTCCTGGCCTCTTCTTGGTCAGGTCCAGAGGCTTGGGAGGAAGCACTGACAGTGCAAGAAATAATAAACTGTTATGAAATAACCTAATGAAGGAGAGGCACTGCCCATTCTTGGCAGTTAGGCATGCTGTGATGATGTTTCTTTATTTGTGTAACCCTCTCTGGGGTAACCATAGGGAGGTTGCTGCTAAGACCAATGTTCAATGGACTTGTGATTTAATCCAATTATTTGGCTTTAGTGGTTACACACATCAGTTTGTGTTGTGGAATAACTCTGTATACATAGAAAAATTCCGATGCAGTCTGAGTCAGGGTTGATCCAATGGTGAGGAGAAGCTCTGGGCAGCCCTGGGAGGACCAGAGTGGGGGCCCTGACCTCTTGTGGTGACTGAGGAACCAGGAGCACTCCTGGCACTGGTGTGTCACTTAGTCCTGGGGACTTTGTGCTGCTTTGTGAACTAAACCTCCAAAAATCTCAGAAAGGGGAAATGTATATCATCCAGCAAGTCAGCAGCCAGACTATGGTCCATGCCCCTGTGTACAGAAATGGTATTTTCTAATTTTCAGGCTTTGCTCATATCTCTGCTGGACTATGGTTCTTTATTAAAATTGTTGTGTTTGGTAAGCTTTTAATGTTTTGCATGAGTGTGAATGTCTCCATATGTTTATAAAGGCAAAGAAAGATGTTTGTAATGTCATTTCTTTTAACAAGAGCAGCTTCCAAACGACACCAGAAGAACTATATTTAATGGTTGTGCTTCAGTTAACAGCTTTCAAAGAAAAAGCCCCACTTTAAACCAGGGTTTTTCTTCTCTTCTTTCAGGGGTGCATTCTCTGAAGTTGTTTTGGCTGAAGAGAGAGCGAGTGGGAAACTCTTCGCAGTCAAATGCATTCCCAAGAAGGCACTGAAGGGAAAGGAAAGCAGCATAGAGAATGAAATTGCAGTGCTGAGAAAGTGAGTACCAGACCTTCATTTCTGCCTCTTTGCTTCCATTTCTTTGCTTGCATTTGAGGAACAGTGATTGACAAATGTGACTGAAAAGTTGTTCAGCCCATCACAGGCAGACAAGATCATGTGAATTTAAATGGTGCTGAAAATGTTTTGATAAATGCTCTTCTTTTCTTTCATATTAATGCAGCAGATAACTGCAAAATGGGAATGGAGTTAGGCTAGAGTAAGTCTACAATGGCATAAAAATACTTTATTCACTAAGAATGTCAACAGTTGTGTCACAGGCTTTGAGGAGACCAGGAGCAGGGTTATAATTTTCAAATGCTTAGAACAGTCTGTTTACTAATTGCTCTAAAATGATGACATGGATAGTGGCATGTTATGGATCTTATGGATAGTCATAGGAGATGGTATTAACCTGTGCCATGCAAATGAGTAGTACCTCTATACTTCTGGAAGGGGGATGTGTTTTTTCCTTACTTTGGCTGGAATACATAGATAAGAAAAACTAATTTCACAATTGCTATGAATTCAGTTATTAGAGGCTTGATCCTTTCCTCTTCCTCATCTTATGCCCTGAAGGTGGGATTTATCTCACCTGACTTGAGACATTTGGATCTGAGCTTATCACCCTTGACTTGCACTCTGGGAAACAGAAAGAGATTGGTTACTTTAGGATTGGTTCTTGTAGTGTGTTGTAAACTTCTAAAAGTACCTTCTCACTGAGTTAAAGGTAGCACGGTTGTACAGAACTACTCTGCATTGGACACTCTTATTCCTGCTGCACTTCTGTCCCAAGTGGGACTTCTTTCCCCAGTGCTTGGTCATGTCAGAGCTGATGGCTGATCATCTGGGCACTACGTGACAAAAAGGATCCTAAAAACTAACTGGAAGAAAAGCTCAGACAGCCTAAGTCAAAGGAGCTGGTTCAAGGGCAGATTCAGTCATCTCAGTAGGCAGAGGGGATCCTTTTCAGGAGAGACATAAATGGGGCTCCAAACAGCTACAACTATTTGTAGCAGTGCCTTCCTATTGCTGAGCCCACCTTGGGTCAGTACAATATAAAAAACCCAGTGACAAATGCAGCGGGGTGTCTTGCTGTGTAGTGTTACTGAGAACCTGTCATAAAACTCAGCCATTGCCATCTCTGTAACCAGGCAATAATGGGCAATAACCACAGCTTGAAAGTCTTTGTGTTGATGGGTTTGTCCCCTGGTACTCGTGTGGGATGTAAGAACAGCAATATCCACGTGCAGTAAGAACTGACTTGCATCAGCCTTGATCCTGAGCTGCTAGAGCAGAGAAATCATTTAGGCTTTTTCTTGCTTCTGCACTGTGAAACGTTTCTGTTCCCTGCAAACAATTTCCTGAGAAACCAGGAGGCAGCACCCAGGCTATGCTATTCCAGCTGCAAGGGCAGGAGAGTGCGTGGGCAGAAAATTCCTTAATTTCATGCAATTAGATCTACTCAATCTCTTGTCCTATGCACTTTAGGACCTTAAAAGAGAATGTCTCTTTTATATCCCCTGGTGTCTTCTGCTTAGCTGTTGCTAATACAAACTTTGCCTGTCATTGTCTTTATTCTGAAAATAGACATTCTTGCTTGCAGATGCAGTATTGAATTTGTATATGCCACCAAGGAAACAATTAGAAAATAACAAACTAAATTCTGCCTACAGTTGAGAAGAAGGGATATCAACCTGTTTCTCTGTTCAATGAATTCTCTGCTTCAAAAGCTGTCAGTAAAAATAGATTTGAGAGCGATTGAATGGATCCTGAGTAGCTGTTGCTAAGCTCCATCTAAGTGCCCTTGCTTTTGTTTCTTGTAGCTTAACACTGAGTGGGAATGGCTAGTTCTTGTGTTGTTTAATGAATGGGTGAGACCCCAGAGCCCTGGGCTTCCCTGCAGAGCTGTGAGGTGCCACAGCCATAAATGTACCATGCACTGAACCACTTCATCTGGAGGATGTGCACAGAGGATGCCTGGCAGGAGCAGTTGGTCCCTGTTCCCCGAGGGGAAGGTGTAGAGACACAAGTGATGGATGCAAAGCAAATAGAAATATGCACATGAAAATGCAAAGCAAATAGAAGTATGCACATGTGTTGATCGTAGTCTCCTGGTCTGGTTTTGCATTATGTCTTTTGAGGGTCTAAACTGTGATGGGATAAAAGTCCCAAAGACACCCTGCCTGGATAAAATGCAGGCAAACTCCTTGAGATCCTTCAGAGAAGGATCTCTTGTCTTACACTGGACTTTCTCCTCCTATCTTCAATCATTAGAGTTTTGTTTCCCTCCTGACAAGCTCTGTGCTTTCTGGCAGACCTATGCCAAGTGTTGTGAAACACAACAACTCTTCTTGAGTTCCCCCAGTTGTATGTCAAATTGATGTCTGGTAGGAAATCCCGAATATATTCCCTGCAGTGTCTGCCAGCTCTCAGGTGGGTTGCTCATGCCCCTGTGTGTGGTGAGCAGGTTTTTTGGAACAGTCAGATTGTGCTGGTATGTCCAGGATCAATGTCCACAGTGTCCCATATACTTTGTACCCTCAGGCATCTCTGGTGAAGATTCATCCTCCTGCCAGTCCTGCTAAAACATTCAGATCTGGCAGAATCAATATGGGAGAGAGTTTGAATGATGCTGTGTGTCGAGGTAATGTTTCAAGGAGCATTTTTTACAGTCAGGATTAAAAGTCTGAGCATGGAGTACTGGTGATGAAAACATGAATCCAGTGACCAAAAGCTTTGGGTCCCCTCTCAGCTCTGCTACTTTCCTTCTGTCACAAGAGTTATTGTCTGTCTCACTATTTATTGGCTCTGAAACAGCCCTTACTGAACAGACTTTTGAATAAACAGTTCTACCTGAAGTTTCTTTCCTGTCCTCTCTTGTGTTGGCAGACCCAAGAGAGTGGGTGTGAGAGGGGAGGTTTCTGGGCCAGGCTCTTAGTGTGAAACCAAAACTTCTGTCAGTCCTTCTGTGTGTCTGGACTAAAAAGCTGCTGGGAGTATTAATCCAATATTCTGTGCAGCCTAAGGTCAGCAACTCCCATGTGAAGTACATGGAAGGTAGGAGATTTTATCTCTCTGTCTGTGGGCTTGGATGCTCTTGCTGCCAAAACAAAATGACACATTTTCGGAGCGATGTTCTGCGAACAGAGGAGCAGAGCTGCCAGCCAACTGATCTGCATGTTTGTGTGAGTGCCAGAGTGAATCATGCACACTCCATAATTCTATTTTTCCAGCCATGGCCAACAAATCCGTTCTTAAAAAAGAAAAAAGGCGGAAGAGCCGTTAAGTCAATATTTACGCCTAGAAACCTTAACAGGGTTCTTCCAATATGGACTCCTGTGTCCCGTGGAAATCCATGGCAACATTCCCCGAGGACTTGGAATGGTGGGGACAGCGTGGGAAGGAGCTTGCTGTCGAGTGATGTGCTGGGAGAGACTGAGTCTGCAGTTAATCCAGGAGCCTGGGCCTGACAAAGCATTTAAGCATGTGCCTAATTTCAGGCAGTAATTAGTTCAGTGAAATTGGTGAGGAGGTTGAGCTTTCCTTGCTTGGATGTTTCAGAGAAGGGGGAGAGTCCCACTGGCACCTGTGCTTGGTACCATATCAAGAGGGGAGTTTTCTTAATATCTTCAATTAAGACATTAGCAGATGTGAAAGGCATACTTAGAATGGCTCAGAATCTGTTTGAAGAAGAAAATGGGATCTCTAGAACTGGACTGTCACAGCTCCGTTAACTGGCTGTGGGGAACAGCAGCACACAGTCACCTTTGTGTGACACAGCCTTTTTCTGAACTGACATGTGGGGAGTTTCATAACCTGCTCTGAAAGCAACTGTGTTCTGGTTTTGAGCAGAAAGAGAAATGCAATCCTTTCCATTGTTTGCTGTAGAATGGAGGAAATTTCTTCCACTTATGGTAATTGTGCAGGTGTGAACATGCTGAAAGAGGAATCGTCTGCTAGACGGGTTCTTGAAGGCAGCCCATAGTGTGAAGAATTGGACTGCAGAGAAGCAGCAGTCTGAGGTTCTAGTTAAAGGGGGAAAAAAAAAAGCTTACAAGTCAGATAGAGAAAAATTTGCCTGATTTACTTGTGAGGTTGTTTTTTTTGGTTTTTTTCTTCCTTTGGCTACACCACTTTTTATCACAAGAAATTTTCTGCTGCCTGGGTAGTACCTGCCCAATTGTACAGACTCAGTACAGACTCAATGCTGAGTCAGAGCAAAGCAGGAGTGGAACAATAAACTGTGTGTAGCCCTGCACCCAGGTTTATTGATTGCTTAATGGCAGTAATGTGCACATGTGTCTTGTTAAGCAATACTGTCCAGCTAGCAAATCATACTCTGCTTTAGCTAGTTCCTGCTGAACAGGGATTGTAAAAATAATTTCTAACCTATTTAGGTATCTCTTACCTTCTCCCCCACTTCTTTGCTATCCTAAATCCTCTGCAAGAGGCATCATTAAATTCCTTATTACAAATCAAATCCATGCCTTGCTGAGGTCTGAGGCTATTTTTCCTGTTAAACAGAGTGAACTGTTTGCAGCAGGTCAGCTAAACTTCTGCCAGTGCTTTCCATCCTCGTTTCCTCAGGAGACAGGATGTGCAGGCAGTGATTCATGCCCAGGCATTGCCTCACTCCTTATATGCCTGCACCTACAACCAGGAGCTGCTGCTGGGATAAAGAACAGGGAGCCAGGACCATCCTGCAAAGCCTGGGAGGTCAGGGCTATACCCAAATTAAAACAAAACAAAAAATAGCACTGAAAGTTTTCCTAATGTGGGTGGAAGTGTGGGAGCTCCTGCTCTCCAGTAAATCAGATGATGGTCAAAGGAGCCCCTTGCTCCATGCTGGGAGACAGTGCTGTTCCTCATGTTAAAGATAACAAATGGGGAAGAATCACCCCTTCTCAAGATATACATGAAAGCTGCAGAGGCAATTAAAAAATTATATCTCTTTGCTCCTTTTCTGCAGCCCATTGACAAACTCCCTGTAAAACCTCTCTGTCCCAGATTCTTATCTCTGTTATGGCCCATCCCTCCGGAGCTGACCCGATAGCCTCCAGGAAGACAAATCCAAATTTAGTTTTGAAACCCATTAGTTACCTCTTATTAAACTCTTCTGTGCAATTTAACTTGGAATCAAAGGCTACATTAATTCCGAATAAAATTGGCCATGCAGAAGTTTACTGTGCCCTAACATAAATTCAGGCATTTAATTAATTCAGATGAATGTTCCTGAGTGACTTTGTGGGACAGACCCATCTATTCAAGCCACGATTGTCTTTGGATCTAAAAATACAGCCCTTGCAGGCCTGGGTGGTCCCATACTCCAGTTTCCCAGTCTGGAGGCTCTGCTGTGTGCTGTGTGCTGCTGTGCCCATTGATGTTCTCCTGTGGTAATTGTTTTTCTGTCCAAAGTTACACAGCAGAGTACAGGGCCAGCTGAACTAAAGAGGAGACATTCAGATCCTGTGTTGATAAGTGGTAACATAAAAGTGATGGCAATAAATTGTGTAGCTGCTGTACAAAAAGCTGTGGGATTGACCTTTAAGGGGTTAATGACTAATTAACTCATTGCACCCCAGCAGTAAGAGCTCTTTTTTTCTGTCAAGAAATGGATAGATGGGTAGGAAATGAAAAAACAAAAAAACCCCACTTGACATCTCTGTCTGTCAGGTATAATAATTTCTCTGATGCTTTATTTACTCTATACACAAAACAGGCCCGTTGCTTTTTTTTTTTCCCTTGTTTATTTCTCCTCTGTGAATAATGGTGAGAAGAATTGGCTGCCTCAGCAAGAATTGAAGAGACAGCTGGTTGTTATATTAAGTAATCACTCTCTGAGAAAGCTTTTATGTAGATTTACTTGTTAAAACCTGGCTTGCTCATGCCACTGCAGTTGTGCTGGGGTGACAGAAGGCTGACTCTGCTCTTCCTGCACTGCCACACTCCAAGTCCTGCCAACTGCAAATCCAGGACATCCCAAAAACCTGCTCCTCAGTGGGGCCCTGCATCCCCAGGGATGGCTCAGGGTGCTCAGACACACAGCCACCAGCTAGAGTGGGATACCCAGTGGAGCCATTCATGATGTTGATGTCATGGTGTCAGGGTAGGGCCCTTCCAAGAATATATTTGTTGGCATCACACATGGATTTGTTCCATCATTGCCCCCACACATCTTTTGGGCTGATTTGGATGCCTGGAGGGACCCCAGTGCCTGCCTGTGGAGCCTCCCTTACAGCTGTGCACTTCTGCAGAAATCCCTGCTAGGGAGGCAGAGGCAGGCATGGAAAGGAGCCAGGATCTGCAGAACTCAGGGTAGGGGGACAGTTGGGCATGCCTGGAGGCTGACATCAGCCTAAACCATGAGATCACCTCCTGGATCAAGGAGATGCAGACTGAATGAATTGCCCTTCTCAGGTTTCAGGAGAAAGGGAATCTGACTCTCTATATGTGGATATGGCACAGGGCAGCTCTGCCTTGGCACTCGCAGCTGGCTCGGTGTTAAGCAAATAGTTTTGCTGCAAAGAATTCATCCCAGTGAAAAAAATGTGAAACCTGAAACAAAGCTGACACCATTCTTCATCACTAAGATGCTGGAAACTTTGCAGGGGAAGACTTGGCACTGCCTGGATTGCATTTCATGCTAGATTAGATGTAAGCAGATGTAGGGAAACAGATCAAGGCATCTTAAAAAATCCTTAAAATACATGAAATGAGAAAAATCCTCTCTGAAGTGGTAATCACAGAATCCTTTGTATCTTCTCTGGTCTTGCACAGTTCCATTCACGTGCAGTGTGCTGGTCAGGCCTCAGGGATGATGTGTGGTGTTTCTGTGTCTCAGCCTGACTTCACACCCTGCACACCCAGGCAGCTATGTTCTTTCAAGGAGGTTATAGGGTGATTTCACTGCAATTGCTGGGTGGTGACACAGCTGTCCTCTCTCCTGGATGGTGGTGATGGTTTACCAGATATCACCAGCACAACTATTGTCATCCAAGGTCACCCCATACCTTGACTCATCTCAAAAAATGGCATATGCATGTTAGAAGAAGGACATGGAAGCACATTTTCACTCAATGTTCCAACTTTTACAATAATTCCAGGAAGCAACAACTGAAAGAGTTTTAAGAAGGGTCCAAAATAGCAGAATTAGTTTTAGTTTAGAATATCAGCCTTAGGTGGTGCCACACAGAATCACAGAATATGCTGACTTGGCAGGGAACCACAAGGATCATTTAGTCCAACTCCTGGTTCTGTACAGGACACACCAAGAGTCACATCATGTGCTTGAGAGCATTGTCTAAATGCATCCTGAACTTTGCCAGGATTAGTGCTGTGACCACTTCCCTGGGGAGCCTGTCTTTTGCACAGATGGAATAACAAAGCCAGGGTCCTCTCAGAGTCCTAGCTGAAGAATGAGAATAGGTGACCTATTTTCCGGTATGTAATTCTCAGAAAGATGGTTATGATTGTGTTTGAGTGGTACAAGTATTTGATTATATTGCCTTTGTCTGTTACCTAAAAGAAAAGACTTGTGAAGATACATAAAGACTTTTTAATAAGATCAAAAAAGTTTGATAAGTGACTCAGCTTTAAATCTGGATTCATAAGGTCTGTTACATGTTTAAACCTAAGAGTTACCTAATTTGTTAGCACATGGCTTTGGTACTAGGCATAGCATTTTCTCCAGTGATTGCAGCTCAAAACTTCAAGGATGTCTTGCTGCATAAAAGCAGCTAAGGATGTACTCAATGTACTCCTAGGTGGCTTCATTAGGCAAAGTACTTCCTCTTCTGTTTATCCTCCCAAGATTCTTTATAGATAATCTGGAATGTTTTGTCCAAAAATAAGGGTTTGGGTTTTTTTCCATGGAAATAATTTCTTCATTTGGAAGAAGTACAAACTGTTTGAACATCTCAGGACATTAGGGAAGTGAAGATGTCCTTGTTTAAATATTATCAACCTATTGCATTTTCCTTCTATTCTCTACTTTAGTCTTGAAACATGAACTGGAAGAATTCAATGTTTTGTAATAAGCTGTTGTGATGTGCTGTTGGGAACCAGTTAATTTCTAACCTCAGGGTGACCATATTTTGGTGATGGGTAGGTTTTTTAGGTGCATAGTCCAAGCAACTCAATGGATAATCCTTTGTCTTACTTTCATGCTATTAAAATGCACATCAGTAACTCATAAAACACTGGACTGTTGGAGTGGTGAAGTAGAGTTATAATTTGTGAAGCACTGCATAAAGAGAACAGGTGAATGCAAGGTAAGAATCGTCTGGCCAGCTGGAAGCATCCTCCAGGTACACAGCTGCATCTAAGCTCAAACCTCACTATGGATATCATTAAATATGCATTTCTAAGTGTATCAGGATGTACAGGGAGGATAAACAAGTATTCCAAAAGTGTCAGTTCAAGAAGGTAGAAACAGAAATCTTGTCAGAAATGACAGTTTTCTTGAGGTTTCCTTCTCCAAAGCAGTTTTTTACTCTTAGGTGCGTATTAAAATGCTTTGTAAACACAAGTTGCTGTATTTTTGACCTTCATTGTATGAAATTAGACAGTAATGTTATCAGTGGGCAGGTTTTTGAGACTCCAGTGTGAATTTAAAACAACTCAGCTGGCAACTTACACCTCCTGTTTTCATTTATAGAAGATGAATCATGATTAAATTTTGTGTCTCATTAAGGTAACAGCTCTAGGTGTCTTAAGCCAGAGTTTGGCAGAAGGGGGCTGGTTCTGGCCATAATAAAATGGGGAAATATTTGTATTCTATCTCACGTTCTGCTGCATCAGGTTAAAGCTGACAGCAACCTCTGTGTTTGGAATATATCCAAAACATCCTAAACTGACAGCTGCATAAATTAATTGCTATTTGACCAACTAAGTTTGCAGCTGTCAACTGTGATATATATTGATTTTTTTCTTATAATGCTTACTCATACAACACTTCGTTTGTGTTCGGTAAGGGTTTTTAAGAGAAAAAAAAGTTAAAAAATCTGTATGTAGAGAGTTTATTTTTTAACAAAGGCAGACATATAAATCACTCATTTAGTCTGGGGGCTGCCCTGGTGATCAGTTTAACCAAAGAAATGCTGGTGATAATTTTGTTCCAAATTAAACACTGATTAAGTCAGAAATTCTAACTTTTCTAACTGTGTCTTATATTCATAAGGCACTGGCTTAATCAGAATAGATTTTTTTTTATTTTGAATTAAGAGTGTCTCTAGTAAGGGGTTGTGCTTCTGCAACTATAGGACTTTAAGACTATTAGTCAGACCAGTTTTCAAAATAAAGCCTAACATTTTTCTTGTTTGCATCCATGTTTCTACATCTCTGGCTATCAGAGGCATCTGGCTATATTGCCCAGGTCTTAAGTTTCACTCAGTGCAGAAACCTTTGGGTTAGTTTTAATACTGACAATTTGTATCGGTAAGTGGGCTATGAAATCATTTCCCAAAGAATAGGTGACAGCCAGCTTTTACTCTGCCAGCTATTTTATCAAATGAAAATTATGGAGCATTACATCAAACAGGAGTGCTTTTGCCTCCTTGACTTAGCCTTTAATTCTTAGGGTTAATAGGTTCTTCTTTGAAGGCATTTAAACATACAAATAACAGAATTTCTTTCTTTTTTCTTGAAAGTTTTTTCAAAAACTTTGAGAAGGTATATTGGTAGGAAGCTTTTGCAAATAATCTAACATGTGTTACATGTCTATACTGTACCAAAACAACTAACTGACAAGTAGGGGTGAACTGTGCCAGATACATTTCTGCACACCAGCAGTGTCTCCTTCTGAGATTAGTCCCAATTTCTATATATAATCTGTTTGGTTCCCACCAAATAAAATAACAACCTGCTTCAAATATCTTCATACCTTTGTGATATCTCCTGTCTTGGCTGACGCACCAGGGATTAAACTGCGACCTTTTTGGACTTACACATACATATCTTTACAGCCTCAGCTAAGCAGCCATTCCCTGCAGGCCACTGGAATGGATTCAGGCTTTGGTGGACTGGGCTCTGAGTGCAATATTTAACTCTTGCTGAAATACTGATTTGAAAAGTCCACATCGATGTGGGCTTGTTTCTCAGCTGTTTAATTTTTTTTCCCCTCCACCAAAAGCAGAAGAATGCAGCAGCAGCATTTGGCGTAATATATTTTGTCAAGAAGCATCTCTCCAGACCGAAGCAATCTGGTCACTCTCATGTCTGCTGTAAACTTGATAATTGGAAGAGAAAACAGAGGCTGTTCACAGCTTTGCTCTTAAAGAGGATAATGAGGGATTTCTGAGTGAAAATGAAGAGGAAAGGACTTCTTCGCTGTTTTGTATCTTCTCTCTTATGCAAGCCACAGCAAATACGTGGATATTACATGATCCAAAAAGATGCAGCTTTTATTGGCATTTATACAGAAATGCCAGTTCTCCCCTTCCTGTTTTACAGTAATAGTAGTGGCTGTCAGATTTATATTTACTACAAGAGGGTTGGTGGGAGGGAAGCTGAAAATTTTCGTGAAGTTTGAAACTCTTCCTTCTGTGTCTTTTTGTGTGTTCCTGAGAAAATTGCTGTTGAGTGAAACTCCTGCATGTCCCACAGTGTTTATG
This sequence comes from Argya squamiceps, assembly GCA_037834095.1. Classification (NCBI taxonomy): domain Eukaryota; kingdom Metazoa; phylum Chordata; class Aves; order Passeriformes; family Leiothrichidae; genus Argya; species Argya squamiceps. Next base: position 6,136,148 of record JBBMKD010000053.1, read on the forward strand.
TCTTGAAGGCATCATCCTTGCCATTTATGGTGTCCAACACACACGTCCAAGCCATGTAGCACCAGCGTGGGTAAACGAGCTCTCGTCATTAACAAATAGGCATGGGTAATATGATCTAATGCTATTCTGGTCAATAGGAAAATTCAAAGTCGTTGAACTTGGTTACATGACTCCTCCAGGCTCCCTTGAGAATCTTGGCCCGAAGCAAAAGGGGAAAGAAAGCCTGAGCTGAGGTCACCCATGTGGATTGCAGGGCTTTGTCTTGTGTGGTTGCGCAGTGTGGACTCAGGGCTTTATACACAGCAGAAGTGCTGCACAGCCTCCTTTCCTCTTCCTCAGTGCCTCCTGGATTGATACATCTAAGAAAAGGGTCATAGCCCATATGGGGATTTACTATTCCAAAGGTGGTTGCTCTTTGTCACATCCTCCTTACTCAGGCTTGGCTGAGCCCACACAGGATCCTGGCTTTCCCACCGAGAGCTCTGTGTGTGTCTGGATTATGAATGGGAACAGTGGGTGTTCTGTGGTGCTGCTGCTGATTTCAGCTGCTGTGGCTGACGCCAAACTTCAGCTTGCAGAGGGAGAATCTGCCAGTGACTGGCCATGTCCCCTCTCTTCTCTCCATGTAGCCACAGAACTGGAACAAGGGAATACAAAGGGCTGCTCCTGTGAGAGGGTGAGAAACATGGTCTGGGTCTTACCTAGTGGGGGTTGCTCCTGCTGGTGTCATTAAGTTGTTTTTCCTTCCAGAAACTGAAAGACCAGACAAGAGCTCATCAAACTTCACCCTGAAAGGATTGGGTTGGCCTGTAGGGATTTTCTCCCCTCTTTTTCTCTGATTTTACTATTAGGATACTGAATTGCTGACTTTGTTTAAGATTCCTCCTACCATTAGAACCATATGTTTCTGATTTTCTTTCTTATGATGACGTAGTTTGCACTCTTACCCAAGAGCTGTTTTCTTAATAGGACCAACTATATTTGGAATCACTCTGAATTGCTCTTGAAATGGAAGATTGATGTCAGTATTTCTGGCAGTCTTTCACTCTATTTCTTTCCCTATAGTTGAGTATTAAATGACTATTCAAGCTGGAACACCTACACCATTTTATTTTAACATAATTAGATTTGTTTTATTTTAGTGCTGTATATACTCCTTGAGTAGCTGATACGGGTAAACTTATTAGTGGGATGGTTTGGGGAGGATTCAGTAAATAACAGAAAGAAGATGCCAGTGAGTGTAGAGGGTTGTGCTTTGCATCAGTTTACACACAGGGAAATCTTACAAGCTTTAGAGATGTGATCCTGTGTTGACACTGTCATATCTGTATCTCAAGCACACTTGAATGACATTTTTAAAAGTGTCTGCACAGGACAGTGATCTGGATCCCACTGAAATCCCCTACCTAGAGGACATTAGAAGACCTCACAGATTTTATTAGTCAGCTATATAATTTCCTCTAATTTTTCATGATCATGCTGACAGCATCCATGTGGGAGATGACTGTTCTCTCCACAGGTTAATCCATCACAGTTCTCCCAGTCCTGAGCAACAAACCAAGAAATGTCAGTCCTGAGAGGGAGCACTCAGCTCAGTGCTGGTCTGGGCCTTTCCATCTTGGAAACCTCTGTAAGACTCTCTGTAATAGTTTGAAAGCAAAACAAATGAGAGGCTCCAAGTCAGAAATACAATTTAATAAGAAAAAGAAAAAAAAGGTAAAATAA
>JBBMKD010000053.1:6137972-6176508 GCA_037834095.1 Argya squamiceps
ACAATTGGTTTCAACAGATGATGAAGAGGGTGATAGAATACTTTGTGCATATCTTATTCTACAACCCAGGACACTCTCTTGTGAAAAAGCAACCAAGAAGAAAACTGTACCCAAACTGCCCAAAAGTTCAGGCTCGTTTTGGACTACACTTTGTGTTTCAGCACCTTTAAACTCTGTGTTTGATTGTGGAAGGAGAAAGTCGCTCACCTGATCTGACCCACTGCAGCAAGTGGGCTGTCTCATGTTATCTGTTTATGCTATGTAGATCTTGATAACTGGATTTGACTTGTGGTTAGAAAGGTAACCAGCCTTCATGAGAGCCTCCTGCTTCCACACTAGAGCTGCAAATGCATCCCATATACTCCTTCCAAAAAATACTCAATTATTCTCATCTGTTTGGGAACTCTTCAGGGTTTAACTTCTATTTACTTATGGACGTATTTCTTAATATATAAAAATATCTCATTTTTCTTTAACATTCTGCCTATATAGGTCCTTGTCTTCTGGAATCTGTTTTTACTATGCAGAATTGAGTGCAGGGTTCCTCTTTATAGATACTCTTGGGTACCTGGAGAATATTTTGGACATTCCTCATGCATACTCTGTAACTGCAAGTGTTCCTGTGGCATGCAGTGATTTACAGGGAGCATGGCAGAAGAAAGAAAGCATTTTTAGAGTGGGATAATTCTGAAAAGAGGGCTTGATTTGGCAATAACTCCTGGTAATAATCCAGATTTTGTCTCCATTTATTAAATCCATTTATTCCCCTTGTAAGTTTAGGTTAACTGAGGGGTAGATTTTGGGAGCACACTGATGTTGTGTGGATGAGACACAGCAGGGACACATAGCCAAGCATGTGAAATATATGGAAATGGAGCAAAAGGAGGGGTTTTGATGGGGGAATCAGTGCTCTGACTGCTGTGGGTGATTTGTGTCTCGTTTTTAGGAAAATGAAAGAGCAAAAGCCCAAGAGCTTATTCTGGAAATGGCTTTATAATAATGGCTTTCAGCCATTTGAATAGGCAGGTATTTACTTTTTTTTCCAGTAGCAGAGCCAGCTCCTCCACAGCAATTTAATTTGAATCTCCTGAATGATGGATTTACTTAAGCTATCCTTTACAGACCCTGTGAAGCCCACAGATTCCCAAAGGTCTGCACTCTCCTGGGTGGAAACACCATGCTGAAGTGTGGAGGAATGGAAAAAAAAACCCAAAACCCTTCCAAATAAAATAACAGGACAAAGCAGAAGCTAACTGTGGCACGTTAAAGCACCTCTAGTAGCAGAGTTGTGAAGGAGTTAGTATTGGATACATTTTTCAGGAAATCCCCAGATATTAACTTTTCTTTCCAAGTAATAGTTGAGTTCACATAACTTTTAATTGGCCTCACAAGAGTCTCAGCCAGTCCTTACCCATTCCTGTGCTGTGGCCACTCTGCAAGGGAGAAGATGGTGCTGCAAGGGATTTGGTGCCACTGAGAGTGTTGGTGTCTGTGGGGTTTGTGCTTGGTCCTGGCCATGTTTCCCTTCTCCAAAGTGGAGGAAGAAGCTCAGAAAATATTTTCTTTTTCTGAGCCTATTCCAGACTAAACTTTTCAATTGAGGATCCTGAAAGAGCATCTCTTCCCCAAGACTCCTCCTGATGCCACATGTGCGTCGGGGTTGGTTGGGTGGTGGCATAGCCACACTGAAATAACATTTTTGAAGCAAAATCATAACCATTACTGAGTTATATAAATATCAGCACGTGGCACTGTTGTACAAAGCCAAAAGTATTTGTGGGAGAAAGCAGTGAATTAAAAACTGCTTTGCAGTGCTGTGCTTCTCCTTGTATTAAAAATAAAGTGGAACATTGTGAGCAGTTGTTCTTGCTGTTTTGTAAACAATTTTCCTCACATTTTCTCCTCTTTACTTTTGCTAACGATGAAAAATTCTACTGATGATCAAAGAAGCTGCATCGAGTCTGCTGTGGTGGGAGCAGAAGCTTTTCCACAGCTCTGCTAATAGGAGTTATTGTCCCATAACAGACCAAAAATGATCCTTGCTTGGGATCATTACAGATGTAGTAATCCCCCTTCCCTTGGAGGCACAACACACACACGTCACTCTAAATAGAAAATATATTTAAGCATGACACATGGCTGCATGGATGCTTTTGAGATTGAGTAATCCAGGAGAAAGTGGGAATGGAGAAAGATGAGAAGATGCAAGAAAAAGCTTTCGCCAGCTTGGATGCTGAAGAGGTTCCCAAACAGTTAATTCCTGCTGCATATTTTTGCGCTTCTCACTTAAAATAGAAAAAAAATCTGAATGTGATCACAAATGCCAAGAATTTGAAGGGGAGCTGTGAACCCCCTTGCAAAATTACAGCTTGTTCAAATTTGCCTTTAGTATTTCATAGACAGAGGAGTTTTGCAGGTAGGCTCTAAAAGCTATAAACAGCCAGGTAAAAGGTATGTGCCAGATCATCCTTGCACTCAAGGAAGCCATTTCCAAATGTTGTCAGAGGTGCATCCCTATGTTTGAGACTCATGGCCAGAAGGGAGGCTGTGGTCCTGGCTGAAGAAAGATTTGCACAAGAGCTTGAACCTCCCCAGTGTTTATTGCCTGAGTCAAAACAAAACCAAACAGGGATCAATGAGCCCTCAGGCTGCAGAACAATGAGGGCTCAGGTGTCTGTACCACCAGCAAACCCAGGTGTATTTTGCCACGTGTGTGTGGTGCAGGGATGGCAAACCTGATGCTTGACTGAGCTCCTCCTGCCCTCCCTGCTCTGCAGGGAGATGCCCAGGAGGATTTGTGTCGATCTGAGGCAGCGAGTTTTGTGTGTGAGGCACAGTGTGCTCCGTGTATTACAAAATAGATTTGTCTGTAAACGATGCTGACCTTTACCGTGGCTCGGGCTGCTTGGAAAGAAAGCCCTGAGGAGACATCCTCCACCGAGTAGACAACACTGTGATTTCTGTAATCTGCATGTGGTATTTCTGACTTAGGAAAGGCTAAGCCATTTCATAGCTGTCTCTGCTATGAGAGACAGATACCTTAACACCTTCTTTTCCAGTCCCCAGCTGGCAATTCTGCTCTAACCCAAATTATTGCAGTAGCATTGGGTGTATTGTCCCATGAAGAACTCCATGGTATTTTTTCATGCCTTTGTTGGAGTTAATGGTGCTCCTCACACAACTGACTTGCCTGCTATAAACAGAAAATCCACATGCAAGCTGTCATTGATCACTGTCCTTGGAAGTCTTCAAAAGCCATAAAAATATGGCACTTGAGAACATGGTGAACATGGCTGACATGGCTGACAGTTGGATTTGGTGATCCCAGAAGTCTTTTCCATAGTGATTCTATGTTTCTGTGACATGACATGCATTGTGATATGGACCATATTATAAGCATATTTGTGTGTGCATTTCTTAGCCTTTAAGCAAAGGAATGCCTTTAAGCATCATAGTTCATAGCTATCTCTCACTGTGTATCTTGGCACTGTGTTTGCAACACTGCAAACAATGAAGTACAAAAAAATCCTTCTCTGCTTGTGAAGACGTGGAAATATTTTACTAATGTCTATGAGAAAGGCATTGATGAGGGAAACAGGTGTTTTAGCAAATCTGATGGTGGCAAGAACACAAGTATTGCTGGGAATCCTTTGGATTGTGGTGGTGATTGAGGCCCCACCCTGGACTAATATCCTGTAATAGTGATTCCTGTAGAAAAAGCCCATTACTTTGCCCAAGCACACACTGTGTGCCCTCCTGCTCACCTCCAGGAAGCTCTTCCACAGTGTTGGCTCAGCCAGTGAGATACCTTTTGTCCCTTTCCCTTGTACCTGCCAAACTTTTTGTGTCTGACTGCCATAGCTGAAATATCTGAGTTTGGTAGAAAGGCAGATGCTCACTGGGGTAAGAAAAGCTTAACTTAGTGCATGAATTCCTTAGATTAGTACTAAAACCTGTTCTTGGATGCCCTAGAGAGGGGACCAGCACAGGCTGAAATTGTGGTGTGATGCAGCACACGGATGTTTGATCGACCCATGGTGAGAATGAAACCAGGCACTGAGCCCAGTTTCTTGTGAACTCTTTGCTCAGACTGGCAAGGCAAATATGCTCACCTGGAGTCAAGGTGGGGACCAAGTCCTTTTGTTTCCTTTCTGGGAACTGGAAATGGTCCCACCTTGCTCAAGACATCACTGCAGTAGGATGCCTGCCCTCAAATGGTTAAGTGCTGATGCTTGTCTGAGTTATTTCCTGCTTCTTGGGAATGTGTTAAGCACTAAATGATGCATGAGCACCTTGGAGGGAGGTGTTACATTCTGCATGAAACTGTACACGGAATACTTATTTTTCACTGATGATTTTATTCTGGTTTCAGGAGAACTTGACATGCTAAGCAGGCCCTGAAGCAAAGCAGTAATTTGTGTTCCTCTAAACAAACATGTCCTCTAATTACTGTTTTAAAGGTGGTATCACGCAGGAAGAAGCAATATAAAATAATTTTATAGGGTGGGACACATGTCAAACTGGAACTGACATGAAAAAAATGTCCTGAAGTTGTAACAACTTGTCTTTATTCTTGGCATGCTGCTTTGCTTGCCCTGAATTTAGTAAGATCTTGGGTGTGATTTTCTTAGGAAAGATCCTTGTCTCAGGGATTAGTGTCGGCCCAAACTGCAAAAACGGTGTTTTGCTCGTTAGATGGCCTCTACTTTATGGTTTTTGCTTTTATTATTTCCTTTCTCCTATCCATATTTTAACAGGTGAGTGGTTGTAATGTCAGCTGGGGACTGAACAGGGCTCTCCTGTAAAGGCAAAGACAGGAGACACTACAGCCTAAAATGGAAGAGCCCATCTCTGCAGGAGGGATTATAACAGGCTCCTGGCAACAACATATGAGGTACAGAGGGAGATCCAGATCAGGCAGTCATTAGAGTTTTATCTTGGGGAATGTGCAATCAAGACAAGCCAAAATTTCTTAGTAATTTAGATTGCAGTCAGCTTTAATTATGAAGCCCAACTTCTGATCTCTCTTCTCCCCCTGGCCACAGCTTACAAAATTTAATTGGCCTCAACGATGACATATTTATTTTCAAATAGGCTGTTTTGATTTCTGCAGTGTGAGATGGAAATGAAGCCAATCTGGTTTCAGTGGCAGACCACTAGACAAGTTGGCATTTGCTAAACACTTGTGTGTGTTCTTCTGCAGCTGCACCTTTACCATGCCACCAGCAGCCATGCTGAGCAGCAGCATTCTCTGCTCTCCTCTGTGGGGGATAATAACAACAGCAGCTCAAGCTGGGCTCACGTTTTTATTCCATGTGTTGACTAGTAGAGCTAGAAGATCTCCCATTAAGCATGTTTGAGATTATTACTATAATTACTCTGTATTATTTATTCGGTATCTCTTAAGAATTTCCCAAATGCTCTTTATGCTTTCATTTTTTAAAAAAATCTGAAACTGTTTAGTCAAAAGTTGGCTATATAATTAAATGAAATTTCCTTCTAGTTATCTAGGTTGAGGTTGTTTTCCTCCTATTTGTAGGGACCTTTTCTGTCACTTCTGTTACATATTGTTTGTACATAAACCCATCTTCCTCACACTCTGAGGGGAAAATAACCTGCCTGGGGAAAGCAACCATTAGACAACATCCCAATATGCAAGATCTCCACAGCCCATACTAGTAACAGAGAAAGAATAACGATTTCATTTAAAGTCCATGTCATCTGATTTGTTCTTCCATGTTTTAACAAAGCATGTGGAATGTTACCACTGACTGCAGCCACAACATCCTGGCAACACATCCAGAAATGGGCCAAAAGTAACAACACTTGAGGTACCAACCTAGATAGACACTCAGCAAAGAGCACAGGAATATAAAGAGCAGAGAAAGTTGGAGAAAAAAGACATTTTTAGCTGTACTGCACTGTATGGGTCAGTACAGATCACCACCAGAAACCTGTTACCATTTCAGAAAACAAACACTTGTTTAAACAATTTCCTTCCATTAGAATTCAGTCAGAGGCTTCTTTGTTCAGAGCTTTCCAAGCTGATTATTTATTCTTCATCCAAAAATATTTTCGTTTCCTCAGAGGAAACTGTAGCATGCTTTGGCTAGCAGTAGCTTGAGTTTGCACAGTACAAGATTGCTGCAATAATGGCAATAAATGGTGACTTTCACAAATGCTCATTCCCTTTTCTAAGTGGGATTGCTTGTGATAGGGCAGGAATTGTGTGCAGGAGGAGCCATTGTTTGTATGAATGTCATGCCCAGCTGAGTTTACATATTTGATATGGTTCTGCCTGACTCCAAGGAGATAAATTAAATTAAGTTCTCAGAAGGGAAGCAATTAGACCATGAAACAATGGCAAAGATAAGGCACTGTGGGAGAAAATGTCCTCGAATAAACAGGGAGCAGAGGGGGCTCTTAGTGGAGAAACACACATTTCCTCAGCTCTCAGCAGACTGGCAAAGCTAAGGTTTCTCAAAATTAAAAGGAGAACCAAAGGGGCTGCTACAGATCTGATAACCCTGGCTTTGGGGAGAGAGCAGAATAGTTGGGGAATGGTGCTGTCAAGGAATCTCCATCAGAAGTAGGTGCTGGGAGGAAGGTTTTCAAGGTGGGTGGGTTCCAGGTTTCAGCCTGTTCTCTAGCTTGCCACAGAGCTGTTGAAAAACAAGTAGTGTTTCCCACATTCAGTGTCTACAGGAAAAAAACAACAAAGGGCTGAAAGGTGCCAGAAGTGGAAGACCATTTTGGGTGAAGGTGTCAGGAAAACAAGGAATCTGCATGCTGGAACTATGGGGCAAGAGGATTTAGCCAACAGCCTTCAACCCAGAGAGAGGTGGGAGAAGTAAAAGAAGTGTTCGGCAAAATGTGCTGATTGCTGACATGAATTTATTTCTTCCAAAGTGGAGCCAATTCCCAGGCCTGAAATCTGCCTTTGTAGTCACTGAGACAAAAGATTTTTTATCATTTTTGCTGACCTTTAGTTAACAAATAATAAATGCTACCACAAGAAAGTACTGTATCACCTTCCTTTGAAATTATTATGATAGAATACTTCGGAGAATCAGGCTCTAAATCTCTTCCTAGTTGCAGTAGTTTTACTTTGTTTAGGTTTTTTTTTATTTCAACAAGGTTGTTCCTGAAAAAAATCTAACTGGATGTAATCAGCAATAAGACTGAGCCACTTGCAAACAGTGCCAGTGGGATTCTTAAGGTTTTTTTATGTGGATCAGCCAGAGGGTCTGGAAGCTTATGATTATGAGAAGTAAAGGCATATTTTCTGTTAAAATATCTTAAAATAACTGTTGTACCATCTTGGCAGGTTCATGTGAGCCATAGATCCCTACAGAGAAGGATATTGCTTGGTTTTTCATTGGATTAAAGGTGGGATCACCATTGGCACTACACATGGGAGGGATCCTCTTTATCTAACAGCATACTTAATCATAGTGAATCCTTAGAAATTATTTTAAATATGCTTTAGCCTTAAAAAATGCATTGATATTGTAAAATGTGTAACAGTCCCCATTTCACCTGGGCATCATAGGTTTCTGTGTTAGAAATCCATGAGTATTGAAATCCAAGAGTATTTGACCAAAAAACTCAGGCTATAAGTGAGATTTCTTGAGCTGGGAGCAGATGGTCATGCTGAGGGACAGAGAAATAGACCTTTCTTCATCAGTTCTGGACCATGATTTGAAGCTCAGAGAGTAAAGTGGCCTCTTGATTTCGGCTGCTGGACTCACTCCCTGCTGTGGATGGACGTTTCATCCTCAACACCACTCAACTTGTTTATAAAATGATGAAAAGTAAATCCTGTTTGGAATGGAGGATTAATGTAGTCAAGGTTGCAGGGAGCAGAGAGGGTATGCACGTATCTGTCTTGATTCATACTGCAAACCATCACCACAGTGTCTGAGTAATGCACCATCTGGATGAGGAATTGCCAGTTTATGGCAAATTCAACAGAGACGTTAATCACTTTGCTTTTAGGGTTGTAAAACACAGGTCACACACATAACTGCTTGAAGTTTGGTAGCTAATTTTAGATTCCTCTGTTTGAAAGCTCTTTTTAGTATTTTTGTGGCCAATCTGGGCAAACAAGGAGATGTTTTAGTCCTGGAAGAGGTTAGCAGTATTTGATGGAGAGTTATGTTCTAGGCTTTTCTATCATCTACCATCTTTAGAAATGCCTTTCATAGCTGCCATTGTCAGCAGACATGTACCCAGGTGAAGTCTAGAACTAGGAAGGATTTTGCACAGCAAGTGGATTCATCCTGGGAGGCAGCTGACAGAGTTATCTTCAGAAGGCAGATTCCTTCCTTGGGGTTTCTGCAAGGATGGGAGGTTTTCAAATGGAGCTGTGCTCTTGGTCTGCCGTGTCAGCACATCCTCAGGTTGCTCTGCTTATGCCCTCTTCCCAGCTGGCAAATCCCCCTCAGTGGGTGCTGAGAGAGATCTCAGTTCCTTTTCAGGTTGAAGTCCCTTCCCTGGGTGAATTTTTCAACTTTCAAGGGCCACTTTTACTTTAATCAACTGAAAGTTTAGTTCCTTTGGGCCATTAGGCGTCTGTGTTCTTCCTCCCAAGAGGACAGTTATTTTGGCAAAAAGAAAAGAGATGGAAGTTGTTTATCTGCAGAGCTCTTTGGCCAAGTCCACCTTCAAATTGTAGAATTGTTATTTGGAAGGAAAAGGAAACCCTGAGAGCCAGGTTAGGATGCAGATTGCCTTCATGTGCTCCAAGGCCTGAGGAAATGATCTGCAGAGGGAGCTGGGAGCCTGAGAGCAACCCTCCAGACAGTCAAAATGTTGGATAGAGATATGCAGAGAAATTGGCAAAAGCAGTGCTGGAGCTCCTGTCCCTTGCTGGAGCTCAGAGATCTACCTCTGGGCAGTTCCTCAGCACCCAGGAGCCCTGTTGTCGTTGCAGGAGGTGAGTATCCAGCTGAGAGGGGCTTCCTGCTTGTGGTTGTGCACTCTCTTCCTTTTGATACTCCTGGCAGCTCACAGGTCCCGTTACCTTGGCAGCTTTGCTGCCTACCAGGCTACAGAGCCTCCTGCTCTTAGGGGTTTTCAGCCCTTCCTAGTGACAGTAGTCACAGGAGTGCAGGATTCAGGGATCAGGAGGAGCAACATATAAGATGGTAATAGGCTGAGAGGGTCCTTAAAAACACAAATGACAGTATCATGTCCAGAGAATAGGCAAGGGATAGTGCATAGATGGGTTCAGTCAAAACCATAGACTAGGAAATGTGCTTTGCAGCAGTGTGGGGGAATGAAAAAGGCCAGAGAGGAAGAGATTGCAGTAACTGAAACTGCATGTTTGTTACTCTTCCTTTCTCTTTATTTTATTTTTGGTTGCTCCCCTGAGCAGGATCTCAGAAACAGCACAAATGGAAACACAGGTCTCTGTAAACTGTGACCTGTTGTCATCACATGGCATGGCTGGTGCAAGCAGCAGCCACAGAGATGATGTCTTGTGTATGTGAGACAGCTGCCACAGGGAGGAAAAGAGCTTTCCACCTTCAGGTGGGCTTCTGACAAAGAGTACATGGATGGGGGGGTAGGCAGCTCAAAGCAGAGGAGAAAATAAGAATAGAAACAAAACCAGAAAAGCAGACAAAGCAAGAGACACTGAGTAACAATTAGACTTAGGTGAGATTAAGTGTTTTAACTGTTCACACTGCGTGATTAAGTACTGTGAGATTTGACGACTCTGATCATCTACTCAGAAGTGTATCTGTGTCTGTCAAAAGCAAAATGACATTTTAGAAACAGAGGTTCACCTGCCCCACCTGTATCTGGTATGGAGTTTGCAAAGCATAGTTCAACAGTCTATTAATCAAAATTATAACAGTGAGTTGTGTCTGAACTAAGCACATACATGCAATATTAACTGCTCAGATTTTGTACATTGGATTTCAACAGTGGGACTTCACTGGTATTATAGCCTGGTTTGAGGCCACTGAAGCCTGTCTGCCCCCTGGGGAGTCTGCTTGACTTGTTCCTCATGGTGTCACCAGAACCAGCTCAGAGGTTGTGTGGACCAGCTCAGGTGTGAATAAAGACAGGAGGTTTGGTTATTTTACCCTCTAAATATCTGCTAGTGTGTGTCCTTGGGCAACTGACACTTTCCTGCCCATTCCAAATGACTGGTTCTACTTGGTTATACCTTTCAGAAAGATAAATAAGGTGTCAGAGAGACATTCCTTGGTGTCTGGTGTCTCTGGAGGTTTCTGGCTGATTTCTTGGCAGTAAGTTTGTGCCTCTCAATGTGCCCATTAGTTGGCGTGAAGCCACACGTGGAAGCCCAAATGTATTTTGGGCAGATGGATTCATGTTTATTTTCCCCATAACGTTTCCAAAGTATTTTTCACAGTGTTTGCTGGTAGCTGGTGCCAGCCTGAGCATGTTTCCAAGCTAACTGCAGCCCCCTTGGAAATCCTCAAAACTTCTTAAACAAATTCCAGTGGCTCTGCCCACTTCAGCTTTCAGTCCTAGGTCAAAGGTGGATTTTCTTTAAGTGTGAAAACAGCATTTTCAGTCATACATCAGAGCTATGTGAGTGGGGGAGAAATGTACGTTTTTCTGTGTGCTTGGTTTGAAGTTCATGATTTCATAATGAAAAATGGGTGAAGTTAGAAGGTTAATGGAAACTCAGAGCCACAGCATTAACTCAGCAGGTAGCTTCCTCCCTCTTACTGTCCTGTTGAGAGCACACAAATGCCCTTCTGGCTGGAGGAAATAATTATTTGCATCAAATAGGTTGTTATTTTAAAATCCCACCAGAACACAGAGTAACCTGATAATGCAGTAATTCACAAGTTGAAGTAATAACTAGATGGATAGAGCAATAAAACAGGGCAAAAAAGCCTAGGACAGGATGCTGGTCAGGTTGGTACTCCAATGCAGTTTGAACTATTTGAACTTCAAGGGGCACTGTGCAGGAGTGGGACACATGAGAAGACACATAATTGATAAGGACCTGTGCAATTCTAGGTTTTAAGCTAAGCACAAATTAGGAATTGTATAGGAACATCTGTGCCTGCATTTGTGTTGCATTCAGAATTGAGACTTCTGTAAATTTTATTCCAAATCCAGCTTTTGAGAGATCACCAGATCGCAGATGATAAGACCCGTGAGAATGTGTACATTCATCTAGAGATGAACTCCTAACCTCATCAGTTTGTGATGCTAATCACATCACCAACTACTTTCCCAGCATTTCCTACTTGTTGTGCTCAGCATCTGTGAGGCACTGATACACTTGCAATTTGTGACAAGGCATTGGATTTATTGACGCCACATAAAGCAGAGGTAATGATAAAAAAGAAAGAGGTGATGACTGTTTCATGATGTGTCATAAGTGAATGCATCACTCCAATTAAGCAGACAATAGGCAGGAGAGAATGCTATAAAATCACACCCCTTGCTTTGTAACTCTTTTTCTGGGAGAAGCCAGGCATTGAGTCTCAAAGGCTGAGCTGGAGAATTCCTTCTCCCCACACACATGCTCCACCCAGATCAAAACTGAAACAAAATGTATTTGGTGTCCTAGGGGCCTTCAGCATCATCCTGACAAGCTCTATTTAAGCAGGATATAGCTTTCATTTATTAATTCAGGTTTATTCATAGGGAGCAACACAGCTTTTAGCACAGCAGAGAAGGGGATGTTACCAGAATGCCCTGTGTCCATCATCACTAAGGCTGCATTTAGTACCATTTATTTTAGTCTTCATCTAATAGCTACCTTTCATTCTAAATACCTTGAATTAATTAGATGTATTGCTTAGGAAAAAATGAGTCACCACGTGTGACTTGTATGTGTGACTTGGCTGCATAAAATATTAGAAATCTATAGAACTGTAGTTTATAAACGAGGTGGTTAGAAAACATTTTCTTGAATGCCATGAAACAACCCACTTTTTCATACTGATTTCTTCTTAATGGCATGAATGAAAACAAGGAATTGACAAACAGGAATTTTGCTATCAATGTCCTTTGAAGTACATTTACTAACTCCTACTTTCAAAGTATTTTTATTCCCATTTCTGCTTCATCATGCTTGCAAAAAGTCAGTGGGCAATGGTAAAACCTAGCTAGAATAATGGAAAAATAACCACATGTCATTGCAATATTGCTCTTTAGCCCTACTGTTCCCACAGCTAGACACGCATTTATTTTACATGAAGGATTTGCTGTCTTTTAACACTAATTGCTGCTTATGACATTAATATTGTTCTTGTTGCTGTCTGAAATATTGGTGTTGTTAACCTCCAAGCTCTGTTGCAGGACACTGCCACAGTGACATATTTAAAAAACATAAATTCTTTCTGCAGTGGTTATTGGGGATATAAAACTATGGAAAGATTCCAGTCTTCCAGCCCTTCAGTGCCTATATCACTCTTAAAAATCTTTTTGATATATATTTTTAATATATTTAGCTGTCTGAAGATACCCAGGAGGAAGTTTGAAAGCACTTTGATGCTTAGTTACTGTAGGAAGTTACTTGCATCATATGGTACCTAATAATCTTAGAAGTCTGGTCCTTGGCTACTAAGTGACTGTTTTAAAAAATTTTATTTCCATGCCATAAGAAAAGAGGGAACTGCAGCTTATAGTCCTCTTTTCTGGGCAAGTGGCTGCAAGTATAGAGCTGGCTTCTGGTTTAAACTCCTCTGTTACCTCTCCAAAGGCACTCTGGGGACATTTGTAAATCCAGATTTCTCTCTCCTAAAAATGGAAACCTATACATAGGGTCCCTGTGCTCCACGCTGATACATGTAGCAGGGATAAATGAACTTCATGATTTAATTTTTAATTAGACTCCCTTTATGATATCCTTTGTAAAACTGGGGAGGTTAAGCTTCTCAAACTTATTCTCACCTGGTTAAAAACCAATTAGCTGTTATACACAAGCAAAATGCATCCTTATTAACAAGGATTTCTGCTAATTATATTGTTCTGGTTAAATGATTTTTCTGCCACTTGATGTATTGAGCTCAAGTCTACTTTGGACTCTGTAGTGATGCTGCCAAGACGTGAATCCAGCCAAGTGAGACCCCCAGCAGTCTTGCCTGATTAAAGATTCCAAGGTTTGGCACAGCTGAATTGTTCCATTATTGATTCTGCCTATTGCTGGGATGGTTTTTTTCCTATTCTCTCCCTCTGCTTCTTTCCTGAAGACCACATGCAAAGCAAACCAAGTAGCAGTGGAAGTAGAAGATTGTGTTGTTTTTTTTTCCTAGGATCTGGGAAGATTGAAAATAAACCAGGCTTGAACATCAGTAGCTTTCACTGTGGCTTTGAAGTGGCAGGTTCAGTTATGGAGGGCTGGAGCTGTGTTCTCCCCTGTCATTTCCCAGCTGTGCAGTGGAGCAGTGCCGGGACTTCCAGGAGTCCCACTGCTTTCACACAAGTGTCAGGAGAAGTGGATTTGCCTTTGAGTTTGCTTTTCTAGGCTCTGTGATTGAGGACAGTAACTCATAATGAATATGGAGTGGCAAGGTCTGTCCTCCAAGATCAATCCCCTGCTGTGCAGAGCTTTCCCACTTACTCTTTCATGGTGCAGGGTGTCTGTGACTCACCCGAGGGCTATTGGCACTTCCCACAGGCAACTGGGGGAGAAGCCTTCTGTGTAGGAGTGTCCTAATACAGTGATGATGAAATGTGGAAACCTGCCTAGCCTCTTACTTATGCTTCTGTCTCAATAAAAAAAAAATAAATTGGCTTCCCAGTAGCCTGGTGGGAAGGAGGGGGTTTCTGACAGCTTGCTGCTGATGAGTTTGTCATGTGGCTTGTCCTGGCAGACTGAGAACTTGAGTCAGAGCCACTGCATGCATGCCAGCTAAGGATTGCCCAGGAGCCCCAGGAGAGCTGTGCTCCTGCATCCCAGTCTGCCAGGCCTCCCTGCTCCCTGGACATGTGGCCCTGGGCCAGCCAGGTGGGCAGGGTGCAAGTAAGAACCACCGCTGCACAGTGGCCCCAGTGACACAAATACATCAACACCTGATCTGAACTCAAACCTACACCTGCTAGGAGAAGCAAAGTGGTTATTACTGTCCCCCCTGCATGTAGCAGTGTACCCCCAACCTTAACAGGTGTTTCCATAAAGGGCAAGAGTTTAAGTTTCACCCCTGATCTTATAAACCAAAAGAACTAGAAACGTCTATGCTCTTCTCACCATAATTGGCTCAGTGCCAGGACAAGGGCATCTGTTGGATCCTTGAGCTGTACCTCAAGAGCTGTAGGTTTTTTTTATTGGGCATCATGCCAAAAAACCCTCCTTGATCATTGAATACTTAAGGGAGTGCACAGAGATTTTCAGGGCATTTTCAGGGTGTGATAGCAGCTGTATGGATCCTCCCTGCACTGTGCACGGTTATACCACTTTTGTTTTGTACAGTTTGTTATTTTCATCTTAATTAAAACCTTTTGCTTTTCAAACACCTCTGATCGTGCCGTCTAGCTATTTTTATAAACCATTTCTGAGGCTGCAGGCATCCCTCAGGAGTGTGATGCACCTTCGTGGGGCTAAAACCACTCTGGCCTCATGCAGAAACACATCACTTGCACACATAGGGTCCCCAACCCATTTTGGAGGACATTTGCTGTTCCTCACTGCAAGAGACACCTGCAGCTGGGCAAATGTGACACCGTTGGCCACTGGCATGGCACTGAGGAACTGTAATCTGCTTTAATTGTCACATGCACACCCAGTCTAATGAGACTCAATCAAAGCTTGTGATTTTCTAGGCTGCCCAGCAGCAATCAGCAGAGATGAACATGCAGAGGACGTCTCAGCTTCGTTGGGGGACAAGAAATTTGTGCTCAGGATGTCATTTGTGCTTGGTTGCCCATTTTCTTTTCTGCTTCTCTTGTGGAGAAAATGTGGTTTTGAGGCGTAAACCTCCTTGGATGTGACTGTGGAGCATAGCCCTGCTTCCTGCTGTGAGGCAAAGTGTCTTTTTGGTTACATCAGTGTTTTCTGAGTACATACATAAACCATCTCTGCCTTTGTGCTGCTATTTTGTTCTTGTCATCAGCAGTTCAGCTCCACCTCACCCATATGCATTAGCTTCTAGGGTAACCCAATAGATATAGATGCTGTAAAAGTCACAGCTGGGAGTCCCAGCTCTGTCACATCTGGGTGACAGGTACATTTGTTCCCCATATGGTGGAATGAAATACCTGGCTTTGTTATGTCTTTCAACTCTGTGTTTGTCTGAATAGACATTTTTCCATGCTCCTGTGTAACTTACCTGTGCAAGTGTGTGGGTGTTGTAGCATTCACCCTTCATTAGTGTGTATTCAAACCAGTGAAGGAGATAACAGTAGACAACAACACCCCTGTGTCTGTTTCAGATGGCAGGGCTTTCTTTTCAGAGGTGGAGTGTCTGCTGCCAGGTTTCAGATAGAAACTGGGTGTATGTGTACACACTGCACTCATCAGAGTCAGGAGGCCACACAGTGTTACACCACTTATTCAGCTCTTCATTCACTGGAAACCAGTAAGATCTCATTTTGTGAGGCAATGTACAAAGATAGTTGCTCTGACTGCAGCCAGATCACCCTTCCAAGAGTGTCAGTCTTCCTGTTTTTCACGGGTTTTGCAAGCAGACGCTGCTTTTATGTTCCTGAAACACCTCCAGAGGAACCCACCTCAGCCCGGGAACTGCTCACCACTCACACGTGGCTCCTCAGTCTCCCAGGCAAGGGAGTGGGAATCATCCCTAATTACTGGCTGCACATGTAAATCCACAGTCCTCCACACTGCAAAAACAGGGCTGCTGCCAAGAACTAAAGGATGGTACACTAGTTTTGTCTGAGATAAATCCTTGCAGACACTGCTTTTATCTTTGTCACCTTTAATGATTAATTAATCATTAATATTTGTTTTGATATGTTTCACATTAAACAGCCTGGAGACTTCTGCTCAAGCTTTGTGAGCCTTTTTGATTTCTGCCAGTTGGGAACCACCAATTGGAAACCATCATTCTCATGGTTTGGTCTGCTTCTTGAGGAAATCAGGGATATTCCTGATGTGGCGCTGACACGGAGGTATTCCTGTTCTTGAATGGGCTGCCAGATCTGCAGGATTACAAGCATTCCAGAAGGTTCTTTTGACCTAGTCTTCACACTAGAGTTGGAAGTTTTAGTAATAGAAGACCCAGAGATTGAATTTATTTCCCTCAAATGGCTGCTGAGCAGCATTCACCTGAAAATACTTGAGACAAGTAAGCAAAAGGTCAGCACCTAAATCCAGATGTGTGATCCAGGAATCACTCATGGTTATTCTCTAAGTACTTAAATTAATTTGTTATGTTTGTGGGGGGTTATGAAGTTCCACCAGTGCTTGGTGAAAATCCATGAATCTGTGCTGAAAGTGTTCAGCTTTGTCTGAGCTCTGTTGTGACTTCACTAGGAAGGAAAGCATGAGATGGGGCAGGCATCAGAAATTTCAAAGTGTATGTGGGTAGGTTTTGTCACAGCCAATTAGTGCTACAGCTGATTAACTACACAGCTCAGGTTTCCACCTGTGGAATGCCTCCAGCTTGATTTTATCACTGTGAGATCTCATGAGAACATTTGATACATGTGGTACATAAGGCTAGGATTTGCTATAGAGGACATGCAGTGCTAGGGAAGAAAGGCCATTGAAATGTATAGAAAGATTTCTGGGTCTTCACTCCTGAGTAACAGGAGGTTATAGAAGTGATGGGTAGGATCTGGAAAATGAAATGGAGAGTGGTTGAGTTTGTATAATCATGAGACAAGATGTCCTGACACCTCCCTGTCCTTTCTCCTCCATGTGGGCCCCAGAGGTGTCAGCTGCACTGACAACAGAATCACTCAGCATCCTGCTAGGACGCTGGATCAGGACAAATCCCATCCTGGCTCATTGCTTTGCCTCCAGAATATTACATGAATTGTGAAAAAACTAAACTGGAAACCATGTTAATTTAAAAATCATCCCTATCTTCTAAGGCTAATAGAAGTAGGTCTTTTGGTGGGCATCCCTCTCCTGAATTTTGGCTGTTCCTACTTCCTTCAGACACCTGCTCTGAGCCACTTGCTGCCTGCTACCAATACTGGAGCTTTTTGTCACAGTCTCCTCTTCAGTCACAGCTGAGGAAAGGTTATAAAGTGACTCATCCCTCCATGTTTACCTTTGTGTACCATCATCTAGGGTCTTTCTCCTCTAGCAGGTTTTCCAAAGCAGACCAAATTAACCTGACAGAAGCACAGAGATCTTAAAAATATTAGTGAAGACATTAATTTCCTTCCTGTGTTGTGAGCAGTCTGTGTTTTGAAGCCCCCACGTGACCCCAGAGTTCAACTCCTTGTCCTTCCAGCCACGGAGATTTAACTAATTTGGCCAGGCAGTCAGCATATGGGCACTGAACCATCTGGCTTTGAGCTGGAATTAGCTGTCCCTTGCCCAGTTGTTAGATCAAGCAAGGCAAGATGTGTAATGTGGGTGGGAACAAAAGGTATCACTGTGGTAGGAGATCAGAGGAGGTCAAAAAACACCGTCTGGCATGGGGATGTAGCAACATTTCTATGTTACAGCTCATAAAAATGAGCTATCTTTTATTTTTAATGCAAGGGAATATTCAGTGCTGAACCCAGTAAACCTCCTCCAGCTCTTTCCAATAGGCAAATTAAGGATATCACTTCAAAAAATGCTGGCAATCTAAGTGTAGTAGGAGAGAAAAAACAGATATTTTGGATTTGCAGACTCTGTAGAGCCACCTTTGCTGAGCAACTGACATCTGCCTGCTTTTGTTCACATCTCTGCTCTGTGTCTGAGCTGAGGCTTCTCTAAGTTTTGCATTATTTGTATGTGTGTTTGTGAGTGAGAGAGGGGGGAGAGTGCTGCCCTGAGATGGTGGGGACCAAAGCCACTTCTGCAGCCACAGAAGCTGTCACCACTGCTGGACCATGTTCTTGTTGGCTGCAGTGGGAGAACACTGGGGGGGATGTGAAGTAACAGAAATTAATTTCAGGGTCATTAACCTTCCATCTTTCTTCTAAAGCCATCTCCAGGGGTGCCCATTTCAGGGGAAGGTGGTTGACTTGGTCACATCAATCTGGTAGCTTCTTACAATTTGGACCCTTGAAAATCAACTGGACACATATGATGTGAGGCACCACACTCTCCTCCCCCCCTTTCAAATCCCAAACATCAGCAATAATGTGGCCAGCAGGAACAGGGCAGTGGCTGTCCCTCTGTACTCTGCTCTGGTGAGGCTGCACCTCCAATCCTGGTGTCAGTTTTGGGCCCCTCTACAGGAATGGCACTGAAGCAAGGCAGTGCAAGGCCCACACACAAGCATCAGTATTGGAATGTTTTTTGGGAGCAGGAATGGTGGGCAGAGCTCTGCTGCAGCCAGCCAGACATTTCCAGGACAGCCACCAGTTTCCTTCCCCATACCAACCCCTGCCATCTCACTCTGCCCCATTCCCCTCAGCAGAACTGCCACAGTTTCTCCTTGAGATCAGGCTGGCTTGTTTCCATTCATCCTCACGTCTTCTGAGTCATCATGAAGATTTTTTGGTAGTTTTCTTTCAAGTGGAAAGCAATCTGATCTGATCACTCCCTCTGAACATGTGTGAGACTATCCTACTATCTGTTGAAATTACTGACTCATTTCAAACAAATAAGACAGCTGAGCAGAGGTAAGTTTGCAGTGTCCTCCACAGCAGAAACTGTGATTTAAACACCTCCCTTGGCCAACTGGTGAATTCATCAACCCTCACACTGCTGGCAAAACTCTCTCCAGGGTAGGTGTGGGAATAATGGAGCATTGATTCTCAAAGACCTTTGGTTACTCAAAGCCACGAATCCTCACAGACTCATGCTTTGTTAGTTCTGGCTTTTGCAAAATTATTCGTGCTTTCTTGTGGCATTTTACCCGTGACATGTGCTGCTGGTGGAGGTGCAGCATTAAATGTCACGTCTTGCAAATGTAACACTGACTTGGAAAGAGTTGTTGTGGGGGGGACCTGCCCTACTTAAACAGCTCTTGTGTTTGCCCAGGGTTTTTGTACAGTATTCTTCTACCTGATCCTGGTTTTTGGTGTTAAATATGATAGACATTAATGGAATGAATCAATTGTGGTTTGTAGCTGGGGTGTTTCACATGCTCTCATGGCAGATCAGCAGCCAAAGCAACAGCAAAATCTGGGTTCTTTGCTTTTATCTGTGCAGAGTGCAGCCCCTCTAATTAATGATCCATGGCAGCACGCAGCAGGTTTAATGCCAGCTCTTTGGCCTCTGGGATGGTTAGGAGCCAGCAGAGATGTACAGAAAGCTCAGTCATTAAAGGATTTAGTTTCCCTTATTGTACATCAACTTCCAGATTTTAATCCCTTACTTCTTAAAAGCAATCTACAACGAAAACCCATGGAATGTATTGATTTTTACAATTTTTTTGGCAAACATTGAAGTGACTACTGTCCATTAGAGCTAGATCTGGACCTATGGGTCTTGTGCACTTCAGGTGGCAGTGAGTAGGACATGGTGTCTCTGTGCCAGCCAGTGGCAAGGGAGGATTTTAGCATCACTGGGGGGCCATGCCATGCACCCATCACCACTCCAGCGCTGAAGCACAGCCCGTTTGGTGTGATGGGAAGTGGTGAGCTGGGCCAAATGTCACTCCTGGTCATGTCAGGTCTTGTTTGGGGATGTGTTTCAGCCCTTTTGGAGGTGGATGTTTCTGTGTTTCGCAGCAGTAGCAGACAGGGAAAGATGACAATTCCCCTATCAATGCTCTGATGCAATGACTCCACAGGAAGCAAAGGGGGCCAGTCTGTGTTTGGGGCTCTGCTGCAGATCAAGCACTCTTTTGTCAGCCCTTGTTTGTGCAGCTGCCATGCCCAAAAAACTCACTCGAAGTCCTTGGTTGCCCAGTTCAGTTTGCTGCTTTAAATCTTGGTCAGCCATGTGTTAAAATATTGATCAAGTGCAACATTGCCTTCATTCATTTGTATCGTTGACACCTTTGTAAGAGCACATGGCAGAACCATAGATGGAAAGTCTGGAGGGGAAGCTTGATAATTTTGCATGGTTGCCTCCAGCCCCAGGATTTGTGTCTGCCTGAGGCACAGCATCCAACTCAGAGCTGCTCTGAACAGGGGGATTCCATCCTTTCTTTTCATAGTTTATAGTTTCTTTCTTTTACTAAACTTTTCGTAGTTTCTTACCAGGTTTAATCCCTCTTTATGATTTGGGGTTTTTTTACACTTAAATTCCCTTGATTCTCACTCCTAGATTTATTTTCCTCTTATTTTTCCCATGGATTGCAGCATCACATGAGATTTGTAGGGTGAAAAGTCCTGAGTCTAAGAATTAGCCTCTCTTTAGTTGTATTTTTATTTCTAGACATCTTTTTCTGTCTAATGGCCTCAGAATATTCCTGAAATTGAACAAAGCAGTGGTGGCTGGAGGTGGCACCTGCCCTTTGTGCCAGAGATGGAGGAATTTTGGGGACACACTGGGATGTGGGAGATGCAAGCACCACATGGGGTTTGCCAGGATGGAGGGGGAGCGTCAGGAAAAAGAGCAAATGTGATGAAAGAGAGGTTGAAAGGGTGGCAAGGGCAATTTTCCTTAGTTCATATCAATTTGCGTAATCGGATGTAATTTGCTTTAAGCAAGTCCATGCTTTGATGTTCACTTTCAGGGTTTTTTTTCTTTCTTTGGAAACAAGCAACAGGAACTGCTCTCACCCCAGCCCTTGTCCCCTCTGCTACAGCCCTAATATTGCACTATCACCTACCCTAAAAGTATCAGTGAGCTGCTTTGTGCAGAGTTAATCAGGCAGATTTATCTAATGCGGGGTGGGAGTCACATGTTGGGAAGGGAGGAGTCTGGAGAGGGAGGACAGAAGGAAGAAAAGGTCTGCAGAGAAGTGGGGTTAAGATTCTCTCACTGAGATAGTAAGGAGAAGGAATTGAAATAATACAGCCCACTGATTAAGAGATTACTCTGGGATTGAGGAATCTTGGCCCTCTCTGCTCCATTTTCTCTTGTGATTACAGAAAAAAAATTTTGTAGTTCTTCTGCACAATGCTTCCCCTTCTGTAAAGTAAGAGCAGCACCTTTTAAAATAATAAATCCTGTCAGGTCTTGAGTAGATCAGACAGTCCAGTGAGTATTTCTGCAGGGCTGCGTGCAGGCGTTTGGAGGCTTAGCAGAATGAATCCCCTGAACCTTTGAGACTCACTTGGTGCTCCTAGAAGGAGATAAAAGTGGAGTTAATTAACCCATCCCCAAATCCCTCCTGATCCGTGACCAGCAAGTAGCTGCCACTTCACAGGGCTCTCCTTGGCTCTCACTGTACCCAAGCATCTCTGCAAACTAGAAGTGAGTGTCTGCCTGTTACTCACTGCTGATCTGCTTGCAGAGGAGTGGGACAAAACTTACTCCACCCCCATTGGACTTTGTGGTACCAACAAAACATTGTGATGATGCCACACCTGCTTCCCCAAACCCCAGCGTGTTATTGAAATGAACATTGTTCATCTTTGAAGGATTCGTTATTGTGTATCAGGGCTGTAAGTGATTGCATGCTCATGCTTTAAAGAAAGGAGCATATGGATTTCTGTGTGAATTTCTGGAGTGAGTGGCAGAGGAGCTGCTGCTGGTGGCAGTGATCTCTGCTGGGAACTCCATGGCTGCTCTGGTCCAGCTCCAGCAACACAACCCCCAAATTTGTCTAAACTGTGGGCTTCACCCCATGTAATCTCCACATTGTTGATTTTTTAACTTTGAATTCCATTTTCCTTTTAATAGCTTGTCATTTGAGAGTTCCTCTGAGTAGAGAAATGCTGTGCAGGACAAGCTGCTTCATTTGCAGGTGTGGGATGTGCACTTCTCCAGGGATATTAAACACTGCAAAGCACCACAAGGCCTTGCTGGTCTTGGAGAGGCTGAGACAAAGGGGACAAAAATTTCTCCTCCCTTCTCATTATGCCCCTGGAGTGCAGCAGCCACCAGCAGCTGGGGTGGCTGGTATGTACAGACACCACCTCCCAAAGGGACATCGTGCTCCCAACGCCATCACCCCTCTGAGGCTCTGCTCTGTGTTTCTTTTGGGGGTGATTCAGCTTCTTCAGCTGTCTTCTCCCAGATTACATTTCATGTTTGCTGTCTTCCCACATGCTCACGTCCTGCATCTGATTTCAGAGGGGGCAGATGGGCTCAGTACAGAGCACCCCGCAGGGCTGGGGTCTAAAACTAAACCTTTTCTCCCCGTTCTCTGTAGCACCGAGCAGGTTTATCCCCCCTCCCTCCCTCCCTCCCTCCTTGGCAGAGCACAGGGCGCGGTGACATTTGGTTTGCAAATCAGGGAGGGGAGAGGGTCCTGCGGCAGCCCCGGTGCTCAGCCTTGCATCTCTGATCAGAACTCTTCCCCGGCCTCTGCCTCCCTGGCTGCTCACCGTGGGTGACCATGTGTGTGATGGTGAGGCTGCTTTGGGGAACCTCTGAGCTTCTCCAAAAATAGAAATGCAAAGCATTAGTGTATGCGTGGTGAAAAACCATACCGCAGACCAAACTGGAGGCTTTAAACGTTGTGGCAGATTGATTGTGTCAAACTGCCATCATCATGATGGTAGGAGGAGCACAAAGGATCGTGGGAATGTGTGTGGTGCATAAAGGAAAGTGGATCAATAAATATAATACTTTTCATTAAAAATCACTAATTGCTTGAAATGTCATTTCTAACACAACTTCAACTAAACTAAAAAAAAATAAACATGCCCTTGTCCTAAGTAACCTTTAAGGGACTAGGCACTAGACCTGCACAACAAAATAAATGCTTCCAAACATTTGCTGTGTAAAGCCAAGTCGGTGGTGTATTGGTTTCCTGTTGCAAATACTAAAAATTTAATTTGTGATGCAATCTACCTGGAAATTTTGCTAAAGTACTATGGGATTTTCCAGCTATTTAGGTAGAATGAGGAGCCAAGTCATGTGTTTGTTGCTCTAACATCCTGCAGTGTATTACATTTGAGTTTGCTTATTGTTGATGTTAAATTTCCTGTGTGTGAAAGTCCTTGCATGAACACAGCTTTTGATGACTGATTATGGGCATAAATTCAGGTCAGTCATAATATTTCCAGTGAATTCAGAGGAAATTGAATTAGTCTGTGTGCTTGCAGGAAAGATCCTGTTGGGCACAAGGGACTTTCTGCTCCCCACGTCATCACACAAGTGTTAGGACACTTGTGACCATAGAGGATAAGGTCCTGATGCATGATTAAGCATCTTAATTAAGCTACTTGAACCTAAAAACATGTAGAGAGTTTTGCATTTGCTGACAATTCATGTTTACTTTACTTCTGAACATACCCATCTGTTGCTTAATGAGTGGCCTCTTCTTAAAATTTTCCATCTTTCTCTTGCTCTTAAAATATTGTCTGGAATTGGTGTAATTAATGTTCTGCCCTGGGCTTGCACTGGGGTAGTCTCTGCAGGGTTTGCACAAGTTAAATATATCCTTTGCAAATTATTTGTAAACATTTAAGGGACAAACCCATAGAGGTGTTGCTGAAGTAGCTAATTGGATGTGTGCTTGTAGAGATGATTTTTCTCTTTAAAGCTAGGGCTTTGGCAAGAGGCTTGGTGGGAATGGTGAGGATGCAGAAAAGCCATGAAGACTCTTGGAGCTGTTGCACACGATGCCTAATAATGCTACAGGGAAGTTGGGGCATCAAGACCAGGCTTTACATCAGAGCAGCACAAATTTGATGGGAAGGAGTGTGGGGCTGTCATATGGCTGCTGATTCCCCGTGCCAGCTTCTTCACAGGGTCAGATCCCTGCTTTCTCCCTGCCAGCCTACACCCTGCCTCTCCCTTGCACCCTGCATCAAAGCTGTCCTGAGAATTCAGCCTCCAGCCATTCATCTCCCACAGGAACTCTATACCTCTAATGCCTCAGATACTTAACTATTACACATTTTGGCTTCAGAGATGATTGAAAGAAATTTTTCTGAATAATAACTCTATTCTGGACTGTGAAGGACTTTGGACTGCTTATGTTTGTTTAAAGGACCCTAAAGATCATCTGGTTCCTCTCCCCCTGTCTTGGGCAGGGACACCTTCCCCTAGACCAGGTTGCTCAAAGCCCTGTCCAACCCAGTTTTGAACACTTCCAGGGATGGGGCTTCTGCAATTTCCTTGGGCAACTTCCTCCAGTGCCTCACCATCCTCACAGTTAAGGATTTTTTCCTAGTATCTAATCCAAATCTACCCTCTTTCAGTTAAAAGCCATTATCCCTTATTCTGTTACTGTATGTCCTTGCAAGAAGTTTATGATGTTGAATAAAACACTGACAAGTATTATCTAACTAAAAATAGCTCTATGTTATGAAGTCGTGAAAAAAATTAAAATCACTATTTCATCCTGTCTTATCTTGTATTTTTTCAGGATCAAGCATGAAAATATAGTTGCTCTGGAAGACATCTATGAGAGCCCAAACCATTTATATTTGGTCATGCAGTTGTAAGTACTGAACCTAGTGAAGTTTTTATATCAAAATTGCTAACTCTTCTTGTTCTGGTTTTGTTCTTTAACCCAAAAGATGGGATATGTAAGAGGTATTTGTCTTGTGTGCTACAGACTGCAAAATCCCTGGAGAGTGGTCAAACCAGATCTCTAGTTGTGATGTGCTGTGTTGTTGTAAAATTGGGAATTAAATTGTTTTGTGACTAGTCTCACCCAAATCAAACTAGAGTGGTTTTGTGAGATTGAATCAAAAAAAGAGAAGAACAGACAGACAGAGCAAGGGAGTAAGTTACAGCTGAGAAGAGCCATAGGGAAGCCTGGAGCATCTGACAGAGGCAGCTCTGGGGTTAAATACCTCAGGGGAGGCCCTTGTGGATAATGGTGGTCCCTTGTCTGTTGGTAAGGTCCAGGCATGGTGATGTCCTCAGAAGTTGTTGTGCTGGCATTGTGGGGAGAATAGCATCCTGTAAATTTTTAGTGTGTTTTTGTAGCCCTACATTTCAGTTCAGAGTGCTGCAAAAGGACTTGCACAGGAACATTAGAGTTGTACAAATTCCAACAAGCCAGCTGGATTGTGGGAAGTACCAATTTTGTGCTAAGTTGATTTACAAATCTTTAGTTTTGTTTAATCTCTTTTAAAAAATAAATAGATACTATTCCTACTTATTATTATCTTGTTTAATGTACTGTAACCATCACTTTTATAAAATCCTTGCATCCAGATATTTGGATATCTGAAACATAGTTCTGTAATGAAAGGTGACACTGATTATTATCTTGGTATAAATTTCTACTTGCTCACTATTCAACACTTACTAGGGAATTATCTTTTCTCTTATAGCTGTACTTGTAAACCCAGGCAATTATTTTTTCAAAGGCCAAGCATTTAGCTGTTCCAGGGGGACACAGGTTCACTGATGCCCAGTGGGGTGAGATGCCCAGCTGAAGCCAGCAGTCAGAGCCCATTAGGAGCATTTGGGGTGGCAGCTCCAAGCAGTCCCCAGACCCAACAAAGAGCTGTGCCTTGTGTTATAAGATAGACCAAGAGCACTAAACTGAATATAGGGAAAAATCTTGCTGTACTTTTTTGGGAAAGTGCTGTCTCAAGGTGGACAGGACAAGATGGCCAGGTACTCGCCCTCATCTCTTTGGATGTCACGTGAAGGATGATGCAACCTCTGCACTGCTTCTGAGTTTTTATCAATAGTTAGGCTTGGGATCAACTAGTATCAAGAGTTGGGTGGCAACACTGCAAAGTCCAGGAGGTTCAAAATCCATTTTGCATGCCTCCTTTAATGGACTCCTGTTTGGGAGAAGGCATGTATGGATAATCTCTTGTTTCCAAGGTAACACCAACTTGTTGATACAATGGCTGTGAACCATTGCACAGCATGAAGTATCTTTTTGTTTACATTTCTGCCTTGATTATTATTAGATTCCTTGTGGGTTTTTCAGCTTCTCATTTTTGTGTATTTCTCCTAAACAACTTCTCCTAATTTTGCCTACCTTTAAAACTTGGGTTCTGTGAAGCAGAAGGGGTTTTGATCAAGCAGCTTTGAGAAAACCACATTTACATTGAAAAAAAAAAGGGGTAAAATCAGGGCCACTCAAAGATCAGTATCATGAGCACAACAAATCTCAAATACATATGCCCTTCTCCCTGGGTCATTGCTTGCTAAGTGGACTCTAGCTAATACTTCCCAAGGATTATTTTGTGGTATGGACAGAATTTTCACTACCAACCTTTCAAGCACTCCTTGCTGTGATGTGGAAAATTCACATTACAGCCCCTGAGCATCTCACAGCACCTCTATGGGAGAAGATTTTTGAAGGCAGACCAAGCCTCCCTGTTTCAGTTTGTCCTTGAGTGCATCTGCTTTTACACGAAAGCCATGCTTGTTAGCAGGCCAGCTTGAAGGATAAATATCACACCTCATTTATTCTGTCAAAGATATGGGCAAGTAAATGTCTCAGTGTCTGTGCTGGAGATGGAAAAAAGGGACACTAAGAGGCAGCTGTCCATGTCTACTTGACACTTAATTTGTTCCTGCCAGTCCCCCCTGGGAACACTTCCCAGGGTTATGCAGCTGTTGGTGAATCTGCCCTGTGTGTTTCCCAGCATATTCATGGGGAAATAAGATCTCTGGCTTTGGTTTCACCACCTTGTTCTCACGTATCTTGTACAAAGCCATCACAGAACTGTTCAAACTGCCACAATCCTCTTAGTACAAAGTAGATCAGAAGTCCAGGCTGGAGATTCCTGGATTTGAGAACTCAGAATTTTGTGTGCTGTCTCAAGGGTTATACTGTTCCTTAGAAAGGGCTGGGCTGGGCTGTTTTCCTTTATTTATTTTCCCAAAATGCAAGATATTCCAACCCAGTGCCTCTAAGTTCTGCAAGGTGGACAACTCCTTGCTCAGCTCTGGTGTGAGGTGGTTACTGGTGCAGCTGCAAATCTAGATTATCCCTGCCTCTACTGTGATGACTCTGCCAAAGTTCTGCAGGCACTATAGAAAAATACTGTAGAACATTTGTTGTATTTCCACGAGGATGATGTGCATTCCAATCAAGAAAAACTCTGCTCTTTCCCAAGCTTGGATTTCCTGTAGTACAGTGAAGGCCTACATGGGCAACAGACAAAAAATTAAATGAAATTCTGAAAGTTTCATTCCTTCTGGATGCTGCTTGAGATTTCCCCAGAGGATATTGTAGAAGATAGAGGGAAATAAATTGCTTTCAGAAATAGTTGTATTGAATTATTTTGATGTAACAGTGAGCTCTGTTAATGAGCAGTTACGGGATTTTTCGTTGCCTTTGATGCCATTTGGTAAGACTTACCCTACTGTATCTTACAAGTGATCTACCTTATTTCACCCATCAGTACAGGGAAAAATCTTGATAATCTGTTGTGCTTGATAATGTCAGATACTAATGTTTCATTAGTATAATCAGCCTCTTTGGGTATTGATGATTCATTTTCTGCATGCTGGAAAATCATGCATAAAAATGGATTTACATAAAAACATAGAATCTTAGAATCATTTAGGTTGGAAAAGATCATTGAGTCCAACAATTTGCCTGTCACTTCCAACCCCACCATGTCCCCAAATGCCATATCTACACATCTCCTAAGTACCTCCAGGGATGGTGACTCCACCACGTCCCTGTGTAGGCTGTTCCTGTGCTTGACAACCCTTTCAGTGAAGAAAATTTTCCTAATAATCCAATCTAAATGTCTTTTCCACCTGAGTTTTGCAGGTCCATTTGCAAATGCTGTTTCTGACTGTGCTGCCTGGGTACATCAGAGCAGATTTCCAAGACCTGACTGATTTCATCTCTATTGTTCACATGCATTGAAGTGTGAAGCAGCAGTTTGGTTTCCCTGAGACTTTTGTGTAACCTGTGCTAGTCAAAGCCACAGGACTGGGGCTGTTGCTTCTCCAGAAGAATATGGGATCATGTGAAAAATCAATTAAAGCAGTAATTTCCTTTTTCTCCTTTATCCATCCATATTTGCTTAAAATATGTAGGAGCTTAATAATTTTGCTGCCTCTACTCTTCTGTCAAAGTTGGTTGAAGTTCACCTGATGGGTCAGAAATTACTAAGGGCTGGCAAGTTGAGATGGAGAGTCACTGCCTCACTGCCTTTGGAAAACAGGCTAAAAATGGGTCTAAAAGGCACCTCCAAAACATATGGAGCAGCCCAGGGTAGTGTGTAGCCAGGTAGGTAATGGTCAAAGCTGAAGACCCACCTCTGAGTTTCATTGCAATCTTTTGCAGAGTCAAGAATATTGACAAATCCAGAGGAATTCTTGTCAATACTAGGATCTAGTTAAACAAAGTGAAAACCCTAGTGCCTATCTGGTATATTGTTCCACCTCTCTGGGGCACCTGTGATCTGATCCCCTTGGCAGGACTGCTTTACCTAGGTCCTGTCAGCTGCTGTTTCTGGTTCTCCAAAGAAACTAGAGTATTTTCTCTGTGTGATGTCTTTTGAGGCTTTGGCATCTCTGCTGAAGACACGTTTTTAGGGTGAACATCCTGTTTGACCCAACCCTGAAGTACTTCTCCTTACCTTGGCAAAAAAATCTAGCCCAAGCTGAGCCAAAACCCCCCAACCCAGAAGTTTTTCCAGCTTGATCTCTTAACTCTGATGAATTATTCAGATGATTTCTGTCACAGAAAAGTTGAGATGACGGCGGCTCCTTCCTGCTGGGGGCAAGTCACGCACTGAGGAAAGCTCTGCCCACAAGTTTGCAGGCTCAGAATCCCGTGTCCTGTTCCTGCTGTTTATCGGCACTACCCTGCCAGACACAAGCTCCTTATAACCCTGCAATGCCTTGGGAGGCAGCTCAAACAGGCAGGTACTCACCAGTG
Organism: Argya squamiceps; assembly: GCA_037834095.1. Taxonomy (NCBI): domain Eukaryota; kingdom Metazoa; phylum Chordata; class Aves; order Passeriformes; family Leiothrichidae; genus Argya; species Argya squamiceps. Next base: position 6,166,871 of record JBBMKD010000053.1, read on the forward strand.
GTAAAATCTGCACAAGTTTTTGTTATTACCGGGACCACTCTGCTTGTGATTTTGCCTTTCAACTGTATGTTTTGCTAATAAGTAAAGCAGAGTGCTAAGCTGTGATTTAGTGCTGAATTCACTTTGTTTTTTGAAAGCCCAGTGCCTGAGTGCACTCTGAGAGCAGCCGAGCATGAGCTGCGTATGTAAGTGACATTTCAATGAAAATATTCAGCCTCCAAGAAAAACAAGAGACAATGGAAGGAAGTGTTGTGTTTGCCAGGTTCCTTACAGAGTCTAGTGAGGGCTTGGTGTGTTACACAACAGCGATCTGCACGCCAAGCCCCTATCACATCAGGATGCTAATTAAAGCAAAACACAGATCTGCCTTGCCACATTCCTTAGGTGAGGCTTATTCCCCTGCTTGGGGGGGTTTGTGTAAGCTTTATGCAAAAGACAGAAGGAAATCTCTCTTCATTCACAATGGAATTTATATCATAGAACCAAAGAGTGATTTTGGTTGGAAAGGACTTTAAAGATCATCCAGTTCCAACCCCCTGCCCTGGGCAGGGACAACTTACACTAGACCACCTTGCTCAAAACCCCATCCAACCTGGCCTTAGATACTTCCAGGGATGAGACATCCACAACTTCTCTGGTCAGCCCGTTCCAGGACCTTACCAACAGATAATAAAAGCTAACTGGGTTCTTCAGGAGTAGAAAGGTAGCAGTTATTAATCCAACATCAGTTTAACATAATTTCCTTTGTAGAAAAAAAGATTATTGCATCAGTTGGGTTACACTGGTCAGTGCTAAATACGAAGGAGGATCTCCCCTTTTCCAGTGGCAGAGAGGTTATAAGAAGATTAGAAAAGATTAATGTTGGTGTAGAGATGAAGGCATGGGCATATTTATTGGTAATAGATTAATAGACCACAGATTGAACACCAGAATGGCTTTTAGACACCTTGTAATTGTGTGGATTCTGAGTGATCCTGAAAGTGTGTGTGCTCATTGGCTTGTCCTAGCTGCCCTCAGCACATTTTGTTTTTTCCTCTTGTTTTTTCTGGCTGTGGCAGAACTTTTGGTAACTCTTAGTCCCCATGTCTCCTCCAAACACAGCACTTTTTCCTGAGCAGCCGTCCTGTTGCTTCCTTGTGCTTCAGCTGTGGCTACGACCAGGCATTTTTAGAGTCCTTGGGCAGCAGCCCAGCCTTCCTACAGCAACAGAGGAATGGTGAGAGTGTTCTTCACCTTGGAGACTACAAAAAACTTTCTCATGATAACTTCCAAAACCACTTAGAATATTCTGACACCTTCAACAGTTGTAGACAATTGTCAACATCCTTGTTCCAAAGCTTGCACTCGTTATTGTTACCTTAGTCAAAACATCCCAGTAAAGACTTATTAGCAAGGCAACAGTGATGGTTTGGGGTTATTTTTTTCAATCCAAGTGACATGCTACTCCTGATAGAGAGTGATTATCTTTTTTCCCTGTAGCCTTGAGAATAGAGGTAATGGAGAAAAATTTTCTCGTTTTCATTGAACAGGCAGCATTATAACATTGTTTGCTTTTACACAAATGTGAACAGTTCAGATGAAAATGGATTTTTTTCTTTTAAGGTATCTGTTCTTGCAAAGCTGCTGTTGTCAATAAAGAAAACAAGAGGTTTGGCTAAAATTCAAAATAAAACTTGTTCCAGTATATTAATCTTTAAAATTCCAGAAAGATTTGAAGGCCTCATAAATCTGCTTGTTTTCCTATGCTGGTGATTACAATAAACAAGTACTTTCTGAGAGTTATTTGGTGTAATGTCCACTCCCCAGAAAGGGCTGGTACCAAATCCTTAGGGTGACAGTATGTGCCTTGATTGTTTGGGGTTTTTTTTTAATAGCAGTAGGTTTTGGCAGCATCAGCTTGAGTTCCTTCCTTCAGCCCTGCAGCAGCTGCCTCTCTTAAGTCCCCATTTAGGGCTCTCTTGCAGCTGAGCATGGGGGTGGATGTGCCTGTGTTATATAGCTTGGTCTGGAACAGGCAATTGATGGGGCAGCAACACATATCTGCCAGTAATCCTGTATAATGTCACTGCTTCCCTGAGAGCAGGAGGGAGGCTTTTCTCTCCAAACAGCAGGAAGGTGGCTATTTAGAGCCCTAGCAATTTTCTTCCCATTTTGTTGGCTTTGGATAAGCATCTCCTTCCTTTCATGCTTTGCCCAGAAGTTTCATTGCTGGTTACTTGATGTTCACACAGTCACTGAATGGGTCTTTTAGATTTAGTTCTGCTTCTCTCAGCTCCTGGTAATTTACACTGTGGTGCACCAAAGTCAATTAAATAGCTGGTGTTTAATTCAGGTGGAAGGGGCTTTGCAGCAAGGCATATAATAAATGTTAAATCCATATATGCCACAGTGTGAGAATTCATTATGATACAGTAGGATCTCTCTCAGGCATGACGTGGAGTCATTCTGATTAAATGGTTACACTTATTTAAACAGAAAAGGCCTTTCATAACAACCTGCAAAGCTTTGAAGTGAAATAACACAGCATTGAATCAAGATTCAAAATGAATGTGGGCGTCCCCAAGTCCTTTCTTTTACATGGAAAACATTATTAAAACTTTTCTTCTGGAGGAAGGTTCTGCAGGCTGTGGTGAAGGGGAAAGTAGGAGGCTGACGGGTGTTACGTGTGAGTGTGTTCCAGAAGACACTCCAGGATTTTGTGGCAGAAAAACAGGCTCAATTTCCCAGACACACTCATGTCTCAGCTCCAGCCCATGTTCTAGGTTGTACAGTCAGGTAGGTGACTCTGGTCAAGACTCTATAAGGACTCCAGAGTCAGTGGGCTAACCTGCCACCTACACTTGCATTGTGCTGTAGCAGGTGATGATGGAGCATTATCATCCCATTCATATCCACATTGAAATAAATGATCTCTCACTACACAGTTTGTCTCTATTGCCCCAAAAACTCTACATAGGGTGTATTTTTTAAAGCCAGGTTGATTAATACAGGTTTCTGTGGCTGCTGGGGCTCAAGGCCTTAAACAGGAGAGCATATAACCTAGAATTTTTAGTGAGAATACGGATTACTGTTTGAAACACTGTTTTGACTTCTTTTGGCCATACTGTGCTTACCTCCTCTTACAGAAACTATTTTCATAGGACTGCAGAAGTACTTGCCATAGGTTTCTGCTTTAAACATTCTCCCTGGAAAATTATTCAGTGGAAAATGAATGTGAAGGATTTTGTATTTTCCTTTTTCTTTTTTTTTTTTTTTCTGAAACGGTGGTTAGATCTGCTGTAGCCAAACTTTTACTTTTTTAAGCATTTTATAGAAAAAGAAAATACTGTTGCTGGTGAAGCCTTTCTTTGATGCATTTATAGAACATGTGCTCATTTCATTCTGATTCATGCCACATGGTTATATCTTAGCCTGCAAAGGCCATTTTTTTCTCTTAAATTGGAGGAAAACTGTGTTCAGAGACCCAAATATTTATGTCATCCTTTCCCTTCTCCAAGACAAAATTCCCATTTGGGGCTGTGTGATCCTGGCTTAGCTGTAAAAGGCTTTCTCTACTAGTTCTGAAGATGGTTTGGAGGAGTTTGGTGTTCATTCTGTCTGATTATTCTGTTGGCAAGGAGCATTTAGCCACTCTGTAATTGTATTTTCTTCATCCTTCATTGATGATACTCTAAGGAGCACTGATATCCTTGAGTGAGACATAGTGGAGCCTTTAAATGTCCAGATATCCCTGAGGAAACAAGATACAATTCTCCAAAATACATTGTAAAGAAAGAGTCAGAAATACAGTTTGAAATCCACTGAAAGAGAGCTGAGATTTTAAGACCTACATTAGCATAAACAGAGGCAGCATTATTAAAAACTGGACTGGACATCTGTATTATGAAAAATCAGGTAGAAAATGAAAATTCATGCAACTGTTTTTCTCTGCCTTAGGGTTTTTGCCATGAAAAATTTGCTGTGAGTCTCTTGCAGCTACAGAAAAGGTTATTCCTTTAGGAGAAAACAGCTAAGCATCCATTCTGCCATGGCTGTGATGGTCCTTGTTGTGATGGTGATGTCAGATTTACTCAGTCCTAAAGTGTATGGTCACCATGCTGCAAAACATTACCCAGTGCCATGGGACGGGAGAGGTGTAACCATAATTAAGCAATGCTGAGCAGAGAAGAGAGAAATTACCTTGCTCTGATTGCTCACTAGGCTTATCTATCTGCAGGAATATTTATGTCTCTGCAGCCCAGGATCTTGCCCATGCATTAAGGCTTGTTTTGCTGTAAGTGTGGGGCAGCACCATTTGCAAAAAGTACATCTGACATTTTGCTTCTTGGGGCTGAAAACTCCCTGCCAGAGACTTTTAAATCTGCTCTTTTCAGATGCTTTTGAAGATGGATTTGCTGTAGAGAGGTTTTGCTCCCCATTGGTGCTGTCCTGCCTTGTCTGAAGGGTGGAGAGGGAAATGTAGGTTAGCTCTCTGTCACCACAGATTGTGTCACCAAATGAAATGTATTTTAAAAGGCAAATTTCCTAGATAAAAGCATTTTATTTTGTGCTCTCTTCCTCCACAGCTTAACATGGTTGCAGCTGGAATCCCTCTCCTTGCTATTGACATGTGGCCACTGTCAGGGGAGCCATAGGAGGTCCTAGAAACAGCAATGGGAACATTTTAGGGGAAGAGCAGTCCTCTGATGTGTATGAAAATTTATTTTATAATGGAATAAGGAGTGAGGAGTGCTTGTGGCATGCAGGAGTGCTCATGCCTACAGACATGAGCAGGCAGGGTTGCTGCTGGAAGTGATTCACACCAAGATGGAGAGAAATATTTTTGAACAGTCTCTCCTTTAATCCTAATCCCACCTGAGCTGAATTAACTAAAGAAATTAACTAAAGAAATGTGGCCAGGTGATAGTCAGGCAGTAGATTTTCACTTGTGGCCGAGCTTTCCTGAGCACAGCCTGCTCTCAGCCCGCTCCACTTGGCATGTGTCTTCATCCAAAGGTTTCTTCCTGGACCAGGTGTTTTGTGCACAGGTTTCCCTGGTCACACAGGTGGACATACTGCTCCCCAAAACTTCAGCAGCATGGTGTGCCAGAGACATTGGAGGCTTTTCTTGTTGCTTGTCTCATGTTCTGCTCTGGGTCTGTACATACAAGGCCTTGGGTGCCAGTGGGAGGCAGGCACAGGTATATTTTATTGCTTGGTCACTTTTCCTGGTGTGTGACAGCTTCTGGCAAGGCAAATGGCATAAAGGTGTGCCTCTGCCATCGTGAAGGACCACTGCAAACCCCCATGGGCCCTGAATGAGTCAGGAAGGGTTGTTTGGCTCTAAATTCTGGTGTGTGGCTCCTAGCATAGCCCCTGGAACAGGGGCTCCAAATTCAACCCCAGGGAGAGTGGCAGAGGAGGCAGCTCATGCCTCAGAAGAGGAGGAGGGAAAAGCAGAAGCTGAGCCATATGGAAGAGAAAGTAAAAGCAGACACAGCATCTCAGTGGTAGGTGCTCATTAGGCTGTCTCTGATGTGCTGGGAAAAATGAGTTTATCCTGCTAAAGGAATTCTAATGTTCCTCTCTAAGCTGAGAAATGTGGCAGAGTGGGTAAAGGACAGATCTTTTTATCTATGGAAAAATATTCTAGCCTGTTTACCAACAATGTGTAACAGGAACCAGTGGCTGCTGCTCTTGAAGTCTTGTGAGGATGATTTTGTGATTAAGAGCACACAGATCTGAAAATCTGGAGTTCTTGTCTTACTCTATCATTGATTTACATTCCTGTCTCAGATCACTTTGTCTTTTAATTTCCCTGCTCACAGAAAGAGAATACGTTCCTAATTAATTCTGGGTAAGAGTAATTGGGTTTTTGTTTGTTGGAGTTTTTTTTCTCTTGAGTCAGTGCTGCTCTTCATGGAGTAAGTTGTTAAAAGAAGAGTAGTGAAGTCCAGTCTCTGGTGTTGTTCACTGAGGAGCACTGTGGTCCATCTGTGTAAAAGTGAATGGATGTGTTTGCTAGGACCTATTGACTGTTTCTAAAAACATTTTCAGCCATGCCTTAATCCCACGCTCTGCAGTAGCTGTGCAGTGCCTTTATCCCTCAATCCCATCCACGTCTGTGCAGAAACCTACAGCAAACAGAACGCAGGCTGTCTGGTGACTCAGTGTAACAGCATGACTGCTGATGGCCATCATCCTTGCATAGATTTATTTATCCTTATGATGTAGGTATGTGGAAATCTCAAGCAGCAGACGTGTGACATCCAGAGTTTAAAATCCACTTACATAAAGCCAGGATTTCACCTACTGTGCATAGATGTGGGGGCAGCCAAATGCATCATACCATCAATGAAGGGAAACAAAAAGAGTCATCAGTTAAAACTTGGTAAGGAAGAGCTATAAAGCAGCAGCTTAAACCCAGGCTGGGTAGAAACTGAACAGTAGTATCCTGAATTTTAATATCCATTTCTTTGTGCTGGAGGGAGCTGGAAATGGTTATTGCAGATATGGGGATGTAGGAGCAATGTGCCAAAGCACATGGTACGGCGGGGAGGGGGGGCTCCAGCACCTCTGCTCATGCTCCCCCTGTGCAGTGTGACTGGATCTCTGGGGGTCAAGGTGTGGTGGGTGATTTGGGATTCCCCAGTATGCCCAGGTGCCCTCCAGCTCAGAAGGAAAGTCATACTTGTCTCATCCTCATCTCTCTCTTTGTACATGCAAAGGAGTAGGCTCAAAGTGATGTCCCAGGATATATTACAATAACAAGTAAAATAACTAGCTAGAAACTTTATGTTTGAAATACTTATTGTCCTAAATAATAAACCTCAGAAAGGGCCTTTGGAGGAGGGTGCTTGGAGGCATAAGATTATACTTTATATATAAGTGTAATCAGACTCACCAGCCCTGCTGTGAAAATTGTCTGGGTGTGCTTGGGCATCATATTCCCACTCTGGGGGTGGATATGAATGGTCTTTTTGACTCCTATCTCTACCAGTAAATACAAAAGGTGTGTATTGGTGCTGTCCACTGAATTGTATGCAGACACTGGCCAGGAGGATGGCTGGCTCAGGGTGAACCAGCTCAGGGGAGTGTGACATCAGCCCTGTCAGTGTGGCTAGTAGTGGGGCAGTGTCCTCTTTCTGTTCAGGGACAGACCAGGCACAGCCTCCAGGCCTCTGCTCCTCCTTTGGGAAGTGAAACTAATAGCTTTTTCTGCCATATGTGGATGCTGTGAGTATAAACGTGTTAAACTCTACAAAGTTTTGAGATAATAGTATCAGTTTACATCACTTACATGCCTCAGACAAATATATTGTGCAAACACCAAGTGGATTAAAGTACAACTTCTGGCACAGTGATATTGCTTAAAGGCTGGTTTAGTTCCATTTCAAAGGATTTCTCAAAATAAATCGTCTGAATCCTGCTCCATCTCTGCAAAAAATATGGACACTGTCACCAAAAAGCCATTAAAAAAGAAAAGCAAAGCATCTAAAAGCTTTCTCTTGGTTTGGATTTTTAGATTTCAGAGTGAGAACAGCTCCATTTATCCATTAAGTGTTGGTCTGGCACCACTCTCCATCACCCTGTGGCACAAATCACTGCACCAAGAGCTCCTTCTGGCATGCTCTTTTCAGAGCTTTCTGACACAATTCAAACTTCAGCCTGTCTACAGTCTCACAGTCTGGCATGAACACGAGGGTCTCAGAAGTGGTTTGCAGAGTCACATTCTGCCACCTAATTCCCACCTGTGGATGCCAGCCCTTATTTAGTCACGGGTACCTCTGCATGGTGATTTAGTCTTTCCCAAAGGCAAGAAGGAGAAGAAATGGGAGAGGGAAGCCCAGCTAGCAGGAAGAGAATTGGCTCTATGGCAGGAGAATTGCCTCTAGGTTTGAGACACTGTCTGGTGTGCCCTCAGTCATGCATACACCACGGCATGTGGCTGTGAATGCAAAATTTACTTCCTTGCTGTTTACTTAATCTACAGCCTCTTGGTAGTAAGTTATATTCATTGCCTCCAGTTCCTGTTCCTGTTGAATAGTTATTTGCAAGGCAAAGGAAATACATACTGGTTTTATTCAGTTTGGACTTTGAATGCATAAAATTGTCCATTTTGTTTAGTCTGAAGACACAAGTGCCCTTTAGAATGTGAATATTAGCATTGTGTTCAGAAAAAAACCTTTTTCTTTCCAAAGCCTTACTTCTCATGCAATGACTCATTTTAAAGAATTGGACATTCTTTGTGGTTTTCAGAGAAATTCCTAAACCAAAAAGTATCCTACTTCCCTTCATCGTGAGTCCTTATTCAGCACATAGCATCAGATTCCAGGGTAGCTTAGTCTTGCACAATTAAGCTGTGAAGACTTTGCCATGTAGAACTCATTGGTACAGAGAGGTGAAAAGCAAATACAGTTTCTTGTAAGGTTTCACTTCTGGCAATATGTTCAGAATTTCTTTTGAAGATTCTAAAATGTTATTTTCTGGTAAGTTGTAGAGTCACAGAAAGGTTTGAATCAGAAGGGACTTTTTAAAAATTATCTAGTCCAACCACCTCTGCCATTGAGCAGGGACATGTTTCATTAGATGAAGTTGCTCAAACCTCCATCCAGCCTGACCTTGAACACTTTCAGTCTCTTAATTACATGTCTGAATGTGTGGTGAGGACTTTGCCTTGGCTCCCACAGAGAGACAATGTGATGGTGTCAGGCCACGCAGGGTGTTCCAGCCAGGCTTCTGCAGATGAATCATCTGAAGGGTTGTTTTTGAAGGACTGGGCTCTTGCATTTGATTCACTCTCCTTGGCAAGCTGAAAATAGTGTGCATTGTTCTCATAATCCTTAGCAACTTGAAAACTGCCATGAATTGAATACATTTTAATCTTTACCTACAGCAAGGAAATAGGCTAATTCAGTTATTCCTGCAGTTCCTTAGCTAATGTTAATTAACTGATGGCTTTGTACTTTTCCAGCAGTTTTCTAAACATTTCCCTTATCATTTCCATGGGCCCTTTATGAATTTGAGGCATAGTGAATAGGCTTATTTCTACCATGTGCATTAGTAAGTCCAGGCAATATGTTAAAATATAACTGTCAAGGAAACAAAGACCCACAATCTCATAAATCATAGATTACCAAGATTAGTAATCCCCTGGATATGATTTTCGCAGGAACTTATTAACAGTCATGTTATAGAATAAAAACAAATTAAGGTGAGGTTGAGAAGTGGTGCTGCACATTGGTGGAGTTGTAGGGTGCATATAGGACAGAGACCACAGACCCACCAGATATAACAATTCTGCACCAATTGATCTGAATGACTGAATTTCATCTTCAGCTATTCTGGGTAGTCTTGAGCTGCACTTTCTTTATTTCTTCGAAATTCACTCCTCAGTTGGTTTACAAGTAATTTGGTGGATGACTTATGTGTGGTCAGATAAATTGTTGGAAGCTCTGGTGTAGTGGTTTGAAAGCAAAATGAGTGAGAGGCTCCAAGTCAAAAATACAATTTAATAATAAGAAAAAAAAGGGGGTAAAATAAAATAAATGCAATAATACAAAAGACCACTGACAGAGTCAAAATACAACCTGAGTGGGATGATGGAGCAGTGATCCCGTAGAAAGGTCTGGTAGCTCTGATCCTCTGGGAATCCAGTG
>JBBMKD010000053.1:6176608-6207893 GCA_037834095.1 Argya squamiceps
CTTAACAGAAGAGGGAGGGGGAATCTGGAAGAACACTGCTTCAGCAATTGGTTTCAACAGTTGATGAAGATGGTGATCGAATACTTTGTGCATATCTTATACTACAACCCAGGACACCTGGGTAGGTAAGTTCAGTCTCCTATGCTTGAAGGCGTGTTGCAGTGCACTTAGGAAGATCATCTCTCAAATGACCAGGACAAGTGACCACAGATGTTGTGTGGTGCAGAGGAAGCATCAGACATCTGCATTAGGGTAAATTTTGCCTTCAGAAACCAAGGAATGGCTGTTCTCTGGTACAGTGATCCAGTGCTTACTACCAGTTTTGTGGAGGGGTTACAGTTGTGTCTTGAAATGACATTGAGCCGGTGATTTCTGCCATGATCTGACCCCTGGGCTCACCTGTGTTGAGCAAAGACTTCCCTCTCCTGCCAAAACTGCATTAAGCAACAGGCCGATGAAAATTAACAACCATCAAAACATCTGGAACCACTGGATAATCTCATTTCACATTCAGCAAGGAATACCCTCTTCTTCTTACCTTTACTTGGCACAAACCAAATGTTCAAAGGGACCTTTGAGGACTGTGTCGAGAGACTGGAAGCAAGACAGAGAACAAACAGGACTAGTAGGATGAGGATGGTGGTGAGCAGCACTGATCTGCTTTACATACCCAGCCAAGGAGTTGGTATCAGCTCTGAGACTGCCTGGGGCTTTTTCAGGCCTGCAGAGAGCAGAGATTGTGTGTCTGTGCTCACATCTAGGGGCACAACTTGCTGTGGCTGAGTTCAGCTAGGAGTCTTCTGCTGACTTTGATGGAATCAGTCCCGTAGGTGAAATACTAGGTTTTACCTCTGGAAAGGGCTGTAATAACTGAAAAAAAAAATCCAAACAAACAAACCAGCATTGCATGGAGTGGTTGTGATAAGCTAGGGAAGTAAATGCTTTGGTGAACAAAATTTCCAGGTAAAAGGGTAGGAGTAGACCAAACCTGCTGCTTAGATAAGGATTTCTTCCCATACCTTTCTGGTTCAGGTTTGCTAAACAAAGAGGGCAAATGGCTAATTCATGACTCCTGGGGAAGCCTAGGGCAACCTTCACCTATCCTGCTTGTGGCCAGGCTGCTCTGCACCTTGTCTCCTTGGGGCCTCTGATGGTGCCATGATGTCCCTCAGATATGATCAATATGGGCATTTTCCAGGTGAAAGTGTCTCAGAGCATGAGAAGGACCATGCTGCAGCCCACTTTCACAGCATGGCACAGAGCGTGTGACCAGCGTGGGAAGCTGGAATGTGTTGGAGAGAGATCTCGTTGTACTGATCCAAACCAGAGCCGGGGTGTGGATCCTGTGACCTAGGAGGGAATCCTTGAACCTCCTGCATTCTGTGCCAAAGTGAGTGCTTGGTCTCATTCCCTGGCCATTCTTTAGCTGGCATTTGTTGCTGTGTCCTACATCTCCCTTCAAGCAGAGGGAGACCCCAAAGTCCTGACAGTGGATCAGCATGGTCAGATCCTCAAGCAAATCCACAACCTTCTTGAGAGGACCTTCATGTCTCCCATCCCAGTGTCAATTTGAGGACTGGGGAAGAGGCAGTCTTAGGGCTGGACTTGGTGTCTCTGGTCCTGGAGGCTGGGCTGGTTGCTCATGTTCCAGGGCAGAGAGGACACTGCCGATCCCGAGTTGAGAAGAGCAGCTGGTGGGTAGGAGTCAGTGCTGAGGCAGCATCCTGTGCTTCCCTGGTGGTGTGAAGAGCTGCTGGGCCGTGAGGGAGAGGAGGAGGGAGTAAGTTGGGAGGAAGCTGTCACGGATCTGCCTCTGATTGCTGCTGGCATTCCTACGCTGGCTGAGTCAGAGCTGGCGGGAAAGGCGAGACACGCGGGTGGTCTCAAAGGCAGTGAGGAAGGGAGAACCAACAGGACCCCCAGTCAGAGGGCTTAAACCTGATGGACTGTGCCTGATCCTGCAGAGTGGATGAGGATGAGGAAGACTATGCTGGAAGGCTGTGGTGTGCAGGAGTTGTGTGATGTCTCACACCCCTGAAAATCATGACTTGACACCATGGTTGGCTGTTAGGAGGCTCAGCCTCCAGCATGGACCAAGCCACCACATTCGAGCTGCTGAGAGCAGCCCAGCAAGATGTACAATCTCCAGCACAGCATCCAGTGAGTTCCCCTTTCTTGCTGCCCTTCAGCCCTCATGTTGTGGGTTCATTGGCACTCACACAGCCAACCTAGCAGTCAGTCTTCTGACCAATAACACTTGTAAAGAGTTCTCCAGGAGCTACTTAATGTGTTTTATGTCATTCTCGGTTCAGATGTGCAAAGCTAAACAGGCTGAGCTTTGAAACCAAGTTTATGTTTGGCAATAATCCAGAGAAGAATTAACAAAGGCTTCAAAGTTAAATTATCCAAGATAGCATGTCAAGCCATTGAATTTCAGTTCAGCAGCATGCCAAAATATTCCAGAATGTATCTTATGATGTATTTCATTGTTTCTTATAATTTGAGTAGTAGGAAAGTGATTAAAAATAAGACTGCATCCCTCTGTTTCTCTTTGATTCACTGTCTGAATTTTCAAGATATTTAAAAGGTATTTATACTCGTACATTTAGGCTTTTGCAGTCATTCATTTTACTATGCAGTTTTAAAGTGATTCAGTTCAGCAATTAATTCTAAACTAAATTGTCAAACACACAAAAGAATATTTGCATGTGTTACTTACAGCATTTCAAGCTGATTTCCCAGAGAGAAACATGGCTCTTCTGTTCCTTCCCCACATATCTCCTAAAATTTTTTTGACCATTGGCTAATCAGAGATACGTCTGATGGAGGAGTAGAGTTGCATCTTGGATATAAGTGGATCCCTGTGCATTTTGTGTTGATATCTCCCTGCTAAAGAGAGATCCTACAACAGCGCCGTCAACAGAAGGAAATACATATTCTTGTGAGGTTTGAAAGCAGTAGCATGTGCCCCATAAACAGCTCAGTGTTTCCTGGTGACTGAATCAGAGGGGTGTTTCCTTTTCCAAGTATAGAGTGGTTATTTTGAGGGCTTGACAGGGGAATGTAGAGTTTCATGCATCACCCACGGTGTTTGAAAAAGCATTAGGATATTGAGACTATCTGAGACAAGAAGTACAGAAATGTTTTAAGAGGCTGGCAGAAATGCCTGAGAAGAGTTTAAAAGAGCTCTAAAAGTTACTTTGACCAAGCAATGGTGAATACAGGGTATGTTATGCACAGTATGCGGTGGATGCAGGCTGTTAGGGGACAGAAACTGGCTGCTGTTGGAAAACAGCGACAGACTTTTCTGATTCCAAACTCTGACTGCAGGTGTTAAAAAAGCCAGGAGACAATTCCTGTGGTGCTCTTAACCTGCAGCAGCAAGTATGGCTCTGCAGATCCCTCTGTTTCTCAAGAAGAAACATCAGCAAACCCCCAGTCTAGGACACAGTCTTAAGCTGTGCCAAGGGAAGTGTAGGTTGGATATTAGGAAAAAGTTTTTTATGGAAAGAGTGATAAAGTACTGGAATGGTCTGCCCAGGGAGGTGGTGGAGTCACCATCCCTGGATGTGTTTAAAAACAGATTGAATGTAGCACTCAATGTCATGGTCTAGTTGAGGTGTTAGGGCATGGGTTGGACCTGGTGATCTTGAAGGTCTCTTCCAACCTCGTGATTCTGTAAAACCATGCTCTGGGAGGGCATTTGGCTTAAAAGCTTACATGTGCATGTGGGACGTTGCTCAAAACCATTGAAGTCACAGTGAGTTTTTCCATATGCTCAGTGAGCTGTGATTCAGGCTCTTACTGAGGTGAGGAGATGGAAGTATCCATTTTTTCAGGGAAAAGTAAATACCGGCTGCAGAAAATTCTGTTCGGCAAGAAATTCCAAAGAAAACTTTGGAGCTCATCTCTCGTTTGACATTAAGTTATGGTAATTTTAACATATTCTTTTGAATTTTAGAAGACAGTAACATGTGCTCAGAGTTTCCCGGTGGCAGAGAAGAAGTGTTTGTGGTTTGGGTGTTAGTGATGGGGTTTCCAGATGCCCTCAGAAGGAGCAGGAGATCCTGGCAGGGTTTGTGATAGCACAGCAGTGGTGATTTCAATGGTAGCTCACAGAGGAAGAGCAGGAGAATTTGGGAAGCATCCCATTGGGTGCAAGACCTTAGGGAACAGCCACATTCCAAAAGGACATCAAAGCTGAGGTTTCCATGGTGGTACTGGGTTTGAGACATCCATCTCAGAGAGGGTAGGAATGGTGTGAACGGAAGAAAAGCCTGGAAAAAAGGAAATTTTTATTATGAGTATGAGGACAAAATTTCCTAGTAGTTGAAGTTCTCTGAATGAAATGTGAGCAGATCTGTCACTCAGCGCTGAGCAGTACAGAGAAGTGGAGGGCAATTCTGCAACTCAGAGACAACAATTAAAGGTTTGATGGACAGAATGACGCAGGATTTTTTCTCCTTGCTTCTGTCTAGTGCAGTTTGAAATTTCCTCTAATGTAAAAAAATTTAGAGCAGAAACTGGCTGATATTGCAGATGCATTGGGTCTGGTTTCCTGAGATCTGTAATGGGCCATATAATGAATTTCCTCCTAAAATTTTGCATAGTACATTTTGTGTTTTAGTGATGGAAAACTTGGCTCAGGCTGATTCTCCTCTGGAGTAAAAATTTTCTGAGTAATATTTGTCTTCAGACTTTACCACATTTTATAAATGGCTTTGTTCTGTTTTCCTTTTTCCAAATAGGAAAATTCACTCTATAAAAGAAGATTCTTTCAAGATCTAGTCTGAATATAGAAACTACTTTTGTGCAAATCTGAATATAAACTTAAGAGGAGAGACCAACTAAACCCCTTGAGGATATTACATCAATCTCAAAGTTAATAAGGTGGAAGACAATGCATTTTAGATTTTATATTAACTTCCTTTAGACTAAGAACCATTTTTCTTTGCACTTCAGTTTCCATCTCATTAATTTATTAATAATTAAACATCTGAAAAATAAAAGAGCTCTTATTTCTCATATAACGTCAATCAATAGATTTCTAATTAACCAGCCTTAGAGTACTGGGAAGAAGTTGCTCCAGCAACTGTTTCTACTACCAGCAAATTTTAGTTGGAGAAACAGGGTTTGTTTTTCTGTTCCAGAACAGAAACCAGAGGTCAGCTGAGATTTTTCTTAGCACAAGGGCCAAATCTAAGGTGGCACCCTGGGAGCATCTCCAGCATCCTGTGCCCTTGTATGTGCTCTAGGTGGATCCTGGTTTGTGGGGTGATGTATCCCATCCTCTTTTGTTTGGAAAACCTGAGAGGATGGACAGGGAAGGATCCATCCGTGCTCCCAGCCTGACTATGGGGATGCTGTGATGCTTTGTGCTGAGAGGTTGGTAAGGCATAGGTACATTCCTCTAACCTTGGAGATCTCACACGTCCTTGAGCTCTCAGATGAGGAAAACAGCAGAAGGTGATGTGAAACATTCGGAAGGCACAAATGTGCTGTAGGGCACAGACGGAGCCTGTGGTGGTGTCAAAACAGAAAGACACAATTTTCAAAACCTAGCTTTGCCCGTTTCCAGGCTGAAGCTGTATAACCAGCTACTCTCCAACACTTCAGAAATCTCCTGTGATTTGCTGGAAGAGAAGGTGTTAAAGGTATATTTCATCCTGTGATCCTGCAAATGCTTTCTGATGTAACTTTGCCCCCATAAATAACCCCCTACACATGGAACTGAGAATCACATTCTCAGATTGTAGCTCCTGATGTGCCAAGTGCCTCTGACTAAAGTGATCTCAGTCCATGGAAAATATCCCTAGAAAATCTTTCCAGACTGATCAGTGTGCTCTTTCACAGTCATTTAAAATAAATCTTTCCTGGCTAATAACTGGAAGGACAGCCGTGTGTAAGGGGTGAAACTGCAGGAGCTCTTTGGCAGTCTCAAATTCTGCTGGCTAACATGGTACTGAGGCTCCTCCTGTGGGGATCAGGGAGAAATACAAAGGATGAAAATACTAGAAATAAGGAGAAAAAGTGGCTGAGGGAGGAAGAGAAACACCAACTAAACACTGAAGGATGAATGAATCACTCAATATCCCTGCCAAATGTATAAAACAAAACAAATAGCTGTCTTCTTCTTGCTACAAACCCTCAGAAGTTGCTGGTTTTATTTCTAAGTAACTTTTCTTCTTTGTGCTTTTTGTTGGAAGCAGTAGCACCGATTCAGGCTGAAATCAGGATCCTGTTGGTTTGGGTCTTTTTACAGGCAAACACACACAGGTTAATGATGTTATGTGAGCTCCAGGAAAGCTGTGGCATCCCAGAGTTCAGGCTTTGCTGCCTTCCAGAAAGCAGCACAGAGTTGCTTTGCTGCAGCTCAGGTGTGACTTCTGCCACCCTTTCTGGGAATGACATCTGCTGTATCCTCCTGGAAAGCACATACTGCCTGGTCACCATCTTTCCCTGCTCTTGGTTAACACTTCTCCATTGTCCAGGGAGAGGTTTGCACAGTTACTAATCAGACCTACCCAATAAAGCCTTGCAAATTTGGGTTTTCTAAGTATCCACCAAAGCACGTGGATTAGTTTGTCATAACCCCAGTAGTGACAGTGGTGACCCTGATCCAGGTTGGAATGTGTCATGAGAGTAGATTTGTCACAGGAGGGTATTGCACATGCACTCTGGCCCTGCCTGAACTTCTGTTTAGGAGGTTCACATCTGGGAATAAAACTTGCAGAGGCCAGTCTGTACAACGATGGAGAGGTAAGGACCAGGCTGTGCAGGAATAGAGAGATAAGGGCCAAATGCCAGGAGGGGTTTGGGCATCCCAGATTACATTTAGCTGGAGTATAGGGGTTGACAGTCAAATCTGTCATGATGAAGACACTCAGCTGCTGCTATCCCTGAGGGTGGGAAGAGTTTCCTCAGTTGCCCGTTATTATTTACTCCAGTCTCTGACCAGTAATGAGCTCAGCACTAACTTAATTAGCTAAATTATCAAGTCCTTCATCTGCTTGAGCCCTGGGCAAGGTGGGTTTGGCAGCCAGACTCCTGCACACCTAACACAGGCCTAGCCAGGTCCAACAGGAAGGGAAGCTGCAGCTTCTACTGTTTCCAGACCTCTGTGCCAGGCAGGGACCCCCACCCTTCCCACAGCAGCTTCAACAGTGGGTGCCCATCCAGACACCGGTGAGGGGCTTTGATTCCCACCTGGAAAAAATGCCAGGGGAGTGCCTGAACCAGCTTAATGCTTCATTTTAGTATCTGAGGTTTTTCTCTTTTTCCCCTTTGTTTTCTGTATTCCCAAAGTCACAGATACAGTTCTCTTTCAAGATTTATGAAATCATAGGGCAAAACAGTGAAGCTTCCTAAGAAATAAATCAATTCCATAGAAATACAGCATGAGCTTACTTAATACTTTTCTTTTTACATCATAGGATGATTTTTGTGAAACCTTATTCCATTTCTAATCTTGTAAAAGACACAAATCAGAGAGAAAACACATCAACAGTGCTTTGTGGACTGCTCACTTTTACAAATCAATGGCAAAAATATTTTCTGAAATTCTGTACACTTAAATTTTACTTTCACAGATCTTATTGTTCTTAATTGTTCTGCTTTTATTCTCTGGGGCAGACAACTTAGCTCTGCATCAGAGGAAGTCAAGAGCCCAAGAGACGAATTTTAATTAGAAGGCAATCAAACCACCAGATGGCTCTCTGATGTCTTAAATCTACACTTGTGTGAAATAAATTGACTTTTCTTGAAAACAACTCTAGAGTAAATTTTAAACAATGCCCCAAAGCCTTAACATAACGTAGTTCTGCATAGTTGTGAGAATAATTTGTAGATTCTGAGGCATTTGTCAGAGTGTTTTATTTGTTTAATAAAAAGCATTAATGTTTGAATTACTGGTTGCTTTTGCACGGTGCCCTGTGATCTATTCCCAGTATGACTGTTGTTTGAAAATACTTTTAATGTTTGGGTTTAGTTGTACCAAATTACACAAAATAAACAAAAAATAAATTAATTTCTTCCCAAATTTCAGTTTCAGTGTTGTGTTTAGTATGAGAACGGTGGCAGCTTGTGGTCTGAACCCCCCAGCATCATGGGATGTGGGTATTTCCCAAGTGGAGTGATGAGGGCAGGGGGCCAAGATGACCTCCCCAAATCAGGGAGCTATGAGGAGAGGTGGAGCACAGTACAAAAGCAGGGATAAGATCTGATACCATCATCAGTACCCTAAACCAGGAGAGGAAACCTTCATCAGAATGACAGGGCAGAGCAGCATGGCAGAGAGGAGACCTGGGAAGTCTGTAATACTCCACTCACTGTATTGGGACCTGCTGAAATTACTCATACCTATTTTTTCTAGGTGGTTGTATTTGTCTTTTCCTGCAGCTGGGGTTCTTCACAGAGTATTTGTGGAACTACATCTTTATGCCGTGTCCCATCTGTTGTTTGGGGACCTTAGGGCCAAAACCAAAGCTTCTTTTTAGTCAGGGGATAAAATGCCAGTTGACTGCAGGGATTCAAAGCTCAGCATCTCACTGCTTTTTTTAGTATGGATATTGAAATTTACCATCTTGCCTTGGCTGGTGGCTCATGTGCCAGCATGGACCAGATGCCAGCAGAACTGCACTGTCCCACCCCAGAGCTGCTGCCCTGCAGCGTTTGCATCTGCTGCTGCAGGAGGGAATATCCTGAACCACGGCTGGCTGTTCAGCAGTGGGTTCAGCTGTTGTCTCTAGTTTGGCAGCTCACCCTGAGTTTCTAAATGATCTACATTTTTGTGCCTATAAATAACGACGGCAGCAGGATTGTGACTATTGTTGTGCCGTCTGTCTCTGGAGCAAGCCCAGTCTTGTGATCTCACTGCTCCACCAAGGAGCTGCTGCTTTTTTTTTGCAGTCTCTGAATTTCAGCCTGATCTTTTGTGAGGGTCTTGGCCTCAGGGTGGCCAAGAGGTCCAGTGCAGAAACCTGTGGGTCCCAGGGTGGGACTAACACTGCAGGGAAAACCTTACTGCAGCAGCAATGTCATTTTCTCTGCTGGGCCAGGTTTGTGGTGGTGTCTGTGTGGACATGCACAGCATGGTTGTGTGATGAACACATCAGACTCTTTGAAGCCCAGAACATGGAGTGTCTTGTACTCGACCCAAGGGATGTCTGTTCTTGCAAGCTGAGGTGTTTCGGGATGTGGTTGTTATTCTACAACAATGTTGTTAATCCATTATATTGTCAGTGTCTGATGAATCTGAAAACACTTACTAATTAGTATTTTTTTTCTCCTGGGTGACCATGTCCTTAAGGATGCTGAACCATAGAAAAAATTTTAATAATGCAGCTTGGTTCTGCATCTTCAAATAGGGCTTCAGGCAGCTCTGAAACTTAAGTTCAGCTGGTTTTGTGTCAGAGCTCTCAGCCTTGGGAGCACTGGGCTATCAGGCATTGCCTTGTGGAAGGGTTGGGCACCTCTGCATTCAGGTGGTGCTTAAAGGCAGGACCTTGCAGCACAACAACAATAAAAACAATTATTAAAAAACCCCAAACCATAAAAATATCAGCTCCATTTTTGCAGTAAATAGTTTATTTTAATGGAGTATTATACAGAGGTGCTTTTAATATACTCAAATAGCACTGTAACAAAAAGCACTTTAACAAGGGGTTTCCAGCCTGGTGCTTAACAGCTGCAACAGGGGAAACATTTGACATTTCTGTTTTCCTAACCTCCTGAGAACACACCAGCAAGATTCCTCTTAATTGAACCCTTAAACTTTTAATGCAGTCCCTGGACTGATATGTATTTGCCCTATGTTTTATTTAGCTATTAAATGGTTGACTAAGGCCTTTACTTGGCCTATTAAACTGAATTGATGACATTTTAATATTGCAGAGGGAATACCACAGGCCAAATAGAAAACAGACATCTGTGGCACTGAGAGGGGTCAATTCTGGCACTGGGCTGAGGACCTGGACCAGGGAGCAGAGCTCTTGCAACCAGAGCAGCAGAAATAACACAGCCAGACCAGGAGAGCATTTTCATCAGTGGCTTTGGATGTTCATACCTGGCAATAACTCATTATTTAAGGCCTGCCTAATGCACTTAATAAATCATTAGTGTGAAATCTGTTTTCCATACTGGTCTGTAGCATACGATGAGAGTGAATGACTTCTTCCATTGCATAAATACACCTAGTCTTCCTGCTGGAGACACGGGCACACTCTGGCTGCAAAGCCAAACTCAGCATGGTGACTTTTCCTTTAGTGATGGAAGACGTGGACTAAGATTACCATCTCATAAAAACATTACAGGATGAACATAATTCTTAAAGGGATTAATCTGTCTCCCTGCAAAGGTTAAGGGAACAACTGACATTCACTTTAATGGGCCCTGTTACTGTTCCATAACATTGGCATCCATATGACGCTCACAGTGCTGAGGAAGTGTTACTGTGCTGAGGGAGTCTTGAGTTATTTTCTGAGAGGTGGAATATTTTCAGAAGGAAGTATGGAAAACCTCCCATGGTTTAAGACACTTTCCAAAAGTTGGATCTGTTGACTTGATTCCCCTCTTCTCTCTTACATCTAGAACAGGAAGCAGAGCTCGTGCCCCAAGTCCTGTGAGCTTTGCTGCTCACAGTTATCACACCTTGACCTGCTGGCAGCAGCAGCACCTGGTTTATCCAAACTCCAATTCCCTCTCCAAGGACTTAAGTCCCTTTTAGAGTCAGCCTTCACTGGGTTGCCCCAGGTTGCAGAGGAAATGTGTAGCAGAGCAAAGGTCGAAGGCAGATCCCCAAGGTGAAGCTCTTGCCTTGGCCATGCCTTTGTGTTTGTACAGGAGTGCAGTGATCCTGAATATCTCACACCTCCCATCCACTGGCACCACAATTCTGGGGGGAATTGTGGGGCTGTGTGGTAGCTTTCACACTGTGAGTACATACTGCAATAATAGTAATTTCTTTGCCATGTCTGGTGTTAGGGAAACTTTGCTTGGTACACAGGCTACCAAAGATTGCCTGATAGCAGGGAAGTCACCGCATATAGCTGTGGATATTTACTCTCTTAGCACTTTGTTTTGGTCTCTTCCTTTGGACCAGCAGAGTAGCAGTTCACTGACTTGAATGCACTGGCTTAGGGAGACACAGTGCCTGATTGGCAGTGCCTGGACTGAGAGCATTGGCTTTTAAAATCTTTTTCTGTTTTCAATCTCTAAATCCCTTTCATGCAGAAAAGCAGTTGCACTGATAATTTTATTCTAATACTTGTGCATTAGTGTGCAGGCTCCAAGGTGGTGGGAGGCACCAGCCTGACAAAAGTAAGGACCACAAAAAAGCTCTCTCATGGGTTATATGCACATGCAGGGCATAGATTCTTTTAAAAAAAAGTTAAAATAGTGTTATTCTTCAGCTAAGTGCATTGGGCATCATTTTTCAGATGCTGTTGCCAAAATCTGGACACTCAGGATTGCTGTGCAGGGCTGATGAGCCCTGTAGCCAAAATCTGCATTTCATTTTTGTCCACGAGTTTTTGCAATGTGCTTTGACTACCGTATTAGGAAAAAAAACCCCTGTGTCCATCCATTTTATTAACTCCCTAATGTTCTTAGTGTATAAATCACATATCCCAGGGTTATATTTGCTAGATTATTTTTTAGGTTTGATCAGTTTGGGATGGAGGAGGAGGTTTTGATTTTAATTTTCACATTTCTGTATTTTTAACATACACAACAGATGCTTAGGAGCCAGGATTGGAGATATTAGGATACTCCAGGGCCTAGGAGTATCCCTATGAAATGGAAAAGGAAGACTACAAACTTATTTTTTAATCACTGCTGAATCCATGAAATTATGAGGTCATGTAGTTTTGTCAGCAGGAATGCCTAGGATCTTAACAGATCTTATACTGACCAAATTAATTAGACAGCAATTAAATGTTAATGCCAAGGACTCCCTATGGGATTGACTGAGCTGTTGGGGGGGCAGTTCAGACCAGCTCAGCTTAACCCTTTGGATCCTCCAGAAGTGGGATAAGGCCCCAAACCCCTTGTGCTGGCACGTGGCTCATCTGTGGCCAGTGTGCCTGGCAGAAAACTCCCTCCTGGAGTCCTGTCCTGCCCTGGGCCTCCTCAGGAGCTGGGCTGGGAGAAGCACTTCCATGGCTGTAGCCTGAAGCTGTTGCAGTTTTACAGCTTGTGTTTCTGCTGTTGCTTGGGGCTTGCTCATGAAGGGGATTTTACAGGGCAGTTTAAGTATGAAATGTGAAACACGGAGAAATTTTATACCCTTTACCATCCCCAGGGGGTAGGGCTCAAGGAAGAACTTTGCACAGAGCATGGCTGACAGGAGGTATCAACAACTTTCTTTCAGGCTTTGGGATAATCCTGTTGGATGTTTTGGAGGCTGGGAAACTTGAGGGGAATGAGGTCCATGTCTTTACATTTTGCCTACTCTGCCTCAGGGTGGGGTTTACCAGGAGCTGCCTTTGGGGTGCCACTCCTGGGAGAGGGATTTTTAGGATCCCTGTCATGTGGGATGGGCAGGAATGTCACTGTGCTCTGTCCCAGCAGATAACCCAGGGGTTTGCTGTAGGACAGAGAAGAGTCTTTGAACAACACTCTATTGGACTTTTGGTGATGGATGTAGCTCCCACAGATTTCTGCATATGAGACAGTCTGGTTAAGCTTTTCTCCATTTTCCCAGCCAACTGTGATTATTTGTTGTATCAATCATGGGTTTTCTTTTTGCAAACATAAGCTTTTACAGCTTGTCACTAATAAATCCATTAAAAATTATTACAGAAATAGACAAGGCAATTGTAACACAAACTCCTAAAATATTGAGCATGACCTGTGAGGGTTGGCTTCTTGGCATCGATTCACTCTTCTGTCTTGAAAATAAAATTACTGTGGAGCTACTTGGGTTGATTAACGAAGAAATAGCTGGAGCCTTGCGTTTTCTGTGTCAAGGAAAATGTAAAGTGTTAGAATAGATGGCAGCCTTGGAGCAATAATGTATAAATGGATGTTTTAAATGTCTCCCCAGGCCAAGGGACAGTCCCAGTAAAAACCAGAATGCCTGGCAGCTGTCCAGCCTGATTTGTTAAGACACAGGAGCAAATAGCTGCCATTTAAAAAAAATAGAATCATAAAATCTTCTCACTATTTTCCTGTAGTCCTCATTATTAGCATGAGCATGTGTCTGTTTTCATCTCTCTGATTATATTCTTGGAAATTGTCTCTGTGATGAATTGATGATTTCCATTAGAAACGTCTCCATGGCCTGGACTAAAACAGACACCAGCAAGGCAATAATTGAAGAATTATTAAAATAAACCCTGGGGCATATTTGTGTTTTGTAGGACATTCTGGAAACTTTCTCTTCTGTGAGCTCTGGTCCTACTACCTCTTTTAACAAATATTTGCCTTCCTGGAAGGTTGGGGTTTATTTCCTTCTAAAGGCAGTAAATTCAGCTATTGCACAGAATAAAACCAGTAAATCTGTGGCCATGTGGTTTTAGTGCCAGGCAGCCAACACAGAGCAAGCACAGGGTGTTGCCAGGATCTCCCTTTCTGCCCTCTCCGTGCCCAGCTGGTTTCCCTCATGATTTCCCAGCATTTTTGGAAGCTGTCCTTTCTGCTGGCCAGGTTTGCCTGTGTTTCATTTGCTTCTGGTGGTGTCTCATTCCTCTCATCTCTCCTGGGGATGCCATGGACAGCATTTCCTTGAGGAGCTCATCCCATGGTAGTTGAAGAGCAGGAATCACACAAGCCATTCTGTTTCACATGCCTGAAATCTGAGGGGTTTTTTGAGAGTATCAAGAATTAGGACCAGATGCCTTTTTTCTTTTTTTTTTTTAAAGAAACTGCCTCTTTTGTACATCATAAATCTTCCCTCAAGGCCGTGAGAGAATCTCTGTGCTGCCCACCCTCCGGCCAAACCACAATAAATCAGCGGGTCCTGCTGGTCCCTGCTGTGCCTTATCTGTGCAAAGGGCTCAGCTTGGAAATTAGCTGTTGTTAATGGGAGAGGGCAGCTGGCCATCTGCAAATAAACATGGGGCTTTAGTAGCTGCTGTCCCTGGCCTGTCAGCCACACACAAGCAGCATCCTGAACCCCCTCACGGGCTTTGTGAACAGAGGGAGCTGGGAAGGAGTGGGCAATGTGAAAAACTTGGGTTCATACATAGGCAAAAGCCTCAGGTGGGGCACATCAAGGAGAGCTCAGCAATTGTGGGTTGCAGTGGAGTTGGAGCAGTGGGATTTAGACCAGTGTGTTTGCCATAAACTGCTTTTGACAGGCTTGGTCTGGCTCGTGTGTGTGGCTCATCCTCACTCACCATGGCCTGTGCCTGCTGCCCCCTTCAGACTGGGCAAGGAGATGAATCAATTTATCTACAATCCTTAGGTTTCCAAATTCAATACCTATTTCTCCTATTCCTTCAGTGACATTACAAAGTGCCCTCTTGAAACTGAATTTACTGGCTAAATATATAGTATTGCTCTTAACAGTCATGTAAGTTTTATTTAGCTGAGATTGCATCCAGGCTGTAAAATTTAGATTGATGTGTCTCTACACCACTCAAAATTGCAGAAATTCACTCTTCACTGCAGAAAACAAGAATATCTTGATTGAACAGCAGTGAGATAAACTCACAAGATGAAGTAGAGTGATTAAATGGTGTTGAGAAATGGGTAATTGGAAACTGTATATTCTGTTTAAGTTTTATTTGATTCAGTTCTGAAGTACAGGTGCCTAGTGCTGGTCAATATCCTGTCCAGGAACAGCTAGCTCATTATTGATGCATATGTGAGTGAAGATACTTAACATGGTAATTTAACGTTCCAAATGGGGAACTGGAAATGAGCATCACTCAGCTTCTAGTTAGCCCTTCTCAATGGATACCTTCCCAGGTGGCTGTTGAATGTAACTGTTTTGCAGAGAAATTTCAGAGAGAAGCAAAAAGAATGAGGTTACCAAAACATAAACAGAGTAAACTTTCTCTAATACAGCTAAAGAGTCTGCAGGCAGTGTTGAAAGGGGTCCAGTGACAGAACATCTGAAATTATCATTGGAAAAAACCCTCAGTGTAATTAGTCAGTGTGTGTAATTAACTACTGGACAAAGCAGATAAGGGATTAGTGGTATCTTCTAAGTCAGGCCTGTCTACACTGCTAAATGATAGTCTTTTGTCCAGCCAGGAGCAATGGATCAGAGGCAAAAAATTGTACTGTCTTTGTTTTGTCTGGGGTCAGATTAGATTATCATAATGGCTTTAAAATCTATGAATCTGTCATATTTGATTTTAAGTGAATGAATCAAGAGACTCCCTTAATGTAGGTATGCACATTCAGACCAGAGCTGAGTGAATAATTCAATAATTAATTTGATGAGCATAAACATAAGAACATGAATGCAGTTTTATTGGGTCATACCAAAGATTCCTCTCTTCCAGGATGGCTCTTCAGATGACAAAGGCTTTTGTCTTAAATCCACCACCTGCCAATTCCGTTAGGTCACCCATTTCTCATCTGTGGTGTGAAATAATTCTTTATATTTCCCTTGTCCATGCTCCATCCTTCTCGTGAATGGTTTAGTGGTGGACTTGGCAGTGCTGGGTTAACGGTCGAACTTGGTGATCTTAGAGGTCTTTTCCAGCCTAAATAATTCCATGTTTCTGTGGATCTATGATTCTGTAAAATGTTCTCTGCCATCTCTTTTCTTTGTAAAACACATTCTCTCTGTTCACAGAGAAGCTCTCTGGTCCTGCTTGCTTTTCTTCTCTATACTTCCCCAAGTTTGGTTATACTTTTGGCCAAAGCATCTTGAGGACTCTTTCCATAAATATCATCAAGGTGGGATGTGTCCAAATGAAGACAGAAATAGACATTTCTGCTCCTCACACCGTGACCATGTTCCCTTCCTTGTGCTGGCTGGAGGAGAAGAGTGTGGTAGTTCTCATGCAGGTACTTATTGTCTAGACATGCAAGATTTGTTGAGATGAACTTTGTCAAAAGTACTCAAAGTGGGAGTGTTCCATGAATGTTTAGGAGGACAAATGATTTTCTGTTTGGCACTCATTTTTCTCCTAAACCACCTGCTTGATTTTTCATGGCCACGGAGTATTTCGGGGAATTAGCCTTGATAACTCCAACATATATTCCAACTCCAATGTATATTTCCTGATATTTATAGAAATTGTATATTCTAAAATAGTGCATATAGAATAAAATGGGTTTTTCCTTGCTCTTGAGTTACTTGCACATTTCTTAAGAAATACTTCATTATAAGCAATTAGAATTCTGAAGCTTTCTTTATCAATTCTCTGCAACTTTCTTGACACTCAAAAGTTGGAGATCATAATAATGACATTTTAAATGTATATATACTTGTTATATATATAAACTGTATATATATATAAATATATATACAGTTTGATAAAACAAGATACTTATATAATGTAAAATTAAGTTGGTCTGTTTGGTTTTAATATTTAGCTCCCAATTTATTGTTTGTAGAAACTGCTTGGCAAGTTGATATTTGCAACAATATATCTTGACCAGTTGACAGCATTTCTCCTTTTTTTTTTTTGGTTCAAAATAAATTTTACAAGGTTGTATTTCTCTACGACAGAGGGATGGCTCAATGTTGTAAATCCTACAGATAAGCTGGAAAAAAGGTAGAATTTATGTGAGATACAGGGGATATAAGGATCTTTGAAGCTCTTTTTGCACTGAGACAAGTATTAGTCAATACTGTCTTTACACTGGCTATTTCTATGATGACATCTGCCTGCAAACTTCCTTGTGAGAAAACAAGTGGTAAACAAGTCAGTCTCAGAAGAAGGAATACACACACCACTCCAAATTTCTATTAAATGTATTTCACTGAAAATCTGGGCTGTTTAAGCTCCAGCTGAGAGTGACTTTATTGCTTTTTTTTTGCTCCTTTTCATTATTTAGGACAATTCTTATTTTCCTTATTTTCCTGAATTCACCTTATATTTCAAAATTGTTTACTATACATTGCGTAATTTACAGTGTCCATTTTCAGTTGCATCAGTTTTCATTATTTTTAGGTCTGTTCTTCCTAGTTAATTCTGGCAGGACATCGAGGTTGGTTTCCATTGGGAAGCAAGTCAGAAGGAAAATAAACCAAACCTATTAGTGCTGAAACATGACCTAGTTTTAAATTGTTTTCAGGTGAGGAATCTCCTCCAGATTTTAACTATCCACTTACTTTATGGAGAGATGGATGAATAAGACAGCAGTTAGGAAATACATTGTTCCAGCCCTCAGATACTGGAAAATGTGTTTTGGGCAGTGGTTTGTCTGCAGAGCTGTACTCTTCTGTTTCCTAGAAACAAAGTGAAAAAGATTGAGGCAACAAGATCACATATATATATATGTATATACAACAGGCAAGAGTGAGCTGATTTACTGACATCCCACAGAAGGAAGTGAATAAACCAGTGAGCAATTTCTTCTTTCAAAACAATGCTTTTGAGATATTTAATACATACTGTGTATTTTTTAATGACATTTTTAAAAATGCTGTTTTTTTCATTGACTACATTGATTGCAGAGATGTGGTGATATCCAACTGTTGACTGACACAGGTAAAAGTTACCACTGCTGAGCTTCAGCTTTGCCTTTCCATTTAATGCAGAACATGAAGATAAACAAGGTGGAGTGCCAACCTCTGTCATAGATTCATGGAATAGTTTGGGTTGGAAGGGACCTCAAAGGTCACCCATTCCAACCCTCCTGTAATAAGTAGGGACAGCTTCAGCTACATCAGGTTGCTCAGAGCTTTGTCCAATGTAACCCTTCATGTTTTCAGGGATGGGACACCCACTACCAGTCTGGGCAACCGGTGGCAATGTTTCACCACCCTCCTCAGGCCCTTTTTCAAGGAGCCCACTTGATTGGGATCCACCTGCTAATCCTGGGATGATTCACTGATTCCTGTGAAGGTGCCAATCAAACTATAGGAGCTCAGAAGAGTGGAAAAAAGGATGTGCCCATCTTCTGCACATCATGGCGTTTGCAGACTTCAGCAGAGTGCTGGAAACGTGAAATTTTGCCATGATAGTTCTTAGGATTTGACTGCATGGTGGTGTTTTCAGTGGAAGCACTGGTTTCTTTACTGTGCCTCATAGTGATGGCAGCACTGAGGGAGTGTTGCTGTCACTGGCAGGTCCCACATCTCCTCCATGCACCACTGCCTGGGGGAATGGAGCATAGACAGGGGCAAGTGGCCTGCTGGCATTTGAAGGGCTGTCATAAGCTGTCATTCAGAACAGTGTAATCACAAAAGACTTAAAACCCTGATGTTCTTTGTCATTTGGTTGCCCTTGGTTCAGTCAAACTTTATACACTGGTGGGACCGGGGGAAATTTTGAATGTAATGTTGAATCTTTGCATATGGAATAAAAATTTGAATAAAACAAGACAGCATTGACCTTGAAGAGTCACGGACCTCAAAAGGTCTCTGTAGCAGGGATTCTGTGAAGGAAAATGCTGTCTCCAAAGATTTTAACTGCCAAACTATATTACATCCCTGAGCAGAGCTTTCCAGAGACTTAACAGTCTTGCCCCAGTGGAAACAGAGGTCTGTTCTCCAAAGCACAAGCTCACTACAGCTGCTCAGCAAATGTCACATGAAACTTTTAATGCAGGGGGAAGATTAGTTAGTTTGCTCAGTTTGGTTCAGAAAAATGGCCACAGCATTTTTGCCTAATTGTTTCCCAAACAGCCCCTCAGGGTGGGAGGCAGGCCTTTGGAACATCCATCATCACAGTGCTGAAAGGGCTGGAAAACCAGAATAAATACCATGGCAGTGTTGCATTGCATTTTCTCTACACAACCTGGAAGGAGGTTGTAATGAGGTGGGATCTCTTCTCCCAGGAGACTGTTGATAGGACAAGACGAAAGGGCTTCATGTTGGCCATTGGCCAAATGGCCTTCCCCGCCAGGGAAGGTTTGGTTTGGGTTGGATATGAGGAAAATTTTCTTTGCTCAAAGGGTAATCAAGCACTGGAACAGGCTGTCCAGTGAAGTGGTGGAGTTGCTATCCCAGAAAGTGTTCAAAAAGGGAGTAGATGTAGCACTTAAGAGCATTTTTTAGTGGATATGGTGTCATTGGGTCAAAGGTTGTACTTGATGTTCTTGAAGGTCTTTTCCAGCCTGAATGACTCTATGATTGAACAGCACTATCAAAGGAGAGGGTGCTAACATCTGTCCATCCCTCCCTATCATATGCACATACCTGCATTCTAGAAAAATAATCCAAAACTAATCCTGTGTCCTTTCTTTGGTGGCCTTGGAGCATATATTTAAGTTACCAGCACATTTTAAGCTGGGTGATTTAAAGATACAATAACAAGGAAAGTCCTTGCCTTTTTCAAGCTCTATGTTTTATGATGAGCTGCAAATGAGAAAGCCAGGGCAGTTTTCTGACATATTAACTGAATAAAGCAAATCTCTGTAGGCCATATAGTAATTCTGTAGCAATATCTGTCTCTGCCTGATTAACACCTTAGATTATTGGTACAAGGGGAATTTTCATCACGTACTTCTGTTTGCAAGAGGTCAGACTAAATAATCATAATGTTCCTTTCTGGGTCTAAAATCTATTAATCTGTTTACTCATTTTCCTTTTATGTGTTGCTTGGCTTGAACAATGAGATGAGGGTGGCCAATTTCTCTTTCCTTTAGAACACCACACTGGTCAGGTTTGCTTTCTGGTTCTCAAGCATTTTTCACAATGCAGAGCAAGTTTAAAGCCAAACAGAAAAGCCCTCCATTAAAAACAAAATACATCTTAAAAGTGCAAGTATTTGTGTTAATAAGAATTCCTTCATTAGAGAAATGTAATACTCAAAGGCAGAACTTCTCAGGAATTGTCCCTTCAGTCTTTCTTATCTCCCCTTCACACTTTAGCTTCATGCTGAGTTCTGTGCTGTTTCTGATTTATATTGTAGGAAACTGTGAATGGGTAACTTCAGATTTATAAGCTGCTCACAATTATAGGGTAGTGCTCATATTTAACTTGCTTTTCATACTGTCCTGGAAGGCTTCCTGCTCCAGTTTCTGAAATCAGTCCTCTTTTTGTTTAGCATCTCTAATGTGCAAGTTTAAAGAGTATTACTGAATCCCTAGGGATGTGTCTGCCTTTGCAGGGTGGTTCTTCTAACCCAGCATGATGTACAGTGCCTTGGTGACTTGTCCAGTGGTGATGACTTGAGCTGCATGGAAGCATCAGGTGAATTTCACACCCTTCTGGAGGGAAATGCCAACAAGCTCTGAATAGCTTTGCTGGGATTCTTTATGTAAATCCACCACTGATGAGTTCATCAATAAGAATCCTGATAAGAAGCAATTAAACTGTCAAGCAGTAAATGATCCAGAGCAATTCCAGCCTGTAGTACAAAAGAGGCAGAAAAGCATCAATGTTTTGCCAAATGGCAAAGAAGTCAAAGTGATATTTCAAAGGGTGTTATTTTTCCGTCTCCTAAAACAAGTAGAAAGGTTCCTACATTCAGTAACAGCGGGGGATGCAGGGGTGAAGAAATTAGAGGATTTATCTGTACACACAGACAGTCCCACCAAGAGAAAGAAAGGGTAACATGAATATATTAATATGACTAACTTATTTTTAATTCCAGTGTTTATTTGTTCTTGTATTCATGTATTTATTCACCTGAAGGCTAACATGTGTAGGGATGTCCCCCACCAGACGTCCCTGCTGAGGTGACAGTCTGGCAGGTATCTGGTACTGTGACCTGCAATGTGCGGGTGCAGGTTTCACTCTGCTGGCAAAAACACCAGAAATTCAGAGAGATGGGCTCTTGTTTTCTGTTTATGAGTTTAGGGGCCTTAAATTACAAGGAATTTTTTTTTTTTTTTTGGTTCTCAATTTTCATCAAAGTACTTCTTTGAAACTTTGCACATTCTGTTTACCTCATGGTGCTGCAGAGGAATCAGATGCTTTGGAAAAAGGCTGATAATGCCCTTTCTCTTTACCTGCAGCATGGGCTGTTTTCTTTTTATTTGCCAGTTTGGTTATTTCCTGATGAACTAATGGTGAAATGTGTTAATGTAAAGGGAAGGCGTAATAGTAATTCTGAAATGTTTCCTCATCTGTCACAAGTTACATCTGTGAGTTAGAAATTGCACAAATGTGGAATCTGTAGTGTCAAGGACTGACACCAGTCCTTGAACAGAGCCTGAGTAATTTCTAGGACACTGTTAGCGTGACCTCTCCTTTGCCTCTAATGAGCATTGCAAGGTCTTGCAGGGTCCTTTTTTACTGTCTGTGCAGGGTGTTCAGCCAAGAGTGTACACACTGAGAGCCCAATTAACAAGGTACCTTGTTCATGTACAAAACCATTGGTATTTTCAAAGTTTTTTGAAACCTGTCCTAAATCGAGCCACTCAGTGTGGCAGCTTGTGCTGGAGGTTTAGATCTGCATTTAAACATCAAATTGGGAAGAAACAAGAAGCAAAACCCTCAAATCATGTCAGGAATGTAAAAGATTATAAATACAACTGTAGGAATTTATTGCAAACTCCATCACCAGGCTAGGTTCTCTGAAAGATTTGTATCATCTGCATGATCAATACATGAAGTCTCCTGAATGAAACACTAGATCCAGAAGCTTTTATCTCAGGAAACCCTGGAAACAGACTGCAATCTGTGTTTCCCCAGTGAAATTGCAGATAATGTCTCTTTTACCATATGGTCAAGTTGGGTTCTACTGTCCCTCCTCAAACTGGGTGTTAATGGAATTACATCCTGGCCTGTACCAGCAACAGTGTGGCCAGCAATAGCAGGACTAGGGCAGTGACTGCCCCCTGTAACTGGGCACTGGTGAGTTCTCCCCTCAAATCCTATTTCCTTTCACCTCAGATGTTTGTTCTGGCCTTTTTCATGTGGCTAGTCACTAATACATACTAAAGGCATGTTGCCTTGGGTAAAAGATGTAGTAGGAGTTAAAGTATTCATATTTATGCTGGGTTTGGTTGTGGGTTTTTTCATTCTAAACTAAACTATTCTTTGGTCATTGTTTTGAATTTGTTTCCTTTTGCTGGAGGCAGGGAAGGCATATGCTGGGGTGTCCATGTGCCGTGAGGACACTTGGCTGAGCTCCTTCTCCAAGTGCTGGGCTTTTCCCATGCTGCTTGGAGAACCAGGGAAAAACCACTGCTCAGTGGCTGAGCAAGGACCAA
Organism: Argya squamiceps; assembly: GCA_037834095.1. NCBI lineage: Eukaryota > Metazoa > Chordata > Aves > Passeriformes > Leiothrichidae > Argya > Argya squamiceps. Next base: position 6,198,839 of record JBBMKD010000053.1, read on the forward strand.
GGGTTGGAGCCACACACAGTCAGGCAGTCCTAGAAGACACATCTATGCAGAAGAGGCAGTTATGGCTGCTTTGCTGAGTTTTGCCCAACTCTGAGTCTCTGGGCAGGGCTGATGCTGCTCTGGATCACAGCGTGACACTTGAGCTGCTCCAGAGTTAAATGCTTTTCAAGTACCTGAACTTGGCTAGTTGTCCTTTGACTTTTTCTTTGCTGGGAACCAAGATTGAAATCATCAGGGGGAAAAGGTTCCTTTTGCTGTTGTTTGTGTGTCCAGCTCCGTGAGCCAATGCCAGCAGGAGCAGTCCTCTAATTTCCACTAATGAGAAATCCCTCCTACCTTCCCTTTCTGGACAGAAAATTCTGTCTTAAATTTCTTTAAGACAAAGAACTAATTCTGCTCTTACTGCCTGCCGTTTCAATTCTACCTCAAAATTGCCATAGAGAGAGCAAAGCTGGATGGTGCCACTAAAAAGAAAGAAAATAATTATTCCAGAGTATTAAAGACTGGAACAAATTGCAGCAGCGCTTTGTGAGTGCCCAGGTCTGCTCAGAGCAGATGCCAAGTCCCATCTCAGCAGGGCAGGAGGGGTTGGGATCAAGACCAGCAAAAGGCCACATCTCCACCATGAGTTTAGAGCTCAGATGCTCTCCCACAGCTGCCTGTGCTGGTTTGCTCCTGTAACAGCACTGACTTCTGTCAGCCCTTGGGCGCCGTGCAGGGAGCGGAATTCCCAATGACATTATGGTTGAGTTAACCCTGTCTTGGAGGAGAAAAGCCATAAGGACATTAGCTCCACATGGAAAGTAGCCATGGCCTTGGGCGCTGAGTTGAAGAGCATCCTGGGGAGGTGGACCTCAGCCAGGAATCTTGCCCACAGCAGGGAGACTCTAGAGCTGAGTGCAAACATGTAATGCACCATAACATGGAGTCACCACACTGATAAATAAGAGCACAAGACCCTTGGCTCTCTGCATGTGCCTGGGATCCTGTCAACCTTCTCAATAAGCAATGGCCTGCAAATGTAAGGGCTGCTCCTCCTGAGTGCTTGGATTAAGCTCTGGTTTGCAGTGCATCATTTAAGAGGTTGCAAATATTTTCCGTGTGTTGAAATAAAATTATAAACAGATTGAGCCCGGGTACAGTAGATCCACTGGACTAAATCTAAGAAAAGCTTTCAATTAAAGAATGAGTCTTAAGGGGGATGGGGAGTGAGCTGGCATGGAGGGAAATTTTGTCAATTTAGTGAAAAATATTTTGTGGAAATATACTCTCTCCAAAGATCGAAAGAGAGTTTCCTTGGGCAGGAAAGCACGTGAGGTAAATTGGTATCTACTAAAGCAGTCCATTGCTTGAATGTAACAAAAGTAACTGTATGAAACTGCAAAAGAGCACACACTGCATTTTCGTGGGGAAATGTGCTGTATTCAGTGATATAAATTACTGTGTGGGCTCAATTTTCAGTGCAATCAATCCACAGGAAACAAAGGGACTGCAAGGGAAATATAAAAAGGCAGTCAGCTAATAGGAGCCATATTCAATAAAATTGTATCTGCCTGCAGTGAGCAGTGAGGGTGAGGTATGTCTGTTCTCCTTTGGCAGGGCACAGGATGGGCAGGGCCAAGAGGGGCTTGGAGCAGCACTCTGTGTATTCACACATGTGTATATAAAAATATGTATATGTGAGAAATACAACTCCTGTTTTGAGAAACTAGGAAAGAAGGGGATTTAATTCAGGCTGCTGGTGGACTTCAGACCCTGGGTGAACTTCACCTTTCCTGCAGTTTCAATTTAGTGCCAGTATGTCAGTAAGCCATTTGTTTTGTTTGCCTAGCACTTAATAGAAGGATTATCTGGTTTCTTTCTTTTTCTTCCAAGGTTGCTTTTCATTTTCGAAGCTGATTGTGTTCGTTTTTAGTGGTAGCATTCTCTCCCATTCAGGCTCCAAACTTCCCTAGGAAGTGACTTCATGTTATTATTCAAGCAGATTGTTGCCTGGAGTGCCTGAATTACCTAGTGTTCGTGTAATGGCAAGCTCTCAGTCCATATGCATTTAATGACTGTAATAATTTGTTATTTTCCCTTTATTAGGTTTGTTTTTAAAGAAAGTTTTACTGTGCCATTTATGATATGCTAAGTGGTGCAACTTGCTGAAGAAACATATCGCATACATTTTATTTTTTTAATAGGTTTTGCTTGCTAAAATGGAAATTTTTTATTTACCCTAGTAGGGCAGTTTTTTGCTGACAGTTTTATTATTTCAATTACTCAGACATTTCTTTCCTCTTTTGTTTCCTCAGATACTCCTCCAGGGAGTTTTAATGTGCCATTTTTTATTTGGGATTGGGTTCAGAAAGTGTTATTTCTAGCAAGGCAGGGAAAAAGTGCAATACAGCAGACATTAAATAGTGGGATGTCAAAGTTTTTATTTTCTTTCCTTTTTGAGTTGTGGAATCCTTTCCTCATTTGTGTCATCTGGTGATTAATTGCACTGATAATCTGTGTTCCTCATCAATAACTGTCTCCTACCAGTGCCAGGCAGAGGGTGTGCTCTGCCTAAACAGCTTGTGACTGCAGATAAATGAGCATACGTGTGTGAGTAAAGGAGGGGACCTCTGAGAGCATTTAAAACTGTCAGAGGTGCAGGCTATTTAATAAAGTAATACTCTATAGGTAGTGGCAGCAATTCCTGAATGCATTTCACTCACTAGTGAGGAAAGAATGGGACTCTTCCTCCAGGGCAAACCCCAAGCCTTGGTCAGTGGAGGGAAAAGTGAACCCCAAGGGATCATAAAAGGTGGGAGCTTTATAGCCTGACTGGGCCAGCAGCAGCAGATGGAACTGCCTATGCAAAGTTCTCTGGGGTGGGACAGCATGGAAAGCAGGGTCTGCTCCCCTGGCTCTTGCTGGGTTGTGATCATGATTCCCTCTGCAAGTGCTAGTGAGTCTTTGACCACTCCCTGGTGTGTGATGGATTTTATTTTCCATTATAGCCTGACCAGTACTTGGAGAAAATCAAACTTGATTCATAGAATCATAAAATATGGTGAATTGGAAGGGACCCATCAGGATCATTGAGTCCAACTGGCCCTGCACAGGACACCCTAATCACACCCTGTGCCTGAGACCATTGTCCAAATGCTTTTGAGCTCTGTCAGGCTCAGTGCAGTGACCACTTCCCTGGGGAGCCTGTTCCAGTGCCCAACCACCTCTGGATGAAGAACCTTTTTCTGGTATGCCACCTTAACCTCCCCTGGCACAGCTTCAGGCCATTCCCTCAGGTCCTGTCACTGGTCACCATAGAAGAGACCAGTGTCTGCCCCTCCACTGCCCCTCATGAGGATGTTGAAGAGCACAATGAGGTCTCCCATCAGTGTCCTTTTCTCCAGACCAAGTGACCTCAGCCCCTACACATGAGGCTTCCTTTCCAGACCCTTCACCATCCTCATGGCTGTCCCTGGGGCAGTGTGGGAGCCCCAGAGCTGCAGGCAGATCTGCTCTGGCTGCCTGTGTCTAGTGCATGGCCTTGACCACCCATCAGTGATACAGAAAGGGCATTACAGAGCACATCCTCACTCTTCTCCTTCCCGTTGTGCTTTCCAGAGTGTCTGGGGGAGAGCTCTTCGACCGCATTGTGGAGAAGGGGTTCTACACGGAGAAGGATGCCAGCACCCTGATCCGGCAGGTCCTGGATGCTGTGTACTACCTGCACCGCATGGGCATCGTGCACAGGGACCTCAAGGTACAGCCAACAGCACCACTGGGGCCCCTGGGCAGTGTCAGTCAAGGTTGTGTCACTGTGTGAGTCTAACAAACACGTGTACCCCGGGGCTGGCTGTTTCAGTAAGGTTTTACCTGAGGAGAGATGCCCCAAAGCCTCCCCATGGAATTGGTTTTAATGAGGACTCTGCAGTCAGGGCAGTTACAGTGGGAGTTTTGCACATGTGATGTGGGGAAAACCCCCAAAATGTCACATTAAGGTAGAAACCCCATCTCACCTGAAACGTCATCTCAGTTCACTGCTATAAAGTATTTTGCAGGTTTGCTGTGCTGTATTTACTTTTACTTAGTAATAACTAGTGGGGAAAAGTTGAGTGATTTCCTATCATTTGGAGAAGGCTTTTGGAGACACTTAACAGCAAGAGTTCTTCTAAGGACCATTGTTTGTCAAAGTGATATTTAGATGATTTTCCTTTCAGCTGCACCATATTGTCACATCTAAACCTCTCAGCTTTTCAGGTAAAAATACCCCTAAGTGTTGTTTTATTGTTTTCTTCCAGTACCTTAAGCTGTCATTAAGACAAACAGGCTTGGATTTGACAGCACTTTAGTAGTTTTAATAATAAATTAGCAGAAGATACTAGAAAAAGATACAAATTTCAAAAGAAAACTCTGGCTTCAGTTCCTAAGGTAGTTAATTCTGCCAAAGTTTACTGCCAGAAATAAAGACTTCAGTGATGGAAATAACACCTCTGGTTGTATTTTGGAGGGATGCTCCAAACAGGAGTTTCCTTGGATGTTGAGGCAAAGCTTGTATTTTCCCCCTGTAAAGAGAGTGAAATTTGGCTACATGTTATGAGCCTTATATAAGCCTTATAAAAAGGCTTAATGCACATTAATAGAGGCAAGAGTCACTGCAGTCCAGTCCAGACAACCCCAAATAATGGGTTTCCTGTAAGGAGGCACTGGTTAGGTTTCCATCTCCTACAGTCTCCAGATCTTGCCCTCAGTTCCTGTTCATTTCTTGCCCTTACGCTGAAATACATAGAAACATTCTTATATTTATAAGAGCTCCACAGAATTCCAGTATGGAAGCACTGTATTTTAACATGACCTTCTTGCTCCCAAATTCAACTTTAAGGAAATAACTTCAGGCTTCTTTCTGCCACCAGCACTTTTGGAGTGAGGTCCAAGACCTCTTAGTTCAGATATTCCATTGTAAAAGATCTTGATATTCTTGTCTTTATAATCTAAAGCAGGTTATACCTCCTATTTCAAAAAATAATCTTATTTTAAAGTTTCTGTAATAAAATATGGGATGTGGTGTTTTGGGAATTAAATTAATGTACAAATTACTTTCAGAGTTTATGTAAGGTCAAGCTGCTTTTAGATCAAACCAACCTTCTCCAGTGGTATTTCGTAGCAAAGAGTAGCTCTTTTTCTCTCTTTTGTTTGCAGGTTTTTGTCAGTACCATATCCATTGTCAAAATGACTCATAAAATACAGTATATGAGGAACACCTGCTGTGAATTTCTGTTAGCAAAAAACATACCATGATGAGAAAAACAAGGATATAATAAGATTTTTTATCATCTCAAAATACCAAAATAAGCGTAAGGCTCAAAATGAAACTCTGGGAAAGAATCCACTCTACAAAAACACAACCCATGAAACATCCATTACAATTATTTATTGTAATTATGTGTTTATTCAGATACCAAAATAGTACTTGCTGTAGCTGGTAAAAGCAGGTCTGGGTTCCAAGTCTCTAAGTAATGCAACAGCAGATTAGAGAGATGGCAGCAGGTGATGTCTGGGGGAAGTCCAGGATGCACAAAAGGGCTGAAAGGCTCAAGCAGCTTTACTTGGTACAGAGCCACCTTGTTAATGCTTTCTGAATAAACCAGCTTGAGGAAACAGAATTCTTTTAAACAAGTGTGGGTTGGCCTTACTAAATGTGAGTATGTGGGAACCTGAGGTGAGTTTGCAGAAATTGTTAGGAAATAACTGCTTTTCCCTTAATTCCAAGTCTACCAACCCCTCAGCAGATCACAAGGGCCATAGTAAAAATTAGGAGTGACTCCAGCTGAGGACAGAACATGGCATGAAACTGTAGTCCCTAAAACAGTGTCAACACCTTAAAGTCAGATTAAAGCACTGGGCTTGCAAGGTATCATGGAAAGAAACAAAAATGGTACAACTGCAGATGTATTTTTAGGAACCAAATCATTTCTCTTTTTACCTCAGTCCTGCTGGCCCACAGCTGTGGCTGTGGCTTGCAGATCCTCTCATGGCCATTGTGTCCTATGTTTCCACATGTCTCATGGATAAAACCATCACTTGGTGCTGGGGCTGGGGAGCCTGGAAATACTTTAACCCCCTGAATGGGGACACCACCCTCCAGCACTCCTCCATCCCCCCTTTCCCCAGAGCAGATGGAGAAGGGAAGATGGATGCTGGTGCTGCTGAACTGCAGTTTCTCCTCCTTACAAATCCAAGCTTGGATGTGTCCCAGAGAGTCTGAGGATGTTGTGTGGCTGCAGCTGCTCCTCACCATTTCCTGGAGAACACAGCAGGCTGCATTTCAGCATTTGTGCCAGCTTTGAGCAAAAAACTCCACCAAGGATATTTGGAAACATTGGGTACCCATCACTTTTATAGGTGAAGACCCAAAGGTCCAGGGCCCATTGCCACCAGGCTGAGTGCTGCAGGTGTGGAGCCTTTAATGAACCCAGATGTTAGGTAGGGGAAGAGGTGGGCTCTCACAGCACCCAGCAAGAGCTTTGCTGTGCAGCAGCAGCACATTCAAAACACATGGAGGCAGGACTGTCTGGAGCAGATGGAGGTTGGTTGGGCTCTCCAACCCGCCCGACTCTGGTATAAAAAGTTACTGGGCTTTGTGGAATGATCCTTGTTTTCTCTTGCTATAAACAAGTTGCTGGGCTTAGTGCTATAGCACATTTTTCCTTCAGCATTTTTTCCTAATCAGCTCTAGCTGAAATATCCTTGGTTCAATTCTGTTAACTCTAAGGGCATTTCCTCTCTCAAAACAGTTTGTTTCCAGTGCAGAAGATATAAAAATTATCTAATAACTCCTGTTTTCCTTTTCCTTTTTTCAAATACTGTAAAAAAATTTTAGTACACTACCTGGATTTGCCATAGTTACTTGCTTTCAAATGAATCCTTCTGTTTCACCACTCCGAAGTGATAATACATCAGACATATCTCACAAGTAAGGCATGAGTCTCATTTGAGGTGCCAGGGGAGAAGTTTGTTATCCCAGAAAAGTTGCTCAGAGCTCAGGTTGTCAGGGTCTTCCGTTTGTTGCCATACAGGAGTCTGGAGAGGATATCTGTGTAATATTTAAGAACAACTCTTTAGGCTTAGGGCAACCAAGTTATATTTATGTATGGTGTGACTAGGGATTGCATTAAATGCAATGCATGGCTCAACAGGTGTTATTCCTGAGCTCACATAATCAAACCTCACTGTCTTTATTCTCCCTTCCAGCCTGAGAACCTGCTTTACTACAGCCAGGATGAGGAGTCAAAAATCATGATCAGTGACTTTGGATTGTCGAAGATGGAGGGAAAAGGAGATGTCATGTCCACAGCCTGTGGAACTCCTGGCTATGTTGGTAAGAGATTTGCTTATATTTTAGTGAAAATGAAATAATACTCATTTTCTAGTGCTGGTACATGGTGCACGGGAGATTTTACAGATATTTGTTAGCTTTTGACATTTGCCTGTGCTCTGTCTTGGGTTCTCTTTCCCTTTGGGGTACAATCCTGCAATCCATCTCTGGGTTTGTGGGATTCACTGTCATGTTTTCAGTCCTTTGAGTGTGCTCAAAGACACTGCTTTAGCTACATCAGGAGCATATGAAGAATAGCCTCAAATGTATTGCTTCTGCAAACACCTAGAAAACCAAGAAGTTTTGCTTAATGAAATGTATTGTTTTAATCATGAAGAACAGAATTTTCCAGATTCCTCTGATGCAAGACAGTAAAATAAAAGAGCTGCATTTTTTTTCAGACATGTTCAGTAATCCGCTGTTACAATCACGTTAAGTTACTGACTGAGATGTCAAAATGCAAAAGCTCTTTAGATCCTTGGGCCTTCCTGTACAGTGTCAAATTGTTTTCTGTCATTTATTCTTTGCTCTTCTGTCCATTTGGTAGTGATTGTACAAGGCTACCTGTTAGCAGCATGTTTACCAGCAGCCTTGAAAAACAGTTAAAACAGCTGAAAGAGCATTAGATGGCAGGTGGTGATGAGGTCTGTTTGAGCAAGCACTATTTAAAAGGCTCCCTTTGTGTACAAGACATCCAGCAAGCCTGTGCCTCCTGCTACCAGGATCATCAGCTGAGGTGGGAAAATTAAACTCTGGGATATCCATGAAATCCATGAAACTGACAGTGGACAGATTTGTCTCAGATCTTTCCAGCAGTCCAGAAGCTCTGTTTTCCAGCTGTCAGAAGCTCTTTTTATTTTGCAGCTGCCACCTCACCTGTTTTCATAGTTCTGATGATATCATGGTACAACAACTCAGATTAGGGGATTATGGCACAGTGATACAGATTTGTCACAGGTACTTTCTATGGGCATTATCTTCACACTGTGCAGACACACTGTATTCCAACAAAATCAGGAAAGGAACAGATTTCTGTGCTTTCTCGTTGTGGAGCCACCAGCCCATCAATGTTTTATTTTAAGACATGGGCCAGGATGAGTAGCAGTCTTGTGTAATCACACCAGACTGGAAATCTCCTTCCAAAGCAGGAATTGAGCTGAGACAGCAATTTTCATAACTTTTGCTGTCAGCTCTTCTGTCCTTATCAAACATGTTTTATTTTGCTCTGGAATGGGCACTGACTGGATTGAGTCTCAAGACACAGGAAAGCTTAGATGTTTGCTGAAGTGCTGATGGTAATGAGGGAGTGACTCTGCTTGCTCTCTGAGTGATCTCACGCAGCCTCTCACAATCATTGCTATTTACACAAGAAAACTTGCTATTTTGGAGAGGAGGCTCTCAGGGCCTGTGACAGGAGCTGTAGTGCTTTGAGAGATGTTTGAGAGCTCTCATTACCCATGGTCTGGCCTCTGATGGCTGCACAAGTGCCTTCAAGGCATGTTGTTACCTTGCTGAAGGTAGGGTTTACTCATCCTGGTTCAAGAGGTCATGGCCACTTATTTCTGAAGTGCTGACAGGACTTTTCCCCCTCCTTCACAAAGAAAACAACTTTAAATATTTGTTCTATCTTTCCTTTCCTTTCCTTTCCTTTCCTTTCCTTTCCTTTCCTTTCCTTTCCTTTCCTTGCCTTTCCTTTCCTTTCCT
>JBBMKD010000053.1:6207993-6248237 GCA_037834095.1 Argya squamiceps
CTTTCCTTTCCTTTCCTTTCCTTTCCTTTCCTTTCCTTTCCTTTCCTTTCTTTTCTTCTGCACAGGATGCACCTCCTCTTTAGTGCTGTATTTTTTTTTTAAAACATAGTAGGTTGCTCAGACAACATTTTCCACGCACAGAAGATTTTTGTTGCTGGTCACTGTGGTGATGCCCACAAATGGTCCTCCCTGAGTGTTACACCTGATGTTGTGGCTTCTGCAAAGGTGTCTGCAATTTTGCCACATCCAAAAGCTTTCATGTCTTCCAGTGTCACTCCAACTTGCAGCAAACTGCCCTCAAATCAATGGAAGAGTCATTCCTCCTAATGGCACAGCATGAATAAAAGTCCTCAGCCTGGCTAGGGTAGACAAATGCCACAGTCCCAACCCATGAAGTGCCCTGTCTGCCACCTGTTTTTGTGTTTTGCTTTTTCTTTCCCATGTATTTTACCTCAGGTTAAGTAACACTCAGAGATCCATCACTTAAAACTCATTTCCTGGTGCTTTTCTTCAGAGATAGGTAGAACACCCTGTTTTCTAAGATCTTACTAGAATTGATTATTTTTATCAGTTTAACCACTTTGCTTTTAAGTTGCTGGAAGAGATTTAGGCACATATCACACGTCAAAGCCTCCCAGGGGTCTGTTAAGAAGTCATTGGCATCTGCTACTATTTATACTTCATCTCCAGAAATGGGTCCAGTCAGATCCCACTTTGCAAAGTGCTGGACAAGCTTCTGACTCAGAAGCAGGCCTGATCTTAACTCATATCTGCTGCGCAAGTATTTGCAATTATGCAACCCCCTTGTCATTTCTGTCTTATTTCCCTGATCAGAATATACTTTCAACTCCTTGAGCTTCATTTTTTATCTCAACTTTTCTAATTTTCATCTACAAAGAACAGTAGTATCCATGACACTAAATGCCTGGTTGGAAATTGGTGGTCTGGAAATTTATTGAATAAGGAAGGGTGTAATTATAATTAAATTCCTTAACAAATATCAGTTTTCTTTCTGAAAATCAAAATATTACCTTTCAAATTAGACTATGTCTAAAATGTGCAAGACCAGTAGTGCATTAGCACTTCAGCTTTTAAGGCTCTGCCTTACTGTCAAGAGTTCTGAGTTCTTATTTTTTCAGTTTTGTCAGAGATTTTGACCTTGTGATGAAAAGCTGATGGTTAAGATAATTCAACCCAATTATCTGAGCCACTTTTGTTAAGAGGCCAATCTAAATGTTTGCTTACTGAAAAGGGGATCTGACAATGCAACCTCTTCTAAGAAGATCTTTCATTTTCTTATCTCCTTACCATTCTTATCCCCATTTTTTATGGAAAGAGTCTGATTGGTGTGCTGGGACTAGACACCCAACTTTTAGATAGCCCCTGAACTGGGAAAGGTGAGGCTGCTTGTGTGGCTCATTTCACTGCAAATGAGGTGTGAGGACTGACCTGCATTGGTCTGAACCCATGGTCCAGTGTGGAAAAGAAATGGTGTTTTCAAAACACTGAGTGATATGTGTCATTATGGGCAAGATCCCAATAAGCCATTAGTGATTTATAATTTTAAACATCATGGATTTGGGCTGCTCAGCTCTTGACTTTATATAAGAACTCAGTTTTGATGTAGAAGCTGTTCAAACCTGCCTGAAAATGAGCCATCCCTGAGGTATGTGAAGCTGGGCACGCACCAGGAAGTGACTCCAGTCACTCAGCAAATTCTTCTAAAGAGGTTTTGGATGTTTGGGAATTGGGTCCCACTGAGTGGCTTTCCATGAGAGGTGGTCCCTCAAAAGCTTTGGTTATTTCTGCAGATGGAACTTAGGCTTTCAAGATGCTTGAAAAGTTAGAAAAAAATGTTAGAAGGCCTGTCTGAGGCAATCTGGTCTCCTTTTGCAGAAACACTGAATTATGAGCTGTGTTTGTGGCTGACTAATATCTTAATCCTACTGAGATTTAAAATTCTTGCTCTGAGTCCCAATCCCTCTTCAAGTAAAATTTTCTTGCACTTCCCTGTCATACAAATTGGGCTGGATCCTGATATGTGGTTGGTCCCTGTACACCCACCTCACTCACTGTTTCCATTTTCTGTAGTAGTTTTATGAAAGGTCATTTCACAACTTTCATCTCTGTTCTGCCAGAAATCCAGCAGTTTCAGATCTCACCAAAGCCATGTGTTCCTCTTAGCCCTATGCAAGACCACAGCACCACAGCATTTAAGTAAGCAATAGATTTCCATGTTGAATTTTGACCTATTTGGTATCCTTTGAATCAAAGGTTGGAAAATATTCAATAAGCTTTCAGAATATCCTTATTAGCAATAAGCTACCTCTGGAGCTTTTAGGCAGTATCATGTGTAATCAAGTAAAAATAAAGCATGAGAATCACTCTGAACAGGGTTTGTTCAGGCAGAAGTCTGTGACAGGGAAATTTCTCAGCTCTGTTGCCATATCCTGACAAAGAGTTGTGTTACACTCTGCTAAACATAAACTGCATTATCTGTGGCAGATATCTAAATCTGACTCAGCAACATGAAATAAGAACAACAGGAGCACAGAGAGTCAGCAATACTGCACTGAAACCCTGCTCTCCTGCAGAAACAGCCTCAAACTTCAAAGTCTTGGCCAACCAGAACAAGATGAACACTGGAGGAATGTGTGATAAAATGGAACGCAGTGGTTTTCACCTCAGGAGTCAGTGGAAGAAGGACTCTGGTCTTGTGGTGAAGCTGCTCCATGTGCATCTCCAGCCTGTTTGCACTGTGAGGAGGGTACTTTGTAGGTTTTGACTTCTGGAAAGGGCTGGGTTGGCCCTTCGTGTGCAGTACAGGCTGTTATGAAGACCAAGCACCCTCATGACTTGTACAGTGTGATCAACAGGCTTAAAATATCAGAGCAATCCCCATCACCTGAGCTCTTTGCAGGAACATGGATTGCCATTTTTGGCATCCAGCAGTTGCATTTTTAGGGGTCTTATTATTATAGCTGTGTTCTCTGAGGGTAATGGCATAGTGTTCTGAAAGGGTTCCAAATGTTCTGGTGTGTACTTTTTCTTAAAACCTCTGTTTGAAACAAGCCTTTGAATTTTTTCTCTTATTAAAAGCAAAACATAACTCAACCAAAAAAAGCTAACTGTAAGACAGCAGGATCATCTGGCCTGGGAAACACATCTTCATGTATCTGAAGGTGGAATGAGCCTCCACCTTGTACCTGGCACTGTGGCAATGCTGATTCAGCCTGAAACACCTACCTGGATGTGAAGGAAGGGTTTGCTCTGTTGATTTCCCTGTCTGGATGACCACTGTGTATGATTTGAGCCCAGAGTGATTTCCTGGGGATGAGTGACAGTGGAAGCCATTGTTCAGCTGGCATCTCCCCAGCACCAGAAATGGGAGATTTGGCTTTCCCCTTCTCCTTTCTGCTGTTTTGTCTCCCCAGCCGTCTGTGTTGATCATTTAATGCTGTCAGATCCTGGATTTTTTTCGTTGTGTCTCCTGCTTTTGCCTCTTGGCACTGATCTGCTGTCATTCCTGAGAGCTTCTCTGACTTGTTTTTCAGCTCATTAAATATTTCCGTCTTTTCCGTGTGTCAGAGACAGAGGATGCTGAGCTGTGTCATCCTGTTCCTGCTCCATCTGCTTATTGGAACAGAAACCAAAGCAGCCATTTGGCCTTAAAAGAAGTATTTAAACCTCCTACCTTTCTTCATTGCTTACCCTGTATTGTTCTTATCTGTTTCAGAGCTGCCATCCACAGCAACAGCTATCAGTGTTCCTCACTCCTTTAAAACAGAGAGAAATGCCCCAGCACAGCTTTAACGTTTTAAGAGGGAAAATCTTTATATAGTCCACATCTCATCTCAGAATTGTTTTCTGTTATGTTAATGTGGCATATCTGTATAATGTCAGGAGCTCACTGGTGCACAGCAGCCATTTGCATAATATTTTCTTTAGGAGCTATGAGATGTGTAATGTTTACCAGTCTTGAAAGTTATGTAAACAGGCTCAGACAGTCAAAGGTAGAAGAGAATGTGAATAAAATACTGGGAATTTGGAACTGGAGAGTTGGAAGACATCTAAGCACATGAAGACAGGAGAGTATTAATTCCCTTCTTCCTCATATTTTGTCACAAATTTTGATTACAAGGGATGGAACAAAACGGGAAACTGAAAATTTCCTACGCAGTGGTCCCAATTTCCAATTCACATACAGTGGTTCCCATTTGCTGAAAGACTTGAAAATTGAGGTAGTATTTAACCTGTGCTGCAGACTGGGACATATCCCAATCTTCAAGAGTCTTCATATTCTGGTTGCCAGCTATAATTTTACCCACATTCCCCTGAATTTTCTCCATTTTGGCAATGTGTCCCTGGTGAAATTTGACCCTTTCCATCATTGTTCTGCTTGTGGAAAAGCAGATGCCCTCACCTGCCTCATGCACTGTCTTCCTTCAGTCCCATCTATGAGCCCTCATGCCAAAGCACTGGAAAGTCTTTTCTGATTCTCATTATTTCTTCTTGTTCCATACCATGCTGGTAGTATTGGCCTTGGTTTTGTTGGCTTGTCTGGATTAAGAAGATAAGTCTTTGAGGAGTCCTTCCAGTACAATGAAGGATAGGTAGCAACTAAATGTGGGGCTCAAGTTTTAATAATCTCTGTGCTTCACAATTTGTTTTTTGCTCTTCTCAAGTATCTGAGTGTTTTGGTGTTGGTGAGACTCCTAGCAGAGGAAGGTGTGATTCCCAAGAAATATTTTTGTTGGGACTTGTCACTTCATGACTTTTTTCCAGCTCCAAATTACTCAAAGGAAATACTGTACTTTTTAAAACCGAGTATGGCAAGTCTGCTTTAGGAATGCTACAGTCAGTGATTTCTTGCATTATTGTGGACATTTTGCCTTGAAAAAGGCAAAAGCTTCTTTACATGAAAAAGATTAGGGTCACAGGGTTTTAAAATTTAGGTTTAAGCATTTGCACTGCAAGGTCCCAACAGTGAAAACATACTTCAGTATCTCATATGAAAAATACACCTTTTTAAGTCTCAGTAGTATAAGACAGTAAAGCAGATCCACAAAGAGTTTCAAAAAATTCCCAGGCTCTTGCTTCTAGCAAAATTCAGGCTATGGTGGCTGTATAGAGGCAGGAGGCTCAGTTACTTTGTGCACATGTCCAATTCTTGCTGCTTTTCATTTCTCCTTCTGAGGTGTCTGTGTTCCCAGAGGCAGAAGGACAAATTACTCCCTCTGACTCTGACACCCAGCAGGCTTTGGAAGGCAGCTGCTGGAAGAAGTGGTGACTGCTCCCCTTCCTCTTCTGCAGATGTAGCTTATCTCCTCCCTGACTCGCTGCCCTGTCTGAGTTGCCTCTGGAACTCCCCTCTTTGGCAGCAGGATGCAGCGGAGCTGTGATGCTGTCAGGGAGAATGTGCATCTCTGCAACCATGCAAAGCTTGGCCTCATTTTCCTCCTAAACAGGGAGGTGATGGCCCTCTGCCTCTCACGCATTTTTCTGTGCTTTGTTTTGTTTTCTGTGCCTGGAGACAAAAAAAAATTGTGAATTTGCTCTACTTTAGGAGTCATCCTTTCTCATGAGAATATGACCTTCAAAAACCTCAGGACATATTTGCAAACAGAAGGGCTGTATGTGGAAAGCAAGACAAGGTCTTGGGGGTCTTCAAGTTTCAGAGTCCTACCTTTTGACCATATTCAAATGTCTGCTCTTATAACATGTGCTTGTTTGGCTTTTTTATTTTCAGCTCCTGAAGTGCTGGCCCAGAAGCCCTACAGCAAAGCTGTGGACTGCTGGTCCATCGGGGTCATCGCCTACATCCTGTGAGTACCTCCTGAGTTTCCAGTGCTGGCACCTTTGGGACCTGCAGCTTGCTCTCCCACCATGGAGTTACCTGCTCAGCCTGGGGCAAAATAACTAATCCCTGACACTCGTGACACAGGGTAGCATGTACCCTGGACACCTCCCTGTTGCATAAAGGCTGAAATTTGAGTAAAAGTGGTAGGAAATGGACTAGTACCCTTCAACTGTCAAAATCCTTGCTCCCACCAGAACTACACTGTGTGCAGTAGTGTGGGCTGGTCCAGGTTGTGACCATTATGGAAGTTGTTGTCCCCTGCTCAGACTGGCTTTAAAAACAAACAAATCTGGATGTGTCCACAGAGACAAATGTCTTTTCCTGACAGCATTACCACTGCTTTATTTTTTTTTTACTTTTCCCTTTTACACAACTGTCACAGTTATACAAGGCTGAAGGAAAAAGCAGCTCCAATGAGGCACAGCATTAAAACATTCCTACTTTGTTCCCTTTTTCCTTATGCAGACATTTCATGGCTTGTCAACATGAATAACTTTTTGATGGTGCTGTAAAACTATTTTTGCCAGGACATACCTCATTGCTGTGCTATCCACTCTCTACAATGTTAATTCTTTACATTTGCATTATATTTACTTAATTTATACACGACCCAAAACAGGGAGGTTTTATATTAAATGCTACAGGAAGGCGGCTTTGTTTATCGCATGTGTGTTTGTTTATTTATTTAAACCAAAATCCTGCCTGAAAACATTGCTTTTATGACTGACTTTTTTGAAAACTTGTTGGGCACAAAACTTACATGGGAATGCATTTCTCTTGGAGCAGCCATCAATAGCAGGATGCAAACAGCTTTTGCTAAACAAAGCAAAAATCAACAGTGCTGATTCTGACTTTGCTTCAAACCCCAGCAGGACACACTACAGCAGTGAAGAAGAGCACAGACATGCCAAAATACCTTGCAGGCTGCTTCACAAACCATTCCTTAGTGCTCTTTTAGATGTGTGCTGGCTCAAAGTCACCTTTTTTCACAAGCAAATCTGATCATGGAAATCCTAGGGGTTGGAATTTTTGACATTGTCAGTCCTTGTCAGCCATGGCAGGACACACTTGGAGTTTTTTCTGAATACTTTGCTGAATACCAGCTTCAAAGAGTGAGAAAAGGAAGATGCAGGTGGGAGATAGCACTACTCTGCCTCACATCCAGGCTCAGCCACTGCCTGGGTTCAGTTTATAGACAAATACCCACCATGAAAATATGTGTCCATCTGACAGCCCATGGGAGGGCTGTGAATGGTTGCACCTGGTTGCCTGGAGATAAACCTGGCTCTGCTTTCCTCCAGGTTGTCAGTCCCATGTGTCAATGGCTTATGCACCAAAGGCCTTTTGTGCTGGCAGAACCGTGGTCTTATCTCCCTTGTTGCTTTCATGGGTCTTGCTGAGGAATAGGGGTGAGGCATTGCTAAGCAATGTGTGCTCCACACCCAGTTTATGAACACTTCTTCAACAGGTGGAAGATTTTAATCTCCTCTCTAATCTTTTCCCCTTCCTAAGCAGGCTGCTCTTTCTGCAAGGTTCAGCTCTGTTTCCTGCTCTGTTTTCCAAATCAGCATGTGCTGAGCTTGTTGAGCGAGGTATGCACACTCCTCAAATTTAAATTCCCTATTCCCTATACAGGGAATTCCCAACCCAGAAGGCTTAAATCATCTCAGTAAGAATGAGCCTCTGTGAATTCCTGTTTGCAGGACAAGGAAACCTTTTCAGGGTTTCTGTGTTTCAGGTAATAAGGCCTTGATTTGTATTTTGTACAGCCCAAGAAAGTGGCAATAACACATTGCTGTAGAAGGAGTCTGTTAATGTCTTTGCCAGACTGTTACAGCTTGGGTGGGATTGGGTCTGAGACCAAACCAGCTCTTTCAATGTGTAAGCCACATCCCTTCAGCTCCTGCAGCAGTCAGCAGCACTCCAGGGCTGCCTTTGGTTAGTCCCCCACAGCCCATGGCATCAGGGCCTCTGTGCACTTCAGCTTCTCCAGAGTCACTGGGCACCTCAGCCCAGCCTGAGTAGATGCAAGCAGCCATTCCAGCAGGGTGGGCTGTTCAGTTGCCTATTTATGCACATTTAGTGCCAGGCTGGGGGGTCCAGGGCAGCCACATGGATTTGGAAAATGTGACACATTGTAGAAACCTTCCCTCTAGAGAGGCAGATGGATCAAAGCCAGAGACCATGGACCATGTCAAACAGCACCAGGTGCTCATGCTGAGGTGACTGGATCACACCCTGCTCCCTGCTCAGAGCCCTGCTTTCACTGTGTGGAATAATCTGCTTTGTAGTACATTTACATCACTCTCCAGCCTCCCCTGACTCCATCTCTGCTGAGTGCAATGTGATCTTAGAAACCCAGCCCACATCTCACGTGTCCTAGTCTTGGTCTGGATCTCATCCTTGCTTCCAGGAATAGCCAGAAGTTGCAGATGTGTTCTCATAGCCAGAAGTTGCAGATGTGGTCTCTTAAGAAAGTGAATATCTAGGATACAGTAAAAAGAGAGAGAGGAGGAGGATCCTTCCCTAAGCTGGAGGGAATTAGTCCTGGTGGGGTGTCTGATACCACCAGTGATGGGTTTAATATGTGGGTTTGTGGTCTCAGCAGTGCCACACCATCAGAGGCAGCAGTGCCAGTGGGGGCTCCCAGTGTGACATGGCACTGAGATGCCACAAGGACCAGCAGCACAAGGACCTGGTGAAATGCTGGGAGTTAAACCTGCCCTGAGCAGGAGTTACTAGCTCCAATATGTAGCTGCACCCATTCGGATGTGCCATTTCCAGCTCCACAATCAGCACAGCTGGAGCTACTTGCACATGCCTAAACCAGTTGGAGATGCATTTTTGCATAAGGCAATTCAAGCACAACCTCCTGCCCCACCTCCTCACCTCTCCCACAGATCCTCACTGCCACTCTGGACAGACTGTTGTCATTTAAGAAGATGGAAACTCAAAGGAAACCAACACAGAAGCCAGGCATAAATTAAAGATGCTTTGAGCTAATATTACTGCAAGTGGTTTGAGTGCCTCCAGACCCAATCTCAGTCTCTCTTGAGAGCCCTCAGTTTATGACACTGGAAGAACAAACTGTTTCTGTGGCACTGATGCTGCAGAGAAATACTTGTTTCCGTGATATGCAAGGATGTCTTGGGAAAGAATACCTTTGTTTCAGTGCCAGCCTCTAATGCTTCTCTGCTGTTAATGACAGCCAGATTGCAGAGGCCACACCAGCGGAGTTTTTATCAAAACCTGTTTTGCATGACAGTTATTATTCACAAAAAC
Organism: Argya squamiceps; assembly: GCA_037834095.1. Taxonomy (NCBI): domain Eukaryota; kingdom Metazoa; phylum Chordata; class Aves; order Passeriformes; family Leiothrichidae; genus Argya; species Argya squamiceps. The sequence continues at coordinate 6,217,136 of JBBMKD010000053.1, forward strand.
TAATTTTAGAGCTTGAAATTTCCTGTTATTCCAGTTGCAGTATTTCTCAATTTGAAACAGCCTCACTGTTGAGCTCAGCCTTCCACTTATCACAAGGTAGTTTTGATAATGTGTCCAGCTTAAAAATATAAAGCATAAGAAGAGCAAGAGACTTCACTGGATTCCCAGCAGCTGGATTTGGGACCTTTCTGGGTCAGATAAGGGATTATAAAAGCTTGGGAACTAAAATACTGATCACATGCATACCTTATATAGAGATTAGGTAATTTATGCAAAAAATAGAAAATCATGTTTTGAAGCTGGAAAAGAACCCGGGGGCACAGAATTCTCTGCCTCAGCCCCTGGTTATTCATAGTCTTCTGCCATAGGTCAGACACATTTTGCCTTGAATTTTTTTCTGTTTCCATTCACTGTTTGGACAGAGAGTTACTGGTTTGTTATTGTTTATAAACCATTACCTATCTGGAGATAAATCTTGGATCATACTTTCACACTTTGTTGCTAAGCTGCTTTTGATTTTCAAGTAGATGTGCATGAATCATCAGTGATGTTTGTATGGAAGGATTAACCAGGGACAGTACAAAGTGTAGTTTGCCAAAAGAAGTTTCCACCATCACCCTAGGAGTCATCCATTGGGATAAAGTGGTCAGTCATCTTGCCTGCTTGGCATCACACAGAAGCCTAAGCTAAAAAGTGAGGAATAACTTACTTGTTTGGCACTGGAAGGAGAAACAGTGGTGGCAGAAGACACAAATGTTTTGGGTTGCTCAGGAAAACTCAGCTAACATTGGGAAAACAACCCCAAATGATCATTCCTCATTGCTTGCTTCTTTATTTGTCTGTGATTCCCTATGCTGATGCATCCTTGTCCGCAGCTTTGTGGGGTCATCAGTGTCAGCCAATATGAGGGACTGTTCCCAAAATATATAGAAGAAATACATGTGTTTATCCCTATAAATAGCACTTGGATGACTTCCCACACCATACATCTCAGGTCTTTGAGCACTTACTGCATTCTTTATTCTAATCTAACTGTAAAATTGTTTGTAAAACTAACCCTGGGGCCTCTTGTGTTAGACTGGACACTGACAATGTGAATGGGTTATTTAGCCTTTAGTATCACCCCCAATATGTAATGGGAACTTGCAGGCATTTGCTTTCTCTGCCTGGTGAGGACAAGATGTTCCTGCTATTCCTCTTGTGCTCTCAGGATCACTTTTAGAAATTACTTTTGGCAATATCTTTCTCTTGTACATCCACCTGTGTTTTTCTTATCTGCATCCCATTATTTTTAAGGCAAGACTGGGAATAGGAGTTTAGGGGAAAATCTCTTGCTTATGTGACAAGGTTGCTAAATAATTCTGAAAACCTTTTATTTGGTGAAACTGCAAGAAAATGATGACAACTAATAGCAGCCTGAAACTCCCCCAGGACAGTGCAGGATTTTTTCACATCGAAGACAGAGGGGTTATTTTTGCATTTCTGCATATCTAAAGAAAAACAGAAGAACCTCTGATAGTGAGGTCATTTTTTTCACACAGAAATGTCCCAGCAGATGGAAATTAAGTTGGTGGGATTTTGATGCTGTAAGAATTAACCAAAAAACTCATTATGGACTTTGGAAAGTGGCCCAGTTGCTGGAAGTCCAGCAAGATTTCCTCCAGCCATAAATTGCAAGATAGGCTGATTTGCTGGGGCTTTCCCATCCCTTCTGCAAAGCCAACAATGTTAAACCTTAAGTAACATTAAAACTTCCTTGTCTTCCTAAGCTCTGTTTTTAAGGGAAAGGGCAGCAAGGCCCATAAAATTTTGGCTCTCAACGCATCTCTGTGCCAAGGTGCCCCAATGTTCCCCTCCCACATGCCACCTCTTCTGACCTACAGGGCTTGCTCCCTTCTCACGTGCTTTCTGGTGTAGCTCCTCACTGATTTGCCTCCCAGAGGAAGATCCTTGAATTTCCCTATGCAGGAGGTTCATCCCATCCCTGGCCAAGCCAGGATCAGCCCTTGCCCTGCTCTTACTCGGGATCTCCCTGCCCATGACCTGTAGTAGCAACTAACACTTCTCAACCTCTTCCTAGCAAGGGAAAAGCTATGCCAGAAGAGGCTGCTGTCTGCCCTGTGCCCAGCTCCTGGCAGTTCTGGTGCTCTCCTGCATGACCCTGTCTCTCCTTGTGCATCAACATGGGCTGCAGTGATTTCCTGGACACAGAGGCTGATTCCCCAGAGGTGTAGATACTCAAGCCATGCAAAAGAGCTGGATTTAAAGGCTCTGGAGAGGCTGGGGTTCTTGCTGGGACTCCTGTCTCTGTGCTCCCACCCTTGCAGGGTTGTTGCCCTCCAGCTCTGTGCTGCTCAACAGTTTGCTCCTACCTTTAGCTGCCACAAGTGTGTATAAATCACAGCAGTCCTAACTTGTGCTCTTGTACCTTTGCCAAGGTAATTAGTACAGTGCACATTTGAAGAGAGTTATTTCTCTCTCCAGAGCAGCCTGCCAGTGCCTCAGCATGCACAGCACTGTCTGCTTGCCTTAAAATGCTTTATCAGAGCACTTTGGGTTTGTCTAAGGAAAGTGCTGAGGAAGGCAAAAAATTAATGAAGGGCTGTCAGGCTGTTTACATGCAGCCCCTTGAGTCTCACAGGGAAGAGGGGACAGAGCAATAGCTTCAAATGTTTGGGTTGGTTGTTTGGTTTCTTTTTGGGGGGGGCAGTTTGGGTGGGGTTTTTTTTGTTTGGTTTTGGGGTTTGGTTTTGTTTTGGTTGGTTGGTTTTGGTTTTTTCTTTATTCTTTTTTTTTTTTGCTCCAACCTGGGCATCTCTCCCCCAGTGCTCATCCTGCTGGTCACAGTGCTGGTGTTGTCAGCTCCATCATTTCCCCTCAGTAAAGCACCCAAAATCTTGAGGATTGTGACAAAAGAGGAGGAAGGTGAAAATCAGTTTGTGTGCATCCCAGACCAAGACTGTGGGATGTGAGCACTGATAATTATTACACTAAAACAAGTCATTTATAAGCTCTTCACAGATGCCTGTAGAACTGGACACTGATTGTGGATCCAGTTTCCTCATTAAGCTACCAGATGTTTTTCCTCTGTTGTTTGTGTACATAGTGGCTTTTTGGCATTTGCTTAAATTCAGAATTTTTAAGGACCTTTCTCATACACCCCCTACACCACAGGGTTTCAAACAGGAGCACCCAGCCCCACACACAAGCACGTGCCCATTAGGTAGGTGCCCAGTCCTGCTCTAGGCATACACACTTGTTTGGCATGAGGTTATCTTACTGGTATTGATAATGTCAGTCATTCAGTGGGACACAAATGAGGACTGGCTCATCTTCTCTCTGAGATAAAGAGAGGGATTTCTGGTTCAGCTGAACCACAGTGGGTTCATTATCATGCTGCAAATTTCAGTGGAGTTCTCCTGGGTCAGTGTGGATGTGACGCAGATCAATATCTCACTCAGTATTTAAATTATTTATCAAGCACACTAGCTCTTCAGAGCTAACAAAACATTGCTCCTTTCACCCTCAAGTGTTGAGTTGGTTCAAATAACCTCCAGGGCAGCCGGCTGGCTTTGGGTTATAAATAACTCAAGTATTTAATTTCTTGCAGTTTCCCCCCCTTGCTCTGTTGTTGCTTCTGAGCTAGATCTGCAGTCTGTTTGTAATGGCTGGCTCTCTCCAATTAAATGCTTTATTGAGGCTGATTGACTCAGAGTTTAAAAAAACTGCAGGAAAAAGATCATTTAAATACCAGCAAAGTATGTGAAAGAATTATTTAGACCGTAGACCAGAGATAAGAGGAAAAAAGTGTAACATTTCTGCACAGAGGCAGGAAGGTCTGTTTAACTGTGAGCAGGATGGGTTTACTGAAACCTTGGGCCAGCCTCAGAGGTAAATGTGGCACTTTGCAACATTGGTGTTAAAACTTGAAGAAAGGTTGTCTCTGCTGGCATGTCTGTGCAGAGTGGGACAGAATACTGCCTGCAGCACCAGCTGGGTGTGAGGGACCTCTGACACACGAGTTTTATCACTGCACTTGCTCAATTCAGTGCTAGATTTGCTTTTCCCACATCCAACCCTGCCTCAGCATCATGGCTGTCCTGCTCTGCAGCACTGGGAGGGTTCACCCTGAATGTATGAGCTCAAACTAGGCAAATAATGTTCAATGTCCTACTTGTCCTGGGGCTAGGTTTTCTGAGAAGTCTGACTATAAACACTGAAAACCAGGACAGGACTGTTGTTAGCCTCAAGCAAGGCAGGCAGTTGGATGTGGTCAGCAAAATCACTTGCAGGAGTGAGAAAAGGAGAGGCTCTCTCTGTGTCTGAGCAGCAGCAGGTCCATGTGCAACCCTTGCAAGCTCTGCTGCAGAGGTGGATGGGCTCCTGGGCATCCTCTTCACTGTGCCTGGGGACAGCACATCCCACAGATGCATTATACCCTCTGCCTGAAAGCTCTGCAGGGCTCCTTGACCTGCTTTGCACCAGATCTTCTGGATGTGCTGAGGGATTAGAGGGACTGATGCTCTGTGGACGGAGGGTTTAGCTCATGAAATCTCCTCTTAGCCCTTGTACAGGAGAGCATGGCTGGGGTCATGACTGTATAATAAAACTATTCCTCTGGTTAAACACTCAAAAGCATACAGAGAGAGGCCAGGGTATCTGCATGAGTCAGCATGGGCTCAACAGCACCAGGGTTCCAGGCAGAATTCTGCTTTGTCCAGGACAGCGCCAGTCTTCAGATGTGGGTTTACATGTCCCTGAAGAAACTTCTCTCATGGTAGCACTTGCCTGCTTGAAAACTTACTGGGACAAGCCTTAAGTGAGAGTTTCTGCTTCTTCTGCCTCTCTCCTTCTTACCTTCGGGACAGAGATGGGTCCAGTGGTCACCTCTCTCCTTTCTTGTTCTCCATTAGGCTCTGTGGATATCCCCCTTTCTATGATGAAAACGACTCCAAACTCTTTGAGCAGATCCTTAAGGCAGAGTATGAGTTTGACTCTCCATACTGGGACGACATCTCCGAGTCTGGTAAGTAGCTCCATGTGCCCATCGCATGCATCTCCCCCCAGGCATGAAAATGTACGTGCAGATCCTTCTAACTGAACACCAGTGGGAAAGTGCATTTCTTTTGGTTCAAATATTTGTGGGAGTTTGCCTCTGCAGGAGACAAATTAAGTAGTATTTTGTCCAGTCACACACAAATCTCTAAAACATGGCTCAAACAGCAGATTAAGATGACAGAAGACTGTCCCAAGAAGAAAAGGCAGCTTAATTTCTTCATTGTGTCCAAATGAAAAGCAGATTGTTAATGTCTCATTAATAATAAGGTGGCAAATGAGTTTGGCTCTGTTGCTGACACTTCACTGCAGCTCCAAAGCAAGTCTTCAGTCTGTGCAGCAAAAAATCAAGAAATTAATGGCTTTCAAATGAGGCAGATGAGCAGATCCAGAAGCTGGAAGGACTGCCCATGTGGGTATGTTCCCCACCCAGTGCAGGAGACATTTAACCCATAGTACCTACTGCCCCTGCTCCAGTCAGCCTGGCAGAGGGGCAGATACCCCAAATCTGTTACAAGCAGATGTTCCTAAGGGCTTCTGTGGATCTGTGACTGGGTGACAGCAGGGGACATTCAGCCTTGCACCTGCATGTGTCCCTGACACACTTCGTGTTCTCCAAGGGGTCACCCAAGCTCAGTGTCCTTGCTCTGTCCAACCCAGGCAAACATCTGCTACTTCATGCAGAAGACCAAATGAATTCTAGGAATATTCCATCATGTAAAAATATCCCTATAAATACAGTTCTCTGATTTATTAGTGCTACTGATTGAGGCAGGGGAGATAAAAATTGAATGTTTTTATTTTAAAGATGATTATATATTCTCTTATCTCCACACAGAGCAACATTTTATGCTGCTTACATCTGCAGTCCAGACATCACTGTGATGGATTGCTCAAAAATACATGTGATGAGAAGTTTTTTTTTAAACTAATAAGGAATTTCAGAGAAAATATGAAGGTCTGCTGGCAGACCCTTCTGCCTCATGGGGGAAAGTCCATCACCTAAATCAGCAGAAAGATTTTCCTGCCATATTTGGCTTTGCTGTGGCTCCTTCAGCTACACTGTCCTGAAACTGCTGGACGCACGCCATGCTGCAATCTCCGTTCCTTCCATTATAGTGTCGATTAAAAACACACTCCCTCCTGCTCCAGGGAGCCCATTTTCCTTGCTGAATTCCTCTTAAATAGGCAACATGTCCTCACAGCTGTCCATGTGTGTGACTGCTTGGAATGAGCAATGTGAAGCTCCTCTTACTGTGGCATCTGACCTCCTCCCCCTCCACTCAGCTGGCCAGCACATCCAGTGCACGTGGCCACGTTCAGACCACTAAGATGATGCAGCACGTGGCTGACCAGGGACCCGGGAGCTGGCAGGGTTGTACTCTGCTAACTCTGAATTATCCAGCCCACTCCTAAATATACCTGCAGAAGCAGATGCCTTCAGCTTTTATCTGGCACACCAAATAGCTTGGATTCGGTCCTTAAGTCACTTTGGTTCTATCTATACTCATAAATGACAAATGACCCAGGGCTGGTTTTTTGTGCTGTGGCCAGATGGCACTTGGTAGCCTGATCAGTGCTGTTGGCTTATCCTGTGGCAGCAGACCTGGGCATCAACTCGACTGCTTTTAGTCATTCTCTCTTTTTTTTTTTCAGCTAAAGACTTCATCAGGAATTTGATGGAGAAGGACCCTAATAAAAGATACACCTGTGAGCAAGCAGCACGGCACCCTTGGTAAGCAGCACTCACTGCTCTGAGAAACCCTCAGGACATAGAGCACCTTTCTACATTCATGTGTGGAAGTGGTTTGTCTGTCACATATTTTACTGACCTCTACTACATAACTCTGTGTTTTTATTCTTACAACCACTGCCTTTGTCCTCCACATTTTCCTGGAAAACTGTAATGAGCATTAATCTCAGGCACCAGCCTGTGTAAGGATTAGTAAAATTCTGAATTATATATGTTTACTGTAGTGCAGCAGTGGGATGTGCCAAAATTACTAAAGTGCTTTAAGTTAAATGATGCCTTTGCATATCAGTGACTTCACCAATATTGCCCAAGGTTTGTGTAGCTGGAACCAGGGTGACTCATGTACTTTTGACCAGCCCTGAGTGACTGAGAGCATCATCCCACACTACCAGCTGCACCCACACATGGGTTCTGGATCTAACTCCTTTGGGGCAGGGGACATTATATAAGCAATGTGAGGTATTATTTTTGTTGTTACAATAGCTGCAACAGAAAAGAGTTAATGGCATGACATTTTCACCCCAGGTGTGCATTAGACTGTGTTTTTATACTATCACTATTGCCCCAAATGCCACTTCCTTTTGCTTTGTCTGTGCGACAAAATGAAATTTGAGAAATGAAATCCCGCTTTTGTGAGATGAAAAAAAATCCCAAAGTAATTCTAAATGATACTGACCTGAGCCTTGGGAAATTAAACAAGTCAGTATTAGGAATACAGAGTAAACAATGGGGAATGCAACTCCCAGCAGGGAGTGAGGTGACCATTTGTACAACTCAGAGACAGATTTTCCAAAGCCTTACATCCAAGATACACAAAATGTAAGCATCCAGCTCCTGGCCCTGCTACATCTGTGTTGGTGACTGGAGTGCAACAAAGAAACGTGGCACTTGTAACACACACAGCCTTTGGGCCCTCTAAAAAGAACAAAATGATAAAAAGTGTTTTCATTCCTTTTTTTGTGCGGTTTTATTTTTCTTTTGCATGTCATGGCCAAGGGCCAATGGAAACTCACAGGCTGCTACATAATTCGTACTATTTTCCACAGAATCCAATCTTCCATTTAAAAACAGCCCCCCAAAAAGGTTCCATTTCTGTGGCAGGGGGTCTTCTTCTGCCAGGCTGACTTTGCCATCCAGTGGTTCATTTTCAAGACTTCAAGTTCTGACACAGCTCCCAGCACAGCTCAGAGTCAGCCTTTGAAATGTCAGACATGCAAATTTGCACTGCAGAAAGGAGGCTGAAAATATTCACCGTGTTCCCACTCCACACCCTGAATCCACCTCCCTTTGACACAGAGACAGCATGTGCCAGGGGATTACAGGACAGTTGTACTGAAAAAAAAGCATGGAGGTTTCCAAAGTTATGGCTTCACATCTGCCTCTGTCCTCCTTAGTGTGTTCATGAGCAACACTCCATGTCTCATTGCTCCTTGCTCTGAAAAGCTTCCTGTAACATGGATGTTGCAGTTTTGGACCTCTCTGGAGAGTTGTGCAGTGATTTGGTTTTTTGTGGAGGGTTTGGATGCTGTAGTGATAAATGCCTTTTTGGATAATCATGGCTGCTCACCCAGATGTTACTTTGGAGTTAATGATAGGATCTCCTTTTGCCAAACCATTGCTCAAGGAGCATTTTCCACCCAGATTCCTTATGTCAGGATATAGTGAGGGTTTCACTGTTGGTTTTCTCATTCTAGCCATTACATCTGTGGCAGTGACATCCTTTCCTTCTCCTGGAAAGGAGGGAAGACTTTTTTTCAGTGGAGGAGGAAGAGAGTTCTGTGCTTTGTCTTAGTGGTCAGCTGTGTCCTTCTCTCAACCTGGGTGTATTGAAGTTTCCAACAGCTCCAGGCCTGAGTTCCCCTCTCTCATGGTTGCATTCAGTGTTGCAGCAGCTGGAGACAGGGGTGCACATGTGCAGCCAGCAGAGAGAGGGTACCACAGCTTTTGTGTCATCCCACAGCCCCTTTTCAGAGGAGCATGGATTCTTCAGCACACATCTCCCTCAGCTACATCACCTTCCATAGTGCCAAGAGAGCATCTTCTCTGTTTATTAGAAGCACGGGGGTACAGAAGACTGTTGGCTTAGTGGGAAGAGACAATCAGCAGGCTGAAGTGGTCCCATAAACTATATGCTTTTGCAGAGTGTTTGCACTGCAAGCAGCCCTTGATGGCATCTCATAAAAGGTATTTTTTTCTTGTCTGCACAAGCAACATAACTGGAGAAGCATCTTTGAACCTTAGAGTTCTCATGATGATGCCTGAAGTTTTAGCTTTCATGTTTTTCAGATTCTGTGCTGCCTAGGGGCGTAGTTCCCCATATTAAGTGCTAGTAAGCTCTCTTCACAGAGCAAGGAGACAAAACAAACCCTTTTATTGCTGAAGACCAAGGACAAGGAGTACAATTTTCAGGCCAAAAGCATAAAAAACGGTGGGCTGAAGGGAGGAACAAGAAGGAGGAGACCTCACAACCTGAAGCTCTAATTGGACAATTAAACTCCAATATGCAAATGGACCAAAACTTATGAAAGTGTAAGGCCTCGTGACCAGTTGTCCGTTTTGTGACCACTTGCAGTCCACCTCGGGTGTAGTCCTGGCCAGGCTCTTGTCCTGCCCAAGATGTACCCTAAAGGCCTTTCAATAAATACCTACTTTATTCTCTAGCTCTGTCCAGTCTCTGTTCCAGGTCAGCCTTCCCAAGGCATCAGTTTTTGGCAACCACAAAAGGACAGTGAAGCATCTGAAAAACCTCACAGTGAAATCCTGATTCCACTGAGGCTAATGGGAGTTTTGCCAGACTTCAGTGAGAGTTGGGGTTTGTCTCCTTGTTTCACCAGTAGAATACGGGCCTCCCTAGGTCACAGTTGCTGTGCAAATGGTAGATAATTAATATATATATGGTGGGTTGGCTCCAGGTAGTAACATTTTCCAGCTTTCCCTTTTTCTTCCTCCTGTGAAATCTTCCTCCGCAGTATCATTGGGATCTTCACAAATTAGGAAGAAATCTATCAAATCATGAATAATTAACACATTTTATAATCTGGTTGTGCTGAAAGTAGTTAACTATGCATGACATGGCTACCTGGCCATGAGATCTTGTTGTTTCAATATGTAGTATTTGTGAAGAACAAACTGATTCTAAAACACACCTTTTATTTTAATCACCGTGTTTTCATTAAAACCTTCCAAACAGGGCTTGCAGGAACTGGATCTTGCAAGATATTACATTTGTGCCTTTAAGGTTAATAATATCTTTGAATTTTGGGAAGCTGCTCCAGAAGAGACAGCTATTCGCATGACTAAATGTTTGCACAGGATCAGACCCTAAAAAAAGTAAATATTTCTTCCCAATGGCCTGCTTTTCTGCAGTGTATCTGCTTGCCACATGCCTGCATTTACGTGATGTCTTGCTATTTATAATCAAATGGCCTTGGTAGGGGGATGGTATGTTAAACTCGGAGCTGGCAGAAAAGGAGGCTAATAATTGCAGTGAAGTATGGCAGCGGAAACAGTACAATATGTGAGACTTGTTGGTATAATGACTCCAGCCCTGCGTGTCCATTTATACAGATTTCTCCAGTTTAATATACTGGTGACTTATGCTTTCCACTGGAAAAGTTATTTATTTTATAATGTATCTTTCAGTGAGGCTTGCACTGTTTATGGTGTGTTGCAAAGGTGCAATGTTCTGCTTAGCTTTTCCCACTGTGACTTTTTAAAAAGGACATGGAAAATGAAGGTAACAAAAGAATGGGGTGATTTTGCTGCAGCTTGATACATTTTAATGTTTCCCTGGCTCATATTAAAGACAGCAATTAAGTTTATTAAATATATTGCCATGTCAGAGCCTACATCCTGTTTAGGGCAGTAGCTCAGTCTGCAGTGATTAGAGGGGAGCAGCAGAAACCTGAGGACCTGTTTTTTTCCAGCTATAGACTCATAAAAACATAGAATACCCTGAGGTGGGAGGGACCCACAAGGATTATCAAAGTGTGCTCCCCGTCAGGTCAAACTAGGCCCTGCAGAGCTGAATCCAGGCTCGGACCAGAGGGAAAGAAAACAGTGCTCAGAGGGTGAGGACATAGGCCAACAGTTAGGAAGCCAATACAGAAGTTAGAAGGGCTACCATGAATTTATTTACTCCATCATGCATTAACCAAGTAGACTTAAATGGAATTTAAAGCTGTGTGCTGAAGGCACTTATGGCATCAAAGGCAATTTTGGACATCTAAATAAAGGGATGATGGATTAATTGCCTCCATATAGAGATTGTAAATACATAGACTGTAGAAGGGAGAAGGAGCTTGTGGCACCACTTAGACCCAGTGTCTGCAGGAGGAGTGTGGTCCTGGCCTTTCCCCATTGCTTGAGCAAAGGGAGAGAGGTTTCTTGGGATGTGCCAACGTCCAGCCACGCCTGCACTGAGGAATCACAAAGCTCTGGCAAGGACTGAGCCTCTGCAAATTGTGACCACGACTCCAAGTGTTTATTATGTGCCACAGAGCACAAGCCAGATAATAATCTCCACCCAGGGAAAGGACATGGTTTACAAAGAGCTCAGTTCTCAGACAATATTGTTTGAAGTGTGAAAAGGCCTTCCTGAAGGGAACTGCTGATGTTTACAACATTAAATCAAACTCTTATCGAGTTCACCCCCGCACTCTATTTATTTTGGAACATCATATATAAATGAGTATATGTGTAAACACACACACAGAGTGTGTGTGTGTATGTTTATATACATGCATGGATGAGTGTGTGTGTATGTGTGTGTGTACACAGAGAAGAATTATGATTCCTCAGCATTATCCATTACAGCTAACTCCATGTTTCCTATCATCATACTCAGGAGTATTTCCAAGGACTTTTTGGCCAGCAAAGCATTTGAGTTGGCTGCCTTCAGAAGGGAGGTTTAGAAAATAATGGTAGATGAAAGGCTCTGCTTGCCATTGTGGGCAGGGAGGATGAGAGAGACATTTACTTGCAGCATGCTAACGAAGAACTGTCCAAAAGGAAATTTGCTGGTTTTGTCTTTGTTGGAGGTTCCTCTCAAAGCTTAGAAGTGGTATGGCCAGATAAATTGGTGTGATAAGTTTGAAGTCAGCTAGAGAGCTAAAATAAATTAGATACTATGAAATAATATTTGATCATTAGATTAGATTCCTCTCATGTGCAGAATTAAATTTGTTCTGGTTATTCATGAGAAATACCCTTCTCAGCTTTAGTGGATGTGTTTGGGATGGGCAGCCATCATTCTTGTCTCTTGGTATCCAATTCTTTGCATTGAGACAGTTTTATATTTACAACTGGTTGTAAAACCAGCTTCAACATAAAGTTCCCCAAAGCATCGTTAGGATGCAGCTGCTTTCAGGTGCTGCAAAATGGGAATTCTGAGAGAAAATCCAGATTCCACTTAGACTAATCAGTCCTTTCTTGGTTCTGGGTGATGCTCAGCAGGATAACAGATGATGCATTATTCTGATTTGTTTCATTTTATATGAGTGTGGTAGGTAAAAGTAATGTCTTTTACTGGGCTAAGTAATACAGTTGGTAAAAAAACCACAAAACTTCAGCGCTGATATAGTTAACTTCAAAGTTAACTGCAAGGCCGGAAAGTATTGTTCAGGACTAGATAAGCATCAGTCTGATTAGCTCAAGTTGATTGCAGTTTCTCAGTGAAAATGGAGCCGATTTCTAGAGGCAAAGTATATGTTGTGCTAGAAGGGGAGGGAGAAAAAAAAAAAAAGAAAGATACTAAGGTATTTTTGTCCTAAAAGAAAAATCAAGATGGTTTATAGCCTGTGGACTTGGAGAGTTAGGAAAATGTGGAAGGGAAATTATAAGTGCACTAAAACCAGTATCTATTAATTTCATTCTTTCTCTTCTCAGCAAGGGAGCTAAAGTTAATTACTAAATACATTTGGTACAGATGTGAGGATGCTCATGATACCCACTACAGTGTGCCCAAAGCATATCTCATTTTTCATATCTGCCAGTTGAGAACACAAAAGATGTGACTTCTCCATCTTCACTTCCATCTCTTCCATGTCCTGAAACTCCCATATCTCCAGCAAAGCAGCAACAGCAAAGGGATGATAACATTGCTCTTGTTTTCCTGGAAGTAAAACTATACTATAAACACTGTAACACCACGAGTATTTCATAAAAGTTACAAAATCCTCCAAGTGCAAAATGCAGTCTGGAAGCTCAGTGCTCGTGTTACAGCTTTGCAGGATTAACAGGGTAGTTCTTCAAAGGCGGCCTGGAGAACAATCCCACTCCCGATTTTGGCAGCTGAGGCTGCATTCTGAGCTACACCATTCAGCATACCAGCACGTGTTTGAACAGCTCCTGCTGCACTAAATTAGCCCCAGCAGTGCTGTTATTTTGCTCTGATTAGAAACTATCATCTGCAAGGTTCTAGTGTTGCTGAAGAGACCTAAGGTGTGGGATGGTTCCACTGCTGTAGCATTTAAGGGCTTCACAGGATCTGTCCATCCCCTTGTGAAGTAAACAAATACTATTCTGCCTATCTGGAAAACACCCAAATACCAAGACTTTTTTCCTGGAATTACAAGAATTGCATAGTAATCACAGAGTTAGGGGTGGTAGAAGGCAGTTTGTGAACTGTTGGAACCAGCAGTTTCTTATTTAAACCACCAGCGCTTTAGAAAATGATCCCTAAACTAAAAACAATAATAATAATAATAAAATAGCCTGTATTGGAGCTAGATGCACAATCAAAAGCTTCATAAGACAAAAATGTATTTTCAAATCCTTGTGGAATCTGGCAAGAACAGTCTTCTGGAAGAGCTGGCAAGGGCATCATACCCCAAGAACTTGTTCTATCTATGTTTCCAAAATAAGATTTGACAGGTGGGAAAGAGGATCTGTTCTTATAGAGTTTGTTAACCAACTTGTTAGTAAAGCAAAATGTGTCATTAGCTTTGGTGGAAAAATGTCCTTTGCAAGTGTAAGAGAATTTTCTGTCTTTGTCTCTTTGATCAGTTATTGAAGGGATGATTTGGCCTGTAGTTTCTTCTGAGATCTGTCGTGTGACAGCCAGTGCTCCCAGCTGGTGTGTGTTGAGGGCACCTGCCTTCATCAAGGAGGTGTTCTTGGACAGAGCAGAGTGCTCATGACATTTTGGAGTGACTCTGACTAGCAGTTTGCATTCCCACCAGGAAACTCTGCTAGGGCCTGTCTGGGAGTGTGGACTGCTTGGGATCCATCAGGGTCTGTGCTGAGCCTGGCAATATTCACTGTGCAGGACAGAGGATGGAACAGTGAACATGATGCTTAACCCAGATTGTGCCTCACAAAGATTTTGGTCACTTGGCCCCAGTGGGAAGTCCAGGAAATCCAACTTGCCTTGCTGTCAGTGGGAAAGGTGATGAGAAGGAATCATCTTCAAAGAAAGATCTGAAGACCATCCAGTTCTCAGCCAAACACCTCCCTTTCTCTATCAACAGCACAGGCACCCAAGAGAAGAAATCAGGTGTCATTTGGGAGCTGTGCTTTGCCCAGTTCTTTCTGTTTGAGGCAGAGGCTACATGGCAGTGGATGTGAGGCAGAGCCATTCCCAGCTGGGTGAGTTACTCTGAATGGGAGCCCTGCTCCTTTCTGCCCACAGTCCTGCTGCCTCCAGCACTCCTGAATAACCCAAAAGAGATGAGGTCAGTTGCAACAGGATGGAATTGGTGGTCCCCACTCCTGGGACATGGGAGTTTAGTCCTTCCTCCCAAGGGTAAGCCATTCCTCTCATCTCTCTGATGAAGATCCTGGGAGACTGGAAGGCAGGCAGCAGTTTGGAGAAGGCTGGTCTCAGCACTTCTGAGATGTGCCAAGGACATGAAGGCAGCAAAAGCAGCATGTCCTTAGAAGAACGGGTTTACAGTTTGGAATGATCTGGGCAAAGTGAAAGGGGTGTCTCCAATGCACAGGACACATAAATGGAAGCAGCAGGCTGGGGTATGTAAGCAGAATTTTGTCTTTTAAAAGCACAAAGCAGTGCTGCCATTCTGCTGCCTTAGTTGGAAAACAGAGAAAGTTCGGGTGCCGCCCTCGAAGGAAAATGTGGACTAGTTGGAGAAAGTCCAGAGGAGCTCACTAGATCAGAGGATTAGAAAACTTGAGTTATGAAGAAACAGTGAAAGAATCAGTTTGTTTAGTCTAGAGAAGAGAAGACTGAGAGAAGTCATGATAACAGTCTTCAAATATGTGAAAGGATGCTTCAAAGACAAAGGGAATAAACTATTTTCCATGTCTTCTAGGAGACAGTGAGGCACTGGAATAGGTTGCCTGAGGAGTCTCCATCTTTTGGAGATCTTTAGAGACTGGTTTGTCAAATCTTTGTCAAAATTCTTTTGACAGGGCTGGGATGGGCAGAAGGACTAGATGACTATTGAGTCCCCCAGACCTTCTGATTATCCTGTTGGAGCTCCCCAGACTGGGAGACTCTGGTCCTGGTGGATTATTAAATTTCTTATAATTTTTTATTGTAATGCACATTGTTTTTCTACACTGTGGCTAAAAAAAATTGATTTCTGAAAGTATCACATACAACATACAAGGCAATCTTTGCCTCCTTGCATCACCTACAAGGGATAGCACTAATTACTCCAGCACATGGCCCAGCATCAGTTCTCTGCAGTTCCTGCTCTTCCAACAGATCTCATGCCTTGAGGAGTTAAATGAACCAATAAAATCCCCTTGAAATAAAGCAGTTTAGTGAAGATTTGAATGTATCTTTATCTGTTAAAGAAACTATGCAAGATCAATCAATTATTTTAGGTTAAGTGTTGTTCAGCTTAAGCTCTTTGTGCAGCCTGTGCTGCTTCAATGAGTGTCCATGTCTCTGCTTTACTGTAAATCTACATTAATCATGATGAATGACTATGTACATTGCAGGGTGGCAGGAAAATCTCCAGTGCAAACAGAAATCAGACAGGTTGGAGTGGCTCTGGAAGCTTCTGCATAGCTGAGGCTAAAAGTGGTCTCAGCCTGTTGATGTTAAGTCTTTGGATGTAAAGAAAAAATAAAAAGGTAGAATGTTTTCATCTGTGGCTGCAATGGTGATAGAAAGCAGCCATGCACCAACAAAATCAGTCCATACCTCTTTGTAGCTGCCAGACCTACAAACCTTATCTACACTGGCTTTTATTGACCCAGATTTTCCACCACAGCTGCCAGCAGAGACAGCCATGAGAAGTCTGAACCCGTCTGTGAATGAAATCATTGTCACTGCAGGTGCTGCCACACCTGGGAACAGCCTCTCTGCTGAGGGGAAAAAGGAAGAGTATTCAAGGGGAGGAAAAGATCTCTTAAAATGTGCCTGCTCTGTCCATTTCAGGATCGCTGGAGATACAGCACTCAACAAAAACATCCACGAGTCGGTCAGTGCTCAGATCCGGAAGAACTTTGCGAAAAGCAAATGGAGAGTAAGTGACCTGTCCTGAGGGGTGACACTGACACACAGCTCTGCCATATAGCCACCCCTGTGGCAGGGTAGTGCTTTTGTGGCCCAAAATTGTAGTCAAAATAGTTGACCCAGGCTTAGGTTTCATGACCCTGCAGGGCCTTTTATACAGGACAGTGTTTGCCAAGTACCAAATGTAATGAGTGTGAGCAATGGGGACGGGGCTGCTCATAGCTACAGCACCCATGATTTTTGGTGGAGTGGGGTCAGCACCACGCAGGGACATGAAGAAATGTGTGTTGGGGCAGGGATGGATTTGTCACATATGACTTTCTTGTAGTCTGCTGCATCCCAGCTGAGCACTAGAACAAAGGTTTGATAAAGCACTTTCTAGTTTAGAATTCAGGAAAAATTTGGAAGACAACAAGCTTATTCCCTTCTGATACACTGAGCAGCTGGGAGCGGAGCACAAATAACCCTTCTACCTCTACTTTTTCACATTCTTGATTTCTCGCTCTCTGTTTTCCTCCAGCAAGCGTTCAATGCCACGGCGGTGGTGCGGCACATGCGGCGGCTACACCTGGGCAGCAGCCTGGACAGCGCCAGCGCCAGCGTGTCCAGCACCCTCAGCCTCGCCACGCCGCTCCCCGACTCAGCCACACGGAAAGATTGTGAGTAGCCAACACCCCGGGAAAGCTCCCGGCTAATCCGGCAAACCCGCGGGATCCCCGTTTTCCCCTGAGCCCCAGGCTGCAGTCCTCGCTGCCCGTAGGTTTGGCTTTGTGCAAGTAGGCGTTTAACATGAGGATCTGAAGTGGGCTGGCGGTTTTGGCTGGCCATAAAAATAGTGTTTTGATAGGAAAAGTCTATGCACTAAAAAAAAAAGAGGTTTTAGCTGTGTGCATTTTGAGAGAATGTCACAGTTTCTTGTGGAGGAAAAGGGCTTTTGCTTGGGAAAAAAGACCCAGACCCCCACTGCAACAAAGTTTTGTATTTGGTTGAAATTTGAAAAAGTTTACTCAAACTGTTTATTGTTTGAGTTTACAGTATTGTGATAGGGCATTTTTCTGTAAAAATTGCCTTACTTTCCATTTCCATGGAGAAGACTGATCCTGCCAGTCAGACCCAGCTTCTCTCTTCCTGGGCCAAGTTAAGCTCCTGCATGAAGAAATTAATTTGTCTGAGCAGGATTCAGACTCTGTGCACCACTGTGGGACTTGGCCCTCTGCCATGTTTGTTTTGTGCTGTAATTGATATTTGCAAGCTGCCCACTGGACTCAGATGTTTGGGATATATATTTTTTCTGAATGCCAGGGAAGGGGACAGGCAGCAAAGGGATTATTTGGAAGACAGAAATGCATCCTTTGCAATGAAGTCTGTTTATTCTCTGGCTTCTGAGCATTTCTTTTATTCTCCTGTCCATCTGTAGATATTTTATGTAATGAAATGGAGGGATGTGGACTTTACAGTTGAAGGGGGTTACTTTAAAGTGCAACTCTAAAATGGAATGCTTTAGTGTGGACTTAACTAGTCATTTCTAGACTGTACCTCGCTGGAGGTACAGTCAATTCTAGACTGTAGCTGGAGCTGAAAACACCTTCTACTCAGGAGGGATTTTGGATAATGCTACTCTTTGCTTCTGCTACCCCTGCTTGCCACCCCCTGCTCCTTGATGAGGACATGCCACCAGCCACAGTCCCCATGGCTCTGTGTGGAAGCTGCTTCCTCTTGCTGCCATGGGCACGCTTTCCCCCACAACTGGGGTGGGTTCTGCTTTCTGGGTCCTCTGTGAGATATTTTTTCAACCTGTGCTGTGGCTGAGTCAGGGGAGAGCCCCTTCCCCCTGCATACTGGGCCTGGTGGGGATCATACCTGGTGTCCAATTTGTGATGCCCAGTGCCAAATCCTACAGCTGCTGCCAAAAAAACATCACTGTGCTCCTGGCACATACCTGACATCTGCAAAGGAGTGATGCTGACCATCCTCAAAACACTTCCAACCATGCATTGGCCATGCAGCAATGTTAAAAACCCCCTGCATGGGAGACATGTCCCTTGATTTTGGTTCCTGTTGCAGTATGGCAAGGCTGGACCCCAGTCAGGTCTAGAGCATCTGATGAATGCTTTGCTGCTAAACTGGTGGGTGATTAATGCAGTTCAACTGGTGAGTGATTAATCTCCATCCATCCATTTAATTAATCCCAAATGGTATTAATTAATGGCAATTAGTAGTCTGAAAAGTGTTAAAACATGTAGAAGGATGGAAAGAGAAAGAAATCTATTTAACCACTACAGAACCAGCAGGTCCCTGTGCAGAATCCAACCATATCTTGCAGTGGTGAAGTCAGCAAGGACATGAAGGATTAAACCAGATGTGTTAAGATAGGATGAGTTTTTACGTGCCAGAAATATGAGGCAGAAAAATACTGGAAGATTTCCAAGTCCAAGCATCCATCCCAGGTTAACTCCAGCTTGGCAGACAACGCAGAAGAGCTTTCCTTCCTCAAAGAAGTCATTTAAAGTGTTAGGAGACGCTGGAGCCCCGCAGAACCAATGAGGAGAGCCAGCAGCAAATACAAGGAGTTAAGAGGGAGCTGACATATCAAATACATTGCACCCAATATCTCCTGATAGGAAAAAGAAATCTCTGAGGTATCTGTCCTACCACTTTATTTCTCAGAGGTTTTCTCTGGGTACAGATTCCTTGCACGTGAAAGATCCCACGCAGCAAGTTACATGATCCAGCTGTGCCACCATCACACAATAGAATGCTGCCTGATGCTATTAATAGACACTTCATGAACTCTCCAAATAGTTTCAAATGCAGCAATTTCACATCACTGAAGACAATTAAGTACAGCCTTTGCTGAGAGTAGGTTATGTCAGGCTGTATCCGAAACCTCCATAGTAGAGCAGAGCAGAGATCAGGAATTAGGCTGGATTATACTACGTGTCAGGAAACAGGAAGGGATTCCTAAGAGAATCAGGCAGGATTTCTCAAGTATATTGGCCTGATTGAGAATCAGTCCATGGCTGGTTTATTCAATTTAGTCATGATTGGACTGCCTAGATTATTTATAGGTCTTAGAGCTCTGTATTTTTAAGGCAATAGATAAATTGCAGTGTGATGTCAAGTTGTCAAATGTCAATGGGAAATGGAATGTGGCCAACTATAGGTACACCATAGTCATCCTCACGATTGAAATGCCTCCTTGAAGCATGGAAAAGTAGTTAAAAGTCCTAGCAAGTATCAAAAAGGTCCTGAAGAGTCAAAAGGCCATGTCAAATTTCAGTCTGAGAATATATTACTATAGGCTTCATCCATCCTTTATTCACCAGTCTGGAAAAGTGAACTGTATTTCTAACCACTCTGAGCCTGTATCTTATCAGAGCAAGGTGACCATGCCAGCTCCCCACCTAACAGCTTTTGTTGCAGCAGAATACTTGTACTCAAGAGATCCTCAACCTCATGTCAACCTACATCTCAGCTGGAAGTCATGAGACATCCCAGCAAAGCCTGGAGCAATGTGAGCTGTCACTAGAGTGATGTCCAAGTCACAAAATTACATTCCCTCTAGATTTACTGGAATTCAGCAACGAATTTGACCCACTGTACTTCTTTATCAGCAGCTTCCCAGGATGCCCAGGTGCACAGTCTGTTCATTTAGCTAGATGGTCATGATGAGACATTCAATCATCTTTAAAAATGCCCAAGTGGAAATTATTCTGAGCAAGCACAATGCTGGAGGGATTTTTGAATCCCACGACTCTTTGTCTTCAGCCCTGGAACTGTGGCAGTGGTTGGCTGAACTCATAGCGAAACTGGACCTTGAGTCCCTGTGAGATGAGTGTGCACTGCTGCTGGTGGCAGTAGGTGAATGACTGTGGGCAGAAGATGCCCTGTGGAGGCACCCAGTCAACCCAGCACTGCAGCCAACCCACCACTGCAGGAAGAGCAGCAGCCCCTTCTCCAGCTGCAACCCTCTCCGCTCCGTAGCGCTACGAAACAAACTCCGCTTTGCCCAAGTTCCCGCCTCCAAAAAATAACATTTCTAACTGTGTTTCTGGCTTTCCTTGTAGGTATGTCTCCATCCACTCTCTGTAGTTTTGTTTCATCTGCTTCTTCAGGCGTTTCTGCGGTAGGAGGGGACCGGAGACCCAGAGCCACCACGGTGACCACAGTGCACACAGGGAGCAAGTGAGCGCCGGGGCGGCAGGAGCGGGCAGGAGGCGGGGCTGGCAGGCGGCCTCGGGCCGTCACACCCTGCTCGGCGAAGGACTAGAAGAAAGAAGATTTTTTTATGGCCATATTTTATACTGCGATTCTGAAATGTTTCATTTATCACAAACTGCAATGACTCCAGGAGGAACGGAATCTAACAGTCTCTGGTGCTGTACATATATATACATATATATAAAAATATATATATGTATGTGAGTCTAGCAATGTTCTGACTAATGAACACTCATTCTTTCCCCCAGTGATTTACTCTTTTCTCAGTGTAGGTAACACAATATGTTGTATTTTTTTTCCATTAACTACAAACATCTCAACTGGATTATTTAAATAGAAATACTTTTCTGAGCATTTTTTTTCTTTTAAAAATTACTTCAAGTAATGTCCCTCTTCCAGTTTGCTGGGGGATAGGCTATTTCTGTAGGTAGGAATTGGCATTAACTTTGCAACATGGGAGGATTTCAATGGCATGCCATTTCTTGCTCCTCAAATTGGACTGCAAGTCTGTCTGGCTTTAGCTCAACTGTTACTGCTCAGATTTAGAAACTGCTGCTTTTCCTCCTGTCCTCCTCCTTGAAAGCCATGGGGAGAATTAAATCCTGTGTGGGGATCAGCACCCTTGTTTCAGAGGAGAGGCAGGTATACGGAGTCAGGCAGGAGCTGACCAGAGCTGTGCATGGGAAATGACAGAGTGTGGTCTCATCCTGCAGATCCCATCTCCTTTGAGTCTCTGTGTGCTGTGAGCAGAGGGAAAGAAAAGGAAGATACAGGGATGGGAATCATCGTCCTCTGCCACTGATTTGCTGTGCTGCCCTCAAGCAAGACATTTAATTCACCAGCCTCCCTGCAGTGTGGCCTCTGGCATGGGGTGCATCCAGCCCAAGGGCGTCATGAGAGAGATTCTGGGCACCCACAGCTCCTTGGGGCTTTGCCTGGCATTTCTGATGCTCAGCACCTCCCAGAGTAGCCAAAAGTGGGGAGAAGAGTGCAGTGGTGCTTGAAACCCTCTGGCAGGTTCTTGGGTGCAAAGTGCAGGATCTGGTGTAATGTAGCTCCATCATGATCAGGCTGAGCTCCATCATGATCAGGCTGAGCTCCTCCATCAGGAGGGTTGAGGAATGCTGAGCTGGGAAAGCAGGACCTCACTGAAAGGCACAGGCACAGCTGGGGCAGTGGTGGCACTGCCTCTCCCTCCTCCCCAGAAGCTCATATACCAAAGCAAGCCAAATTTACCCATTTTTTAATTACTGAATGCATGCACTTCTCAGGTTCTTTGTGCTGGTGTATCATTCAGGAACAGCCACCACAACTGCTGTGCTGCTGTGCATTAAAGCAGCTTGAAACAGAAAAGAGAGCAAATTTGCCCAATTTGCTAAAGGGCTTCCTCCAGGTTACCTCAATGAAATTCCCATCTGATTTTGGTTTGAGGGGGTGAGAGGGAGGCAGGTGGCAGAGGCAGATGCCCTTCACTGGGCACTCTGAGCCCCTCACATCCCAGACATGTCCATCCCTGCCAGAGACACAATTCCCTGCAGTGTACTCTGTTGTCACACTTGCCTCACTTTCCTGCACAAGAAATTGTGAAAGCCAGTCACAGACAGAGATCAATGTAACAGGCAATAGTGCCTGTGCTGGGAAAAGCCATAAGACAGGTATTTTTCATCGAGACTTCCATATCCTGCTCCAGCTTTAGCTGGTTGGCTTCACACAGCAGAGCCAGGATTTCATCCATCATACTACAAAAACCCTTGGGAAAAAAAAAAGATGGAAAAGCAGGTGGCAATGAGCACTGGCTCTGTTTGAAATAGCCACTCCTTCGGTGGCACTTACAGCTGTTGCACCAGGTCTCTAGTTTCCTCTGTGTTAAGTTGCTCCCTGTTTTCAGAGGGCTGTGGCACATCTGGGTGAGCCCCCTGTGCACCCCACTGTGCTGCAGCTGGCATGGATGCTTACACAGAAAAGGCTTAAACTTCAACTTCTGATTTTAGGAAAGATAGCAGATACTGAACTGTTGGGGGCTTATAGCAAAACTCCATATAATTTCCACAGTGAAGACTTCTGACCAAGATTTGGGCAGACTGAAGGGCAAGGGGTCTCCTTGCTGCAAGTCACACTCCTGTCCCCATACCCTGGCCATTGCCACCATACACTTTTTATCAGCATTTACATCTGAGCTCTTCACGTCTTGATGCAAAAGCATCAAAATATGAGTAGAACATAATTTAAAATCAGTCTAAAGCCACTTTATTTTACCAGCCTGGATAAGGAAGTTTTAATTTTGAGAGACTCGAAGACATTCAAGGGATTTTGAATCCCCATGATTTCATAAGCACAGCTAGCCCTATTCTGCTCCAGTTGCAGGTTGTAAATAGACAACTTCCCAGTTTGGCATCAGTGGAGTTCCCCACATTTACACACGTGCAACCAAAAGCAGGATTTAGTTAGGGAATAATTTTGTCTCTGTAGAGCAGTTTTAAAGGTTAGGGCTCAAGTGTTCCCTCTGCACCTCCTCTTCTGAAACCTGAGGTCTGGTTTGAACTTGACCTCAGCAGTTGCTGTGGCCACCGATCAAAATACAGCATCCAAATGAATCTTGCAGAAAAAAGAAAAGCAAACAGATTTTCATCCCCAAAACAAAGAGCAGTGACAGGAGCAAAGGCAGACATGCTGTCCTGCAGATGAGGGTTTCCCATGTGCTGGCTGCCCTTCCTTGCTGGGTGCTTTCTGTGGTTTTTTTTGTTGGGAGGGGTATTCTTTCCTTCCATTGTTGGAATTAGTGTGATTTGGTTTTGTTACTGCAAGTAATATTCTGCCTTGGTTGTGTAATTTATCATCATTCTCTTTGGCTTGCTATCAACTGCTGGGGTCATAAGATAAGAAACAGAAGCACTTAAGAGCAAAATTGTTTCTTTCTGCTACAGTTTTGGTGGTGGGGAGCTTTTATTTGGTATCAGTGAAACACAGCTGGAGACCTGACCGAGGCTCACCAAATATTTAGCGATCTCTCCTGAAGCATCACTTGGTTAAAGCTTCTCATTTTACATCTGGGTACATCTGTTAACAGGGGTGACTTGGCAGCACCCAGGCCAGATCTATGGGGGAGAGCTGGAGACATTTGCCCCTTGGCAGGACAGCCATTAGGGCAAACATTCCAGCCTTGCTTGCCAGGGATGCTCCAGTGCTTTTGCATGTCCTTCCCCTGCCCCAGTCTGCTTCTGCTCAGCCATTCTCACAGGAGAATGCAAAGGTAATAAAGAGTAAATAATGTGGATGTGGGGTGAACGGCTGAATAGCCCCAGCGTAGAATCTTCAAAACAAATCCCAGCTGGCCTTGCCATGAAGGACTAGGTAGAAAAATCATTCTGGGCTCTTTTCCAATGAACTGTCCTACTAAACAGTCTGTGATTTGCTGCTTGCATGAGGACTTCAGCCTGGACTCTGTTTGTTACCCTTTTCTGCTTTACTTTACTGGTACCAATGTGTTTTTCCTTTGTAACTTGTTTTCCTCAGCTCCTTCCCCTTCTTTTTCTTTGCTTGCAGCTTTGATTGTTGATTTTTACCTCCAGAGTCACAGAGGCCATCTCTGATGCCAACAGCAGTGCTCTTGCTGGGAAAACAAAACAAAACAAAAAAATCCAGAAAAGCTCCAGCTGGCCCTTTAGCCTGCAGAAGACGTTGTGAGGACAGGCTGCCCATGAACTCTGCAAGCTGAAAGTCAGTATTGCAGTGGCAGGGGCTTCTGCTGATGATTTTGCATGTGACTTCATTCCCAGTGCATCCTAACTCTCTGCTGGATCACCCCTTCTGCAGTACGAAATGGATATTGGCCCTGCGACATGGCTAGTGGGGAAGTAGGAGTGTGGGAAAAACCTGGCAGTGTTGCTTTCCTGAGACTGTGTCACTCTGCTGCTGCTGTCTCTTCTGTCCTGGTTGCTGTTGTACAGGTGCCATTAGAGTAGTGGGTACAAAAAAAAAGGTAGTATTTATGCCTTGT
Source organism: Argya squamiceps (assembly GCA_037834095.1). Classification (NCBI taxonomy): domain Eukaryota; kingdom Metazoa; phylum Chordata; class Aves; order Passeriformes; family Leiothrichidae; genus Argya; species Argya squamiceps. The sequence continues at coordinate 6,241,589 of JBBMKD010000053.1, forward strand.
GTGTCTGTTATGATTGTGGTGCTGAAATATAACCAAGAAATTTGGTTCATTCCTGACATGAATCAAACCACAAAAAGGAGTGTGATCCCACTGGTATACATCTCCATATAGTTCTGCTGTAGACATTGGATTGGAGTTTCTGCTGTGCATGTGTCCTGCATACCTCCATGGCCACTGACAGTATTTTTTTATTACCAGTTCTTTTGGGTCCCTGCCTGGTTCTGATGAAATTCAGGTCTTGTCCTAAGAATTTTTTTGTCCAAGGCCAGCATAACCCCTGATCTCAGGCTTTTCTCCCCAAACCCTCTGCAAACCAGAACATGGGCCTCCAGGGTGCCCATGAATGTAGTTGCAGCTGGCCCCAAGGCTGTCCCCTTCCTATTTTTAGGGAAGCAAACTGCTAGAGAAAGCCAGATAGCTTTCAGCCATTGGCAAGCAGAGAGGATATTGCCCTTTGATGTGAACTTGGCATTAACAAGATCAGCTCTAGGGAAACCTGTGCTATTACTTCCTCCTGTGATAACAGCTCCAGCCCTGAGCAGCACTGAATGAGCACCAGATAAAAACACCAGATTGACTTTGCCAGCAAGATCATGCAGGCTGTAGCCTGTTCATTTTGCTCTTTCCAAAGAACCAGGGGATTCATCTACTGGCAAAATAACAGTTTCTAGGCTGAGCCCTAAGGTACGAAAGTAACTTCCATTCAGCATATGGAAATTCTCATTTGATGCAATTATTCCTGTTCTTGCTCCCATGCATATTTACCTGTCTGAATTGGGGCCTGAACACATCCCAGAAGTTATTAATGGGAAGGTAGTTTTGCCTTCCTTATTTGTGCTTATTTGCATCAGAAATTTGAACAGTCATTCAAGCAAAAAGCAGAAACACACACGGAGACTACGGTATCCAAGGAAAACAGCACCAAGACCAAGAGTGGAGGATTAGTTGGCAAATCACTGTCAGCAATGGCTGAGTGAGGGAACAGCAACCTGCTCAAAAACACTGCATGAACTCTTGTTTCCCCTGCTAAACTAATCATCCCATATTTCATGCCCAGCAGCAAGTTTTACCCAATCCCTTTTGTTTTCTCTCACATCCCTGCAGATGGGTCCTGCCTTCCCACCCTGTCTGCAGGGTGCTCTGGTCTCTGTGACACAGATGTGTGTTTGTGTGTGCACGTGCACATTGTGGCCCCAGGGGTCACAGATCCCTCGGGTGGGTGATCAGGAGTTGGTCCAGGTTTTTTGGTCTGACTTTGCATGGTTGGGTCAAAGCTGTGTAAATAGTGTTTGTAGTGGAGGATAGAGGCTCTTTAGCCTGGACTCTGGTTTTCCAAGACCCCCTTCTCCACCACAAATAGTGCCACTTATCTGTCCAGGTAGCTTTTTTGTTTTTTTCCCCTCCTCTTCATAAATGCCAAGGTCAGTCGAGTGGCTCTTACAGTTTTTCCATAGTCCAGAGTGGAATCAGGGCCTGTGTGCTCACAAGCATTGTGAAAAAACACTGCTGAACTAATGATGGCATCAACTGTCCAATAAATGCATGATACTGCACTGCATGTATTTAACTGCTGTTCACTGTTTCTGTATTTCCCAAGCCTTTTCTTTATGCACATTCAACCCAACCTTCTCTCTGAGGGAATTACTTCTATGTATCGCTTTTAAATGACTCAATGTATCTGTAACTCGAAATCCATTGTTAAGTTTAAGTAAATGCAAAAGCTGATGTTTTGTAAACAAGATACTGCAAAGCCTAGTAATGTATTTTGTCTTTCTGTTGAGTGCTCTGCAGCATGTACAGGAAGAGTCACCATCCAGAGCAGCTTAAAATTAGGCAGCAGTCACACACACAGGTGTAGAAGCAGAGAGCTGGGGAGGTGAGAATCCCTTTTTTAATACAACACTTACAAATTCGATCTGCATCAAAAATTCCTTCCCTGGGTCACTAATGCTCAGAGCTACCAAGCAACATGTTGGTGTGTCTCTTTGTTTTCTTTCTTTTTTCCTTTTGGTTAGTTTTTCCTAGTGAAAATTCAGATTGGTTCACTCAATTCTTAGTATTTTTTCCTTCCTACAAGATAGTTCTTTCTCACCTGTTGAAGTACAAACTGCATTTTGGGGACCAAGATGCTGTGATTCTTTGCCTGCACAAAATAGGGCAGAGAGCTGAGCTAAACTATCCCATTCTTTCCAAAGCATCAGAACCTAAATACTACCATTTAATCCCTGAACCTCCAAGTGATACCATGGAAGGTTTGGTGTGGTACTTTTCCTTCTTCCACATGGAGACCGTGCCCTTGCCTTCTCTTCCCTTAGTTATTGGCCCATTTTCATCTGTGCTGGTCTTTCTAAGGAAGGGTACAGGATGGCTCCATGGTACTTGTATTAGCTCCAGCCCAAATTTTTGTGGGCATCAGCAGGGCTTTGGTCCCAGCTCCTGAGTGGCTGCTGTGTGGAAGATGCTCGAGTTCCCAACACTCAAAGCAGAGTCATCTGAAAGGACTGGGAAACTTCTGTGTTCCTGGCAAGGGCATGCCAAGCAGCAGGCCTGGGAAGCAAGCACCATGCTGGTGGCATAGTCCTTGGAAATTATTCTCCATGGTGGCCAAAACCACCAAGAAGTCCTGAGCCCCCCTTCAAGGCTGGTGCTTAGCCAGAGCTGTGCCATTGCTGAATCTCTGTATGGCAGCAAACAAATCATCGATTACAGTTGTAAACCAGCCTGAGTTCAGACTGCTGAGGCAGCATCTGGTGCAAGGCTCCATGAGGAGGTGGATGTGTGCTGTGGTTCCTGGTGGGTGGGAGCTCCTAGACGGTTGCTCAGAACAGCTCTGAGCTTTTCCATCTCTCATCTTGTGTCCCCTGAGCCCAGCATGGCATCACACATGCTGGGTCTTATTAGATAGAGCATGACCCCCAAAATGAAGAGTGTGGAAGGTTGCAGCTCAGTTAGCGCGACTCATGTTTTGGTCAACACAACACCAGTGACCTGCTGTACATTGACCTCTAGTTGAGAAACAATATTTTGGCCTGTTTGGGCCTTTTTTTAGATAGATATTTTATTTGAGCCAGAAAACAGTGGGGAAAAAAAAAAGCCTAGTCTGCCCAGAATAGTGACTCCCCAAATATCCCCAACTGCAAAACATCCCTCAGTTGACTTCTAATGAAAATGCAAGCATGTTTTCTACAAAGGCTTAAATCTTAATCAAGGAATGTCAGTGTGCCTAATATTGCAGGTCTTGTGATTGATAACAAGTTCATAACAGCATCCATGTCCAAAAAGAAGGGAGAATGTGTATTTACTCCATGCATGTACTAAGGCATTGCAAAAGTTTTATCTGCGTAATGAGTTTGCAGTTCTGCAAATTGTTAATGGGGCTACATCGCAAGTGGTTCTTTGCCTTGACAATCATGTATACATATCGAGATTTCTATCATAATGACAATTTAAAGGGATGACTAATTGTTTTCCTCCAATAAATCCAATTAAATCAGCCTGATGTGAAGTCTGATGATTTTGAGTGCATGAGTCTCCACCCACATATAAGAAAGGGAGTGAGTAATTTCTGTGGCTGCTCCACTGCCCTGTTGTGTGTTATGCAGTGATGTTCCTTGATGTCCCAAAGGAGAATAACAAGATTTTCTTTCTCCCCAGTTCAGTCCATAGAGAAATTAATATAAAGGATGGTTTGTCCTTTAGATTTTTCCTAAAGCTGTGGATGGAAATGGTGTTGAATGTCAACGTATGGAGACATGGCTGTCTCCTGGACACTGGGAATATATGTGTAGGGCTGGGAAAAGGACATGTACTTATTGGAGACTGCTGCACCTTTGAGTTGGTCCTGGTGACTTACACACCCTGTGTTGGGAATCATCCAAGGAGACGGGATTTTCATCAGAATTTGAGTCCCTTTGCAGTCAGCCATGCTCTCCAAAGACTGTTGAGTGTGCTCCGTCACTGGCTTGATGTTCCTTGCAGATGATGTTCCTGGGGTGTGTTATGACTTGCTTTTCATTTTTTCCTTCTATTTTTCTCCACTGTTGTTTCTTATTTTCTGGTTTTCATTTACTGACTCACAAGTATTCCGCCCCCCTTAAAATAGGTGGCAAAACCAACATACCCAGCAGGGAGGTGGGTCTGTTCTTGAGGCCAAAGCTAGGTGGTTTTAGACACCTGGTTCAGTAATGGAGCTGAAACAAACAGCAGTGATGATGGCAACTCACAGCAGTACAAAGAGAAAGGCAAATTACTTATAAAGCTTTTATTTTGTGAATGAAGAAACATCCCCCAGAACCAACATGGTAAGTATTTGAAAGCTGTGGTGAGCAATTGTTTTTTCAGAATTAGGTTTTGATGGTAGGTTGTACCAGGACAGGTGAGATAACCTCCAATTTGCACTCTGGAAAAAGCACATCCATGGTAAGATACATAATTGGAAAAATACATCCATGTACAAAAATACTGTCTGGAAGCTTGTTGGAGGTGCTGTGTGACACTGAGGCACAAACACATGATTTGCAGTGCCAGGAGAAGCAGCAGATCCTGTAGAAAGACTGCAGTCTTCCCCATAAGCTTGGACTCTGACATTCCTTTCATACTAAGGACCTCACTCCCACCTGTGTGTAAGTTAGCTGGATTTAGCTCGAATTTGACACAGTACATAAAGGTCTATCCCACATTTCACCATGGAATTAAAATCTCAGACAGGAAAATTTCCTCATGTTTTGGTTTTAAAGTCATGGGTTCCTTCACAGGTTCAGTGGTCACTGAGCCAGACTCTTCCAAGCTCCCAGTGAGACTGGGCAGAAGATCACCCCAGGACCACTGAAATCCTCATGCATGACATCCTGATGATGTCACGTCAATATTCAGTTAATCTTTGTACATTTTCATCACTGCTATGTGCTCAGCCACAAATTCTTGGCTGTTTGCAACAAAGGAGATAAAACATCAGTACAGGGAAGCCAGAGGGACAAGACCAAGATGCAACTGTAGAAAATATTTTGCTTGCAACCTTGCCAAAATGCACAGCAATGTTTGCACTGGAGGGAAGGGGACTGTCCTTGCTTTGAAGGCTTTCAGAGTGTTGGTATGCACTGAGGTCTGGCTTATGCCATACATCAGCCTTTCTTTGTGCTACACCAAAACCATTTCTCACTCCTGCTCTTCAGAACTGTCCCTTTACCAGAATCAAGGTTCCAGTGGGCTGTGGCAGCTCTTCTTTCACAGCCAAGGGGAATTTTGAATGAGTGATACCTGCTGGAGCAGAGAAGGTGCAGGTGCACATCTTTGAGGACCATCCAACCTGAGCAGGGATAGACCCCTGTGGTTCAGGAGCAGGTGATGCTGAGGAAGATCCATTTTGCACAGAGCTTTCAAATCAGCACTTGTGCAGTGTGAACAGTCCTACCCTCTGTGATCACACCTACACTAAATCTCTGCCTTCAGGCCAAACCTTCCCAGCTCTGTGAATCCACAAAACCATATTGCTCTTGTGAGGATCCCTTTGGGCAGCTTTCCATGGAGAGACAACATGGGCCTGCACTGACCAAAATCATTCCCAGGACACTCTAAGCTGTCACAGGGATAAGAGGATGCACTCTTCCCATCATATTATGCTTCCTCCCTACTCTGGACATCTCTCAGGGAGAAAATCCACCTCCATCACCGTGGGTGTGTGCCCTGCCTAGCATGTGAGTCCCTGTTGGGTGGGCCCTCTCAACCATGCTGAATTATTGTGGTGAAAACCATCTTTTATATCTGTGGGGGTGGGGAAGAAGGACCATCTGGATTATCACTGTGAGTATTCAATTGAGTATTTCCAGATTATTTGATATTTGGGCTTTCTGGATTACATTGGGATAAATTCCTGACTTCCAAACTTTGTTTGCTTATCCTGAATTCAAGAGTTTCTTTTCTTTTCTAACCATTGGGGTTTTTCTTTCTATAATTTCAATATACTGATAAAGTTACAGTCAATTAATGATTCATTTACCTTCTTCATGAAAGTATTTTGTTTAGGGAAATTAATAATAGTAGAGCTGAGAGGCAATTTGCTGTTCCCATCAAACTCATGAACTTTGTGCTTTCTTTGGCACCATATAGACTTTTGTATGTTTTTCATTTTCTTTCTTTAGGGCAGAAGCAAGAACTGTGTTCACATCTGTGCCTCAGCTTGCAGCCCAGCAGTGACCAGAAATGCATAATAAATCTCAAACTAATGCTTGTTTTTGTTGCAGGCCAGCTGGGCAGGTACCAACCATACTAAGAATCACATATCACAGCTTCAAGTTTGCATTTGCTCGAAGTAGCATCTGAAATGTAACTTTCCCTCCCAGTCTTTGACACAATGCAGCTCAGTGTAGCACCTAAGTGGATCAGATCCCTGATCCACTACAAAGAAAAACCAAAATTATAGTCATGGTGAGCCCATACTGACCTTCAATTGGAGTTGACAGATGAACTCCTGTTCTCAACAAATAGAACACAGGTACATGGTGGACACACACTTGGAGCTATAATATATGGCAAGACAATACAATAGAGTGCTATATTCTATTCTATTCTATTATGTATATTATATTATATTATATTATATTATATTATATTATATTATATTATATTATATTATATTATATTATATTATATT
>JBBMKD010000053.1:6266037-6280270 GCA_037834095.1 Argya squamiceps
TACTCCTGTACATAAAAAGACCCTGTGATCATCTGTAAATTGCACGTGTGTATTTGGGAGCTATCCTGCACGCTGCCCGGCGTCGTAATAAACATACACTTTCTAACTTTAAACTGTGAGAGAGACTTTGTCTGTCATAGTTGGATATCGATATTAGATCAATATCCATATTTTTAATAAATCACTGCTGGGTGCTGAAAATGTCCAAATTACAGTCACCTCTTCCTCTTTTTTATTTTTTTTTTTTTGTCCCTGAGCTGATTGCAGTTTCAGCAGGGCTTCAAAAGTCTCTGTAAGAGGCTTTTTTCCCGTTTTTTCCCCAACAATATGTACAGAACCTTTCCATTACCACAGCTACTAAAGTTACCAAAAGTTGCTATCCACTTTAATTTTCAACTCAGCTTTTTCCCACCTAGTATTACTATTGTCACAATAAAACCAATTAGGTCTGATATGCCTAAAACTACTTTGCTAATATACCTTACCCCAAGTGTATTGTTCTCTGACTGAAAGTTGCTGTGTGACCATGGCTTCATCTAAACTTGTTTTACTTGGCTTGTATTTCAATAGGATTAGATCACCATTCCCCCCACACATACACACAGAGAACTAATTAAATACCAAGGAAGGGATAAAACCAGCAAGACCCAAAATCAAAGTGTATTGTGTCCTTCCTTCTCACTGGTGGGAACTCGGGGAAAGGAGAAAGTGCTGATCAGAGCAGCACAGCATCTTATGATTTTGTCCTATTTATTGAAATTTTTGCATGAACTGGTCTTTACCTTTTGTTATAACAGCTTCTAGAAACCTCCTTTATTTTACTGGTCCTGTCAAGTAGGGGGCATACACCTTATAGCACAGTAGCAGTGAGGGAAGCACAGTACACCTAAATATACCATCCCCAGATGCAGCTGAAGCTGAGAACCAGCATCAGATGGTGAAGAAAAATATTTATCTTTACCAGTATTAATTTGCATGAGAACAACATTGGTTTAAAGTAGCATTATACCTGGTTTGGGGTCTTTACATTAAGGATGATTTACTTCAGTCTAATGTATTACAACTTGTAGAGTTCCCTGGGAGTCCTGACAGAAGTGACTGATGTGTGGTGTGGCAGGTGCTGCAGCGATGTCTGTAAGCTGAGGTTTACTTAAGCATGGATGGAAGGGGTACAAAAGAACAGGTGGGAGACATGGACTCTAGGAGAGCAGGGGACACATGGAAACAAGGTTGATTAAGGTCTTAAGGAATCCAGAACCTCCTGGGGGTGAGGCCATGCCAGACCTCCCTGTACCCCTCAGCAGGTTCAGAGTGCAAATGCTCAGATCCCACATCCTCTGTCACTGAGGAGGGAAGAACTGGGATCAGTTAATATATAATAAAATAAATTTTATGTATAATATGAAGGGAACCTTTGTTTCTCTGTCACCTGTAAGTCAAAATGGGGAAAGAGAGAAGCCAAGCAAATCCCAGCAGGCTGTGGGTGGGTTTTGGCAAATGGCCACAGCGTGACTGCAATGCACTAAGTGCTGCCTCTCAAAGAAAGCAAAGAAATGGATATTTACTGTAATTGGAGGCCATGTCTCCTCCTCAGAAAATATATCATGCTCAGGGGCATCTGTATGCAGAGGGGGACAACTCATGCTGAGAAAGGCAAATGTTTAAAGCTAATGCAACATCTATAAAAGTCAAGTTCCCCTATAAATCCCTCTCCTCTGGATGTGTTGGCTTCACACTGCACACAAGCTGCTGCAGCTCAGCTGCCTTTACAAACAGATAGGATTTCCTTGGCTGAAGGCTCAGCTGGAAGCCCTGAGCATGCCCTGCTGCTGTGCACAGCTTCTGGATTTCAAAGAGAAATTGCAGGTGCCCCAGGGCAGCCTGCTGCCCTACAGTGCCACTAGGGAGAGGGAATGTTCACATCTCTTCTGAGCATCCATAGGAACTTCTGGAGACATTTCACTTCATTTTCTGAGTCTATTTGGATCCAGAAAAGCACAGAGAGTGAAAAGGCCACACTCAGGCTTGTATTTATCTGTGTTTGGTGGGTCCCTTGTGGTAGTCTTTGCATCACCCTGCTAAAATACATAACCTCAGTCCTGGGTAGGAAACACTGGCTTTCTGATTTTTTCTACAGCCTTTACAGAGACAGAAATTCCTCTGGAGGATGAGTCAGAGGAACTAATTTAGAGCAGGGAATCAGGCACTAAAACTGAGTTGAATGGTAGGAAACAACTCCAACACGGTGCTTACGCACACGGTGGAGACGCCCCTGTCACGGCAGGAGCGGGACAAGAGGCTCTAATGAAGCCTCTCCCTGCAAGCACTGAGGGATTTGTGAAACCTGCATGGAAATGACGGCAGCAGCATTGATGTCAGGCTGGGTGAAACACGTGGGCTTGACAAAGGGCATCTCCATCTGCTCCTGAGCCGCTCTGCCAGCCCAGAGCAAGGAGGAGACCTCAGCAAGGAGCTGTTTGCTGTGCCCCATGCCAGCAGCCTCGGGAGAGGTGACCCAGCCAGAGGGGCTGAGGTCCAAGCCCAGACCTCATTCAAGCACAGAACTGTCACAGGTTGCCACGGCGTGGAGTGGAAAAGCCTTGGTGAGGTTGAAGAAGCAAAGACAAAGGGAAGGAAAAACAAACATCTGCAATCTGCAGGCACTCTCTGAATAATGTCAGTGCTGAAAAAGGGACCAAATGCCTGAGAGACTAATCAGCAGCTCTGAACAACAAGCTCCAAGCACTAACATCTGGCTGACGGGAGCTCACTGCTGCTCACAGATATTCCTGTCCCACCAGACAGCCCAGAGCAGCCTGTCCACAGCTCTGGCTGCTGCGTGGGCTGTAAATCCTGAAAGGGCCCCAGACCACCCTGGGTGAGATAAATGGGCAACAGGTTATTCTAAAGATGGCAGGATTTGGCAAATAGGCAGTTTTCAAGCTGGGAAGATGTGTTATTTAGGGGACCACTCTCCTGCCTGCATGTGCTCAGATGGCCCAAAACATTCAAGGCATTAATGACTTTTTCTACAGGAGAAAAAAGCTATTTTTTACTCTAGTACAATTCATCAGTCAGGTTCTATTCCTGAGCCAGTATTTCAATTCTCAACAGAAATACAGGGTCAGGGAAATACAAGGTCATATTTGAAATCCAATGTCATATTTAGTGGCCAAAATCTCTCCCTGCTGCTTTGCTGGCTTTCATACACACACAGAAGCACCAGAAACTCCCACCATGTGCTGCACAAGTTACTGCCTTATACAGGGAAAAGCTTTTCACACAGGGCTGGCTACAATGCCCGTGGAAAATAAGGTCATAAGGCAAGCATGAGTCAGGCCTCCCCATACACACCAGCCTGGAGCACTCTTTACAGCCTGATTTCAGGAGAAGGAGGATTGCAGCCACAGTTACACAGGACAAAATGCTCACAGGGCTGGTGGATGCCCTGTGGTGAACTCTTCCCTGCAAGCATCTAAATTATAGAGCACACACCCCACTGCTGGTTAATGTTGCAGTGGTGTCTCTCAACTGTTTAATCCTATGTTAATAATTGTGCTGGAGAGAGATAATTACATAGCAAGTGCCACACCACTGCACAGTGAGCACATGGTGATACCTTTGAGCTACAGCTCAGTCGTGCACTACCTTGGGGTTTGGCTCTTTTGTGAACAACTGCACTGAGGTCTGAAAAATCTCACAATATCCTGCTGTTATGTCTTTTTACCTGTAAAATCTGTTATTGTTCCTGGCCAAAATACTTAGGGATAGGCAGCAAATACATCCCCCTGTAAGGCTGTGTTACTGTTTGTGTATGCACAGGCTTTAAACGTGATTATGAAATTAATTTTGTCTATCAGTCCAAAATTCTTCTGTGGAATTTGTTATTCTTTTCCCATATTTCTCTGACACAGAAATTATCTGTACTTTCACCAGCTTTGTATTGCATCACTTTAGCAATAGCAAGGGCCAGGGAACAGACAGCCTTGAAGAGCAGATGATCTGGACTGGCTCACAACCTCCTGCAGCAGAATCACAGTACCCACACCAGCCACCATCCACACAACTCCACAAAAAAATGCCTAACATCACAGAATTTAAAAAAAAAAAAAAAAAGACAAAAAGGGTGGTAAATCCACACTAAGGAACTCAGGACCTGGGCTCCAGTCTAGTCCCATAATTAGGACATTAGGACACTTTCCCTGTCTTTTGGCAATCATAATGTTGGAAGAACAAAATCTCTGTCCTTCTGAGCTGTGTTATCTGAACAACTTGTTCTCATTAAGCAGCACGTGCACTTCACACCTCATCAAAGAGGGCACAAAAAATGCTCTTCCTAATCAGAGGAATGGGACTGGAGGTCTCCACTACAGTGAGGGCAATAACCAGATAGGGGAGAGCAGGTCCAGTAATAGCTTCCCTGAGTTTTGATTCCCTGTCTCCAAAAATAGGGATTACAGAACATCCGTGATTTATAGAGTTCCTGAGTCATTATAATCTAATCCAGAAAGGTCTATATTTAAAGCCTGAATAATGTGTATGGGACAGGAGCAACAGCAGAACCAGGACTCATGGGCAGATACTTCACTTGCATGCAGAATGGCCACAGTGCTTCTCTGTGCAAATTCAGAGTATGAGCCCAGAAACCAGGTTTTTCCTTAGGTGCTGGTAGGCATTACCCATAACTTCAGCCTTGTCTCCTGCAATCTGGAAACATATTGTTCAGTAAGGATCCTGGACAAATTGCCCATCACTGGACCATGTGACTGATTGAACTTTCAATATTGAGGGATTTAGTCAACACAAGTTTGCAATATAAAAATTGTATCAAGGCATTTAAGTCCACATTATCCAAGAAGGGGAAAATCCTGGCTTTGTGAGCATGGCTTAGATATGGCTCAGATACATGAGCAGCGTCCATGGTCCGAACACCAAGGTTTCAAGTATGATCAAAAGGACAACTTCTAGTTACTGCCTTTATTGGGCCATGGAAAACAAAGCAAACCATTCCTTAGGCACCATTCACCAACAAAATGGGTGTGAGTGGTTAGGCAACAACAAGGTTATTAACAATGGTTATTCCTCTTATTATGCTGGACCTAAGGGTCAGTAAAGGAGCAGAAAAGCCAGCAGAAGGATACACAAGAGTTTTTTACAGGAATGGAAGTAAAAACTTTTATTCTCACTCGTGACCTAGGTCAGAAACTAATGGGAGTGTGAGCTAATCTGGAGGAGCACAGCAAGAACATGGCACCAAGCCTCTGGAGGGAATGGTAAAGATCCTTTCCTGCAGGTATTTGAGGCCTCCCTTCACCAGCCAGATGTGGTTTAGGGTTGGTACATGTAAAGTGCAACACAAACTGAGCTGATAAGACTGGATGACCAATTTGTTTAATCTGAGCCCTATCCAGATGATCTCTCAGTTCTGCCTTGCTCTGTTTAATCCTGTTATTAAGTACATCCCTGTACTGGCATACGGCACCTACACTTCTTGTGGCAGTCAGTGTTACTGAAACTCAACCAAACTGATGATCTATCCTGCTCCCTCCAGATATTTGTGAGGCATTTCAAGTGAAGAAAAACAAAACAAAACAAAAATCCTAAGAAATTGCATAATTCCAAATGTTTTTCCTTCCACATTCTCCTCACTCTAGAGACTCTGCCACTTAGTAACATTTCTTTATTTAATCCCTTCCTAAAATACCCTTTTACCATTGGAAACTTTGCAACTGTTTGGGAGTGGGCCGAGTTGTTTGCTGTTTTGATGGAAAGAGAGAAACTAAATTATTTCCTGGCTGAGATTTATGCGTCAAGATTTAGCTTGCAGCCAGATTTTTTTAGCCAAGTTATAAAATCTGAAGATAATTCCAGCTCTCATCGTCAGTGACTTTTATGAAGCAATTCAGGATATGTGCAGGAATAAAAGGAAACTCTTCACCGTGGAGGCTTTCATGGAAATGAAGAGACACATTCCTGCACAGAAGGAAAGGGCAGGAACATATGTCAGCCTAAGCAGAGCTGTCAGAAAGCAGAATCCCAGAATTACTAAAAACTCATGAACATGTTGATGAACCCGTGTTTTTTAATGCTTTGGATGCAAATTGAGAGTGAAGCACAGGTTGCACTTTCCTGTGGACAAAACAAAGCTGAGTTTTGCTTAAGATATCAGGCTTTTGGAAATTTTAAAGCAAATGCCTTGATATGATACTGTAAAGATGCTCCTGATCGCCTGAGATTATTCAGTTCAATGCTGGTCAGCAGGGAGATATTATGGTCATGTTTTCTACCAAAAAGACACAGAAATGTCTCACTAAGCCATGGATAATGTTATACTTCTCCACATCTTCTGTCACGTTTGTCATGATGGGCTGACCCATGTCTGAACGGTGGGATGGCCAGAGCAGGTGTCAGGTGGACGGCCTTAAAGAAAAGAATAGAGAGGAAGAAGAGAAAAGTAACTGGAAGTTCCAGAAACCCACAGTGAGGACTGTGTGCCTAAAACTCCAGGTCTCAGGCAAGGCACCCCAAAAAGGCTGGGGCTGTTGGCTGCGTCCACATGAGCAAGTCAATTTGAGCAAGAGGAATGTGTCTGTAAATTGAAGCTATAGATGTGTTTGGGGTGAGCAGACAGACAGGGAAAGGGTTCAGAAGGTGTGTGAAGGACCAGCTGTGGATCCTTCATGTTCCCATTAGGAGCTGGTGCACACCATACATAGGTTGGACTCGATGATCTGGGTTGGAGTCAATGATCTTGAAGGTCTCTTCCAACCTACACATTCTATGATTCTGTGATACAGGCATCTGGAACAGTCTGGTTGTGTTTCCCCCAGGAGGAATCTACTCATGCAGCAAAACCTCCCTGTGAACTGAACCTAAAATTGTCAAGCAAAATGACGTGTCTCCTACTCACCAGACTCATTTCCTGTCATGAAGGAGATTGCACTGATTTGACACATCTGGCAAATTGAGACAGCTCTTGCTCCCTCAGGTGCTTTGCCTGAGCTCTGTGGCTTGGGAAACTTCAAACAGGAGACCTCATAACCACTGCAAAGCCTGCAATGCCACTGGTTTCACACTTGCCTCTCATCGTTCCTGATGGGCCAGCTCCAGGCTCTGGAGATGTTTCACTGGACTGGTGGAGGCATCTCCTGGATTGTGAAATCCAATTGTAACTCAGAAACAGCAGCTAGGGGCCCACCAGAGCCATCTCCTACCACAGCTCACTACATTTCTCTCCCTGAAGTTCCTCTAGAAGGCTCAAGCAAAGAGGACACCAGCTGAGCTCTGAATCAACTCACCATTTCCTGCCACTTGGTGCACTGCAAATCTTTACTGGTGCTGACACCCATGCTCTCCCAAACTCCTACATTTTTTAAGAACAGTTGAACCAACAAGTGCTGGGAGAACACTGAGCCTGTGAAGACACCTTGGCTGTGTTTCAATGTGTTCTGGAAAGATCCTAATGCAACACAGACTTTCATGATATGTTTGCACTTGCAACTAAGTGCTGGCTACATTTGAGCTTGTCTGTAATGAGCTTTCTGCATAATACCACACATGAAATACAGGCAAAGAGACAGGCATATTGGATTCAGAGTTATTTGGGAAGGCAGGCAGATGTCTAGCAGCAAAAAGAACTCAGTAGATACAAGGATACTGCCTCCCAGCTCTGCTAATCACTGTCCATGCCTTAAAGCCAGGTAAAAATTGTTTAAACACTCCAGTTCTGAAGTGAGTTCCTGAGATACAACCAGAACAGCTGTGAGGTTGGACCAGGACTGAATTCCACAGATGTTCAGATCCACTAAAAAATGTCAAGAAATATAGCTGACCTTTTGTTTTGGGGGCTGGAGAGTGACAGACCAGAGAAGATGCTTTGCTGTGGACTCAAGGCTGTGAGCCCAAGACTTGCTTACATGACTAGGCAGCAATTTGAATATGGCAACAGAAAGGAGAACAAAAGTAGTGTGGTAGCAGCTAAGGAAGCTGCCATCTGTCAAACAGCTCATGACAGCTTAGTCCTGCCTTTTGGAGTCAGTGGTGTCTGACTGACTGTTACCAGTCCCAGCAATGGCTGGGAAGGTGTAAACTCATGTTTTACATTAATTACTTGAATGCTTAAATTTATTGAAGACTGTTGAAAATGCATGCCATGTCCTTTGATTGCTGAGGGAATAATTCCCAGGTATTTCGAAGAGTTTAATTACTAAAAAAATTTTTCCATCAATTAGAACTGATGCATATGTAAAAATAATAAAGAAACACAAAAATTACAGGGATAATTCAACTTAAACATCAGTTTATTCAGTTACTGGGCTCAACCCCCAAAGTACAGGTGAAAGAAGATCTCGCAAGCAGTGTTCCACCTCTACCACTTCTCAAAGCAGACCAATATCCTAAACTAACAAAGCTACTTTCATCCAAAAAAATCTGAATATGGCTTCATATTTCAAACTCATTTATTACTTTACTTTCTATGTATAACTCATAGTTTGTGAGAGCTATACAAAACCACATAAAAGGGAAAAGGGAGGGGTACTATAATAAATTCTGCATTACCTGAGAAGATAGGTAAGTGTCTTCTCATGTCAACTCCCCTTGGTGTTAATTACAGGAAGGGGTTATATACAGTTATAATTTCATTGATTCTGAGTTGAGTTTTGAATCTTGGGTGGTGACACAGTGGTTACAATTGTGGGTTGCCTGGACTTAAAAATGTGGTTAAATTACAATAAAGTTTCAATACTGGCCATGACAAAGAATGTCTGTAGCAACCACAAATGAGCATTCCTCAATCTTCACCCTGTGTGTCTGTAATGAATTTTACCAATACAGGCATTACAGCTCACAAGTAATTCTCACACAGCATCTGCAAAGCTTGCAAAGCTCAGAGGAAGAGGACACAGCTCTGCTCAGCTCTGACAAATTACAATGAATTCACTGTTACAGATTGTTCTGTCTTCCAGGGCAATACAGTGTTGTGAGGCACTTTCACTCCTTATAGCCAGCTGGGTCAAGAGCTTCCTGAAGGCTACCCCAAAAATCTGTCTGCCTATTTCATTGGGACTAAAAAAACCCAACCCTGTAGCAGCTGTGAGATGTTATTCATCATCCCTTTCAACAGCTGCTGGACACCTCTGAGCACAGTCTGCACCAGCAGGACCTGTGTGATGCATCACTGTGTCCCCAGCTGGTGGCAGGTCAGCAGTGTGCTGCCGATCTCCACCTCCTTCCTGCTCCTTTTCAAACTCCACCGTGTCAGCTGAGTTGAACCAGTTTTCTGGATGCCTTCCCACTTCCTTAATACTTCAGCAAACAGCACTAAGAGTGTGAAAGGACTCAGTGCACCTCTTTGAAGGAACACAGGCCTGACAAGCTCTTCTTGGCTGTCGCTGCTGTGTCAGAGATCTATTTGCCTTTGTTTTCCCCTTGTTTTTAAAGCTGCTCTGTATTGTGTTTTACTGCATTTGATGGGGAACTTTAAAAGACTCCATGCAACCATGTTTTTTCTCACCCAGACTCCTCAGCTATAGCAGAAATTGGAAAGATGGTGCCTTGGACAACTTCTGACCCTGCTCTCAAGGCTGCTTCTTATTCACTCCTGTGGTTCAGATTTCTTTGTAAACATGGCTGTACATGATTTCCTATGACCCACAGGGAGGAAAATCCCTAAGAATGGGCTTTGGAGCAGGAACACTGAATTCTCCACTGTATATACTGTAGTCCTAAATCCCACATTTTCTGTCAGCCAAACTAGAAAATAACATGCTGTCCAATATGAAGAAATGAGGGCAACAAGAATCAGTTCTCTTTAAACCAGATTGTATCAGACTTCCTGTATAAAATTGTTGGAAGTCATTCCTTTTGCCCACCAAATTACTTCAGCAGGTGCATAGCTTTCCTAGGAAAGAGATCCAGCCTCTTTTTCAGTGATAGAAAATCCATCATGACCCCTGGCAAACTAAAGATTAATGATCTACTTCACTTCAAAAAACCACTGTATTTAGGTTGGTTATATGGACACAGATTGCTGACAGTTTCAAGCTGCAGGTCAAAAGAGAAAAATATTTAAGGCAGAATAGTTCTGGCTGATTTTTGAGTCAGGAAATCCTTGCTGTAATTGCAGTCTCCCAGGTAAGACACACTTCCCCCCGTGCTCTCACCCAGACCACAACCAGGTGTTTGAGGAGGTTCTACCTTCCTCTTCAGAGAAACACAGTGGCCTCTAGCAATGGCTAATTGCCACTCTGCTGATTGACAAAGTGCCAAAGAGTGAGCACTGCTACCTCCATAACCAATAATTACATTTTTGTCAGGCTGCCAAGGTCCTCACACACACCTGCACACTGCCCACACAGTTGTTATGAAGAGATTTATAATAATTAATTGTAGCATTCCTATCACGCATCTCCACACCCGCTTCCAGCAGCGACAGGTAAATCCAGCCATGAGCATGTCTAATTTCCTCTCCTCATGAACCTTAGAGTAAAGCCAGTTAAGAACATCTTCTGTTTGCATCCTTTGAAGCCTTCTTTTTTCTTTTTTTCCTGATGTCTTAATTTAATTCTAGGTGAGGAATCACACTTTTTGCTCTTCTTCTTCTGTTTTACTCTGGTTATTTGTTCACGCCTTCCTGACTAGTCTAGACAGCCCTACCACTTATGATTTCCCCAAGATGGATGCTTTCCAAACAGTACAGCTCTCCTCCCACAGAACATGGGCCAAGCTTCACAAAACCAAACTTCTTCCCACAGATCACCATTTCCACAGCTAGCAATTGACTTCCAGAACTGAAGAGTTAGGAACTAAAAACCGTGCAAGATATTCATCACCTCCAGGATCACCTTCCCAATTTCCAAAGGCATCTACTGTCCATGTGGCATCCCATGAATCTGCATCCCTCATTTCTACCCCCTTCCTACTTGGTGCTCACCCCCGGAACTTCCCAACCTGCTAACATTGATGAGTCCCTGCTGCAGTGTTTTTCTTGCTGGTCTTCATGAGGCCCTTTCTGGGAAAGCAAAAGGCCCCATTGAAATTTTCCTTCTCCTGACTTGCTTTTAATCTGTTTTGCATTTTATTCTTTAATTTTCTTTTTTTTTCCCATGTTCTGTTTTTACATCCTTCTCAGTTTTCACGTTCTCTCACAGGTTGCTGGCACTATTGACATTCATCTGCACTTAATCTTCTTGGGGTTAAGTCCTACACACAAATATTTGCTTTCCCTGTTGGCACTTCCAACAGTCTAGGCAAAACTTTGAAATTTGCCTGTGGCAATAGCAGTGGGAGGTCCCAGACAGCCAGGGAAGGGGCTTTACTCCCTCTTTTCTCAAGGACTTGCATTACAGAGTGTTAGTGGTAGCTGATTCCTATCCAGGATAGGGGAAGAACAACCTTCTCTGAGGCTCAGACATTAAGCTTTGTCTGTAATTTTGAGTCCTGTCCTGTGAGAGGGTTGAGGATAAAGGTCTACACAACCATGAATGCTATGAAGGGAGAAAATAGAGACTGACAACATCTTCCAGCAGAAGAACTGAGAGTATCAGATAATAAAGTAGGAAACAGGTTGAAGGCAATCAAAAAGTTGTGATTCTCAAGAGAAGGCTGGGCAGCTTTATGGGAGATAAACTGACTGGATGTCACTGAATATATAGAAACAAATAAAAATGTGGAAATTACTTCACCACAGAGACTTCTTCACCTGAAAACACTGGAGGATGGGAGAGCATCAGCTAGAACTCTCTTCCTGTATTCTTTCATGGATAGCTGACTTAGGCATCTCTTGGCATACTGTGGGTCTTGGAGTGGGGACAGGGGAGAATGCTGAGTCTTTTACTTTACTTCCTCAGAAAACTGCCATTTTGCACCACTTGAGGACTTCTGACAATAAAGCACCTAACAGAAGGACTCCTGTACCCACTCTGCTGTTGGCTGAAGCACTTTAGAATATTGTATGCAATGAAATTCTATCTTTCCTCACTGAAGCAGACAAGCTCCTTAACTCCATTCAACTAATACCTAAATACATCCAACCAAGAAGCCAATCCAAAGCTGGAATATTTTTCATAAAATGCATAGAAAAAATATCTACAGTGTATACTTGAAGTTCAAACAGAAAAAGCCTTTAAAATCAATGTTGAAGTAATTCAAACAGCCCCATGACAGCTCCAATAATGTTGACTGCATTAGAGAGTTTATTCCAATTGTTCTGCAAGCTTTAAAGGCTTTCTGAGTCAGAGACAATGTTCCCTTTTGGTGGAGTGCTGATAACATATGTGTTCTTTCTTTTTTTTCTTTTCCTAACATTATTTTAATTTTTTTTTAAATTTCTTTTACACATTTTGCACAATTTCCTAAATCAGTCCATGATTGACCACAGACCTTAAAAAAAAGGGGGACAGAGGTTTCAAAATTTCAAAACACAAGGAATTGCCTTAAAGCAATTTAGAAGATTGGATTTAAATCCACACAATAAAACTCTACATCCTTCATGCATTCAGCAAATTGTATCCAAAAGGCTTTATAAGCTAGAAGATAAAGACTCCAAAATGCATCATAAGCTCCAGGCAAATTCAAGCCACCTGCTCCACACAGCAACAGATACAGAAGGAAGACTCCAGGCATGCTGCAGTGCTGGATTCAAGCTCAGGATATTCCCTCATCCACTGAGTCTAAGCTGGAACTGCTATATCCAGGAAAAGAAGGCAGTGAGACAAAGCCATAGTCGTGGTCAAGGTGTTGTCACATAAATGGCCCAGGACCACATCAGTCCCTTTTAGACTGAACAAATTTATTTAGAACAAATATAATTCATACAAAGCCAAGGCCAGACCACAATGTGAGCTCAAATGACCTGTGTTCCTGCAATTTATGTATTGTCTTTGCCCCAGAAAGCCAGCAGAAACTGACAACTGTTATTTGAAGCGCTACACACAGAATTGGGTGCAACATTAGGAGATCTTTCCACTCCCATATTGTTCTGGGCAAGGATTTCCAAATCCCTGTGCTGCTCTAGAGAAGTCAAGAATACTGACTGCAGATGAAACTGCAAGGGAAGGAAAAGGAAAAGGAAAAGGAAAAAAAATTCCTAGGACCTGGAAAAGAGGAAGGTTACTGTGTCTGATAAATACTGAGAGCAAACATTAACACCTCAATAGCCACGTTCCCAGCTCAATAGCTGTGGGGTTGAGGCCGCCCCAGGACACTGCCAATGTGTGAGTTAATATTTAAAGATACGTGTGGGCTTAGAAGCAGATTAAAGTACACAATGAGCCCTGGGCTAGCCTGAGATTTCTCCATTTCAAAACATAGGAAATGCTGTAAATACCATAGCAAATGCAATTACCAGAGCGTGATAAACACCACTTCGTTAGCAGAGACCACAGGAGGCTTCTCCTGTTTCAGTCGTTTCTGACAATGAGCAGGAACCAGAGGTCGATCCCGAAGTCCAGACACAGAACAGGCAGGCAAATGCCTCAGGGATGCCTCTAGTCTGGGATTTTGTTTTTAGCCCTTCTCTGGCCTGATGCTCTGATGAAATGTTCCTGCTCCTTCCTATCCTCGACAGCTGTAGTGTGTTTCTTGAGCAGTGACTGTCTGTAAAGATGGGATGCATTCCACAGCTCCAGAGTGCCACTGATTTGGAAGCACCAGGACGTTTCCCATCAGTAGTTCAGCTGTTTTCAGACATGGGTTAAATAGAGGAATGTTTTGTCACTGGATGTGGTTTCAAGCCATTTTTATTACAGCAGGCAAGATTTGAGCACAAAGTATTATTTCCAGGACACATTTAATCGATGATTCTACACCTTTGGGAGAAGAATCAAAAATTACATTTGTTCCTCTACGCTTTCAAACCAAGACTTAAGAAAACACAGGCTCAATTAGGATTTTAAGGGACAGATTGTGAAGTGTTAACTCAAACAAAATGTGCCTGAGCCTAAAATGTGTAAAAGGACAAACCCCAAATCATTGATGGTAGTAACAACCCTTCCGTAGAGTGTTTGTTTCCAACCTTTCTTCTTAAAGTGTTTGTTTCCAGTCCTCAGAGGCTTTTCACAACACCAGCATTCGTGTCCAGCATGGCACAGAGAACTTGGTTGCCTTTTTGGATCCAGCTGATGGAGGTGGGATTTGGGTGCAACCTGGTACCTCCTGTGTTGCAGTGCATGTTTCAACCCTTCAGTCAAATGTACCGAGTTTCTAAGTGCTTAGCCTGTTCCTTCCCAAACCC